>CM037864.1:18452080-19044836 GCA_021292105.1 Anadara kagoshimensis
GTACAGGTAGGTAATTGCAATCAGAGGATGATACCTCTGTAATGTACCAGTTCGCTGAGGTATGAAAGAATTCAGGTAGTGCTGACCAGTCTTAGGTGATAATGTTATTTACCTGATCACTTAGGCATGAAAGAACCCAGTTAGTATTAGTAAATGACGTTAATTAGTAATACTAATTAAGACACTTCTGTCTTGTCAGAAAGCATGAATTTTAAACTGGGCTGTTATCAGTACTTCAAAAATAATTCTTATTCAAGGACAGATTCCATAAAGAGTGATTCCATTAATCATAAATGAATATTGGGACCAAGGGTCAGGGCCCAGAGAGAGAGAGAGAGAGAGAGAGAGAGAGAGAGAGAGAGAGAGAGAGAGAGAGAGAGAGTACACATTAGCCATTGATCTGTGGACGACAGTTATTATGATATGGGGACACATTTCATTCCCCCTCCTGGATCTATGGTAGGTTGGTAGAAATGCCATAAAACGTTATTTACAATATAGTCGGGAGAATGAGAGAGAGAGAGAGAGAGAGAGAGAGAGAGAGAGAGAGAGAGAGAGAGAGAGAGAGAGAGAGTACACATTAGCCATTGATCTGTGGACGACAGTTATTATGATATGGGGACACATTTCATTCCCCCTCCTGGATCTATGGTAGGTTGGTAGAAATGCCATAAAACGTTATTTACAATATAGTCGGGAGGATGAGAGAGAGAGAGAGAGAGAGAGAGAGAGAGAGAGAGAGAGAGAGAGAGAGAGAGAGAGAGAGAGAGCTAATTAGAATGGTACATTTTTAGCACATAAGATTATCTTTTTGTATATTTTTATAGCGCAAAGTCCTATTTTCATATAAAAGTCCCAATTTTTGTACGTTTTTTGTACATTTTTTTTAATTTTTAATTGGTTTTAATAGATAAATTCCATCTCATTTGACTTTTTATTCTATCCGTCCGTTATTGGCTTTATGGAACAAATCTAAAATGATAAGTGCTATTTTCTGGTAAAAAGGATTCTTGTGTGTTGCACCATTATACTGATTATTTAGTGTAATAATGTAATAATTTAATTAATATAATAAAATTAACTTGAATGTTCAGATGGATGTCATATAGATAATTTTAAACAAGTGTGGAAAAAGTGGGGAGGAAGGAGACCTTCCACTTCGGTAGCAGCCAGCTCGGTAGAGTGTCGACTGTCCGCTCCAGAAGTGGAAGGTCGCGGGTTTGGTCTCTGGCCGGGTCTGATCCAAAACTTGAAAAAGGGTAGTGACTATTCACTTGGATCCGCTTTTGAGTATGACAATGGTAATATTTTTTTAAAACAGTTTTACCAGATTTATAACAGTAGGAAATGTCGCTAGTTCTACTGTTTAAATTTGTAAAGAGTACTATTATTATAATGTTTAACATGTGCACCCCCTTTTCTCTCTCTCTCTCTCTCTCTCTCTCTCTCACCGTGAATTGAATTAATTTCTGAAATTATTTTATTTAACATTCTCACTGTTTCCCTCATAAAACAGCCATTTAAGTTAAATGCGAGATTTTGAAGGATAGATTAAGATTATAACAAATTATCATTAAAACTCGTCCTTCCATTTTGTATAGATTATTAAATGTCGCTGGTACAATATTATAGTTGTTTATCAAACAAGGAAATAAGTATTGGTATTACAACAAAAATGTAACTAAATTATAAAAGACAATTTTAAATAAAATTTACTTAAAATTATTGTTTTAATTTCAAGAATTATTGAAATATTTTAATAAAAAAGCAGTAGTATGATTAAGATTATACAAATAGGAATGGATATCTGATCGATAATTGATCTTTATAAAAGTGATGTTTGCCAGTCAGATAAATAAGTGTATTACAGGTAAAGATTTGATATGCCCGTCTTCCTTTGATCAGAAATCTTAAGTCAGTTAAATTAACCTAAAAATTATTCCTCTCAAGAATGAAGAGCAAACTATAATAATAATGATAATAATAATAATAAAATATTTTTAAAATGGAGTAAAACATTTTATTTATATATTTTATTATTAAATCTGGAAGATTTAGAGCTAGTCACATGATCCTTAGGCTACCGGGTACTGATATAGTTTAAAAATATACAATGTATATGCATGTCTTCCGTGGCCTAATGGATAAGGATGTAGAGTCAGGAAAGGATGTAATCTGGGGAACTAAGGGTAGTGAGTTCAAGTCCCGCCGCTAGCGAAATTAGATAAGTATTTGTAATAAATAATGTTAAATAACGTGTTCTTCTTTATTTGTGATTTCAGGACTACTTGCAAAACAACCAAAATTAGTATAAATTGATAAAGAAAAATGATTAAATAAAAAATTTTTTTTTTACAAATTTTATAAATAAATAAAAATATAAAAAAATAAAATAAATTTTGTTTAACTAAAACAATAAAATAAAATAAAAACAGTGTAAGAGTATAATAAGTTAAATAATTATATTTAACATCATATTTATATAAATTTAAAATTTAAAAAAATGTAAAGAAATTTGTTTTCTGTGTTTATTAAACGAATCCTTAAAGATCCTTAAAGCCGCCTTAAAGATCCTTAAAATTTCAGTTCCATTAAGGATCTTTAAGGATGTCCTTAAAGAGACCTTAAAGACACATTTAAGGTCCTTAAAGACCCCTTAAAGATCCTTAAAGCCCCATTTAATGAGTCTTTAAGGGGGCTTTAAGGATCCTTAAAGGTGACTTTTCTTCTTGTGAAAATCTACACGCCATGTTAATTAAGTCAGACCTCTAGCATTCCGTTAACAGAATCCTTATTAATTTTGAAGTTCAAAGGTTGAATCTCTCTGTGTTAAGGACCTTTTTAAAAGTGGACCTTTCGATTTAGTGTTTTTGATTATCACCAGTTACTACATGTTCAGCTGGTCCATCAAAATAGGGAGAAACAACAAGAGGTTAGTTGAGTAAAATTATAAATGTGCAAACACGGCAATGTTTGTTTATAATAAAATAGTGGTGTAATGGGTTTATTATAGAAGCAGGGAACTAGAGGTAGCAAAATATATTTGAAAAAACCCAAGGAACTTTGAAAGTAAAAGTTCATTTTTTAAAGAATATAAGAAATATCAAAATCATTTATGCCTTTGTTAGCATAGTGTAATTTAAGATATTGACGTTGATCATCGTTCTGTATATAGTGTTCCCGATCAGGTTTTAATAATCTGTTAAATGCAATATCCTTGATGGTAGCGTTAAGTTTGTGTTCTGGTGTATTAAAATCTAAAGTGTCTAAGACGGGAAAGTGGTATAGAGAAGAATTTAGTATGGGCATTCTGTTATCCATCCGAGAGGTAACAGCATCAGCAAACACTAATCCGAGATGTAACTGCAGGATTGGTAACAGATTAGAAAAACTAACAGCATGGATACTGGATCTGATTTAACGTCGATCCGTAGTTGGAACAAAATCTTTCAAAGTGTATTTTCTGTCAAACGAAACAACATCAGCAAAAGAGACAGTGTAAAAATTAACGTTATTTCTTTTTGCTGGATTCGAATTTTCCTACGATATGACGCAGTGTTCATTTGCATATGTAAGCATTCATTTAAACACTTAACCAATCACATCTGTTAGGTCAAATTTAAAAAAAAATCGACAAACTTTAGTAGAAATCATGTATACGATAATCAGGGGAAACGGCAAAGGCAAATTGTGTTTCGGTTTTGTTTTTTAAAACCTTCCGCGCTCGAAAAAACGGGATTAGTTTTTGTCAAGTGTCCGAACCCGGAAAAAATCAACAACAATTAGTGTCGTATTTTAACGGTAGAATTTGAATTAATGGATGAGAACGCTAGATAAGCACATATGTCATGAACTTAAAATTTCGTATGTATGATAAAATCTTAGTTGACATTTCATACTTATAAAAAATTCGCGATGTCTCTTTAAAAGAAGCTTGAAATTCAACTTGATTTTTAAAACTTGTACGTTTTTTGTACCATGACTATTTCTCTTTGAAATTTTGATATAATATTACAATACTATTGTAAATTATTTTCGCAAAATATTATACCTGGTGCATGCGGTGTGAATATCTGAAAAAAGCAAAAACCAAGATCTTTCAATTGTCGTCAATGATAAAAAATATGGCCGCGAGCTTCAGTGTACACTAAATTCAGTGTCGTATTTTAACGGTAAAAATCGCATTTATGGGTGTAAACGCATTATTAGCAGATTTGTCATGAACTTAAAATTTCGCATGTATGAAAAAATCCTAGATGACATGCATCCTCTACTTTCTTACGGCACCTGACTTCTCTTAAAATTCACTTAGCCTAATCAGCATGAAACTCGACCCGATTTTTAAAACGTGTACGTTTTTTGTACCACGGTCTTTTCTCTTCGAAATTTTGACATAATATTACAATACTATTGTAATTTATTTTAACAAAGTATTATACCTGGTGAATGCGGCGTCAATATCTGAAAAAAGCGAAAAACCAAGATCCTTCATTCGTAGTCAATGAAAACAAATATGGCCGTGACCTTCACTGCACTGGCTACTGGAACACATACATTGTACATACATACATCTGACGTAGTGACGTTAATATCGTGTTTCGCTTAATCACACAGACATGACTGTTGCATGATTATCGATTTTTCTACCTACACGCACTGTCAGCTGCCCAGCATGTTTACATTGCGCTGACTTCTTATCGTTACATGTTGCAGGGGTCCTACCATTTTTGAGGTCCAAAAATATAGGAAAAATGGAAATATGACATCAAATTATAGGAGTTTCATAGGAAATTATAGGAATTTCCAATAAAATTATAGGAATATTTTTAAATAATTTACACAAAAATATACATCCATGGCCTTCTATTCCTCCTTTTACTAACAAACATAAAATATTGGCTACTGTAATGTATACTCACTGGTTCAACAATACATAAATGTGAATGTTGTTTCATATACATGTATGTATAAAACGCAAGAAAATGTCCCCATTCTGAATTCCTAAAGCTACCAGTAACAAAAATATAGGAGGTTTAGGGTAAAAATTTTATAAAAATACAGTCCAACCTCCCCTAAAGGCCACATCTATATAATGGTCAACTGTTTATAAAGGCCTGTGTAATTGTATCCTAATTGTTCTTTGTTCATATTATTTGAACCTGTATATACAGGCCACCAGTCCACTAAGGACACTTTTACTGGTTCCTTTATAGACAGGTTTGACTGTGTAGGAAAATATAGGAATGGTAGGACCTCTGGTGTTGACCTCCACTCAAAACAATATGCCTTACTGGTCCAAATAATCAGTATTAATGTGTGTGTGTGGGTTAGGGGGAAAAAGCATGTGTGTGATGGGAGGGCAGGATTTGAAGAATTTTAAAACTGCATGATTATGCAACAAATTTACCCATTACAAACCATATACATGAGTAGGCCACCACAATATTTGACTTATTTCAAGCCAACACCAGAATATGAAGGTGTAATGAAGTGTTTATAAATTGAAAATACAATGCATACATTAAATAATTAGAATGCTGCATCAAAACTAACGAAAGATAAATTTTTAAATTTTAAAATTGATTGTGAAGTAGTCATGGACTTGACATTTCAATGAAGGAAAAGCATAAACTCGATTATGTTGAGGCAGTGCTTGTAAAAACAATATTCATTTACTTGGGTTTGTATAATTTCATTTTAGCTTAGTTGTGGATTAACACCTTTAGACATTACCTTAATATTTCATATCACAAAATTTCGTAATTTCAGTGTTCAATCATGAATTTTATTCTTTCCTGTTCATTTTTGAATGTTACACAAATAAAAGTGTAAATATGATTTACATAAAAACTTATTATTATAACTTCACATCAATTTAGTTTATTTTATATAGTTTTAATTTCAATACTAATTTTATCAGTCTAAAATAGGGTTTTATCATAATTATAAATAAAAAATGCACAAGTCATGAGTTATCAGTGAAAACTTGTTAAATTCATGGACTAAAAAAAATCAGCAAGGAATGATATAACATACCAGAATTGAAATAAGGTGTTTGTTGCTGAATAGGAGAAAGTTTATAGGTGCCTTAAATAGCATGTGCCAACTGATCATGCACCCTAGTTGCAGGACTTCTGTCCAAATTTCACGAAAAGTGAAATCATTTTTCAAATGAAATAATCAGTATGGGGAATCTTTCTCTGTTTTCATACTTGTTCATCAACTGAATCAAATGACAACTTATGATGGGCCATGTAAGCTTAAATTTTAAGTCAACATCAGATGATAGACACATGTATTGTTGTAGGTATGGTATGACTATGTGTTTGTAGCTCACATCTAAACACATGTGTCAAACTAAATTAAGCAAAGTGACTTTAATGAATTGTCTCAGTTGTGGGTGTTGAATCAAGATTATAATGGACAATTTGCAAAGTTTTCGACCTATCTGTTTATGGTTTAAGTTGAATTATAGTTTCATTTCATTATTTAACAATTTCAATTATTACATTAGCAAAAAGATGCTGTCTCCTCTAAACTTTTAGAGCAAAAAAGTAGAGCTGGCAGCTACTAAAATAATATAACTCAAATGTAATGACTTTGAATGCATTATTTTATTAAAAATTCAAAATAACTTTAATCATCACATGACAATTTCATAAAAATTAAATATTAGCACGTCATAGCTAATATCAATAAAAATAACAATAATGAAACCACATGTGTCTCAGTCTGTGTTTACATGGTAGCTTAGATCATAGATGTTTACATACTGTATGCTTTCAGTTTATATACAAATTTTCAATTTGTATAGGATTTCAAATGGATTTGTTTCTGTTAAAATTTAATTAAACAATTAAATGCAACTCTATAATAAACCATGAATTCATGCTTTGTACCAAAATAAGGAAGCCGGGGTTTTTATTACATTGGAATTTAAAAAATATAATTAAGACCAGTGCCAATCTTGTGATGAAAGTTGAAAGATGTCCCTCATCTAAGGAATATTTTATGTAGAAACCCACATTCCTGGTCAAGTATTCATGGTAAATATTTTGAGTAAACACATTCCCCATGCATTTAAAATAAAATAAATAAAATAAGACAGTTAATTGTTATTTAGCAGCCAAATAAATTGAAGGCCTACAAAGCCTACTCATCAATTGTCCTGAGTACATGCAGGCCAGTGTATTGGTATCCAAGCAAACCTCATATATTCAGTGGTACCACAAATCAATCCTGCATGTTACATGGTGTAAAAACCATGACTGCTATGTACAAAATACAAAAAGATCGTTCGGAAATGCAAAAAATAACTTTGAGGCGGTGACTGCACTTTTTTAAGATGGCTGAAAGTAGACCCTAATTTCCGGCAAAATTAGCTTGAAGTGTGAAGAAAATTACTATTTAATAAATGGTAAAACTTACTTTATTTCAGCAAATAAATGAAAACAGCGTCACTGTTTTATCAAATTTACACATAATACACCATGAGGAAACTGCCGTTGCATTATTTATGGGTCAAATGGGCCGGAAAAGGAACGGACCTATGATCTTATATCCGACATTTTCATCGATTTTTTCCGACTTTAAAACTTGTACGTTTTTAGTACCAGAAAATTTAACGGTCGAATTATACATCAAAATAAACACGAAAAAAGTTCTTTCCATTCATATTAAAACATCTTTGGTGCATGAGCAAATGATTGAAGGAGATAACATTTTTCAAAAAAAAAATAATTTCGAATTTAGGCAAGTGTCCCGCATTCAAACGGTTTTTAAATGGTAAAATTGCCACCATATTTGAGCAAATCTGCCTTTAATCTATTACAATTGTCCAGAAATTTTAATAAAATGCCATGTGTTTCAGTAAAAACAGTCGGTAAGACAAATATTTCATTATTTCCACGCCTCGAGTGTATGCCGTTTTTGGTCATTTTTTACCCCTTCTGCGCGTGCAAACTTGTTTAATGAATCTAATGAATCAATGCATAGGCCGGGTTGGCGTTTCCCCTGTATATAATAAAATATCTTTAAAATGTTTTCAGAATCTGATCATCAAAAGTTGTTTTTGTCATTGCCATACTTTTCTCTAATAGTATTTAGCTATTCAAACAATTTTAATTTTCTTTTAAAGCTTTTGGAAACCATTTTTACTGAAGATGGATCCAATTCGATTATGCAGCAATATGAAATTTGCCTGATTGGAAACTCCATACAGTGTTTCGAAGGGTCACCGTGCCAAAACTATACAATTCAGTCGTCTTTCGTTCAGAAGTTGAGAAATTCGACAGGTAACTTACTTTAAATAAATACCTTGCTTTCTATGAAGACGCGTCGAACAAAAAATAATATACTTGAAATCATATTTTGTGAACCTGACTACAGAAAAATATAAATTTATGTAGTTGGAAATCTTTGTTTGGTTATAGGCAATGTAATCGGGAATAAAACCAACAAAACGGGATGAACGAAACTACACGTAAACAAAGGACAACGATGAGTCATCTATCGGCTGGTACATATTAATTTATAACATAACAATAACCATCGCACACACATTATAAAAGTTTCTACTTCCCATGGGCAAAGATATGTAGAAATTGATAACGTAGCTAGTAATTTGATCGAATTCTCTTATTTATTCTGAACTTATATCAAACAAATTGTGTCTGTCCACCCGAACTGTGAAGATTAGTTTTAAATGATTGTACATGTACTGTAGAATCAAAAATATTCGAGGGGGGGGGGGGGGTAAATTTTCTGAGCGCTTCTACTTACCAGGTCAGAAAGGCACTATCATGTGATAGTATATTTGTACAAATTCCGGTACCGAAGGACACAAGTGTTACATGTCGGTATTTCCGAGATGTTTCACTGAATAAGTTTAATAAATATTACCTTAAACGCAGCCTTTCATTGAAATTTAGGTATGTTCGTCTACTTGATGATGATGTTTTCTTACATTTATCTGAGCTTGTGAAGTATTTTATGCAGCAGGAAAAGAATAGTCTGGTCAAAACTGTCATAAAAAACTAAGCAATAGCATTAATAGATAAAGAAATAGAAAGTTATGGATTATAAACCTTGAAATCAAGGTAATGCCAAGTGGGTTCTTGAAATACGTTTGGTTAGTTATACGCATTCCCATTATTAACAAATGGTCCCTCAACTAAACGTTAAAATATTGCTATGTCGCATTTCTATTTCGCTACAGCATGTGGAGGTATATATTATCCAACAAAATTGGAATTCCCTAAAAAAGAAATTTAGTTTACACCCATGTATCTATCAATTCACAAATACTAAGGAAGTAATTGTGATGCATATTTTCCGATGAAATGGCGCACTTTTGTGTATTTCAACTATCTATCCGTTTTGAAGAAAATTACATGATTTTCAAGATCGCTAGATGTATTAACTAATTTGATCATTATTACCATGAATAAAATCAATATTAACACAAGCACTGGTCGATTATCATTATGCTTAGTTATTTTTAGTTTATTTTTTTTTAAATGATGACTCATGGGTAATGAAGTCATTGATTAGAAACTCAAAGACAATCATTACGCAAAGTAAATACTAACGTTATACCCTATGTATTTCTATTAAGAAAACATTTCTAGATGCAAATACATTAAATACAGCCAATACAAGCAAGGAAGCCAACAATAAACAAATAGCATAAACGAATAAACGACATACGAAGATTGCATAACTAAGATCCGACGATGAATAAATATACAATTATGCCTAATAGGTTTCATTAGTCACAATTTACAAGTGGTATAAAAATAGACACTCAAAAATCATTACAACCTTTAAGTCAACAATTAATATCAATCTATAAAACATATTAATTCAGTATTGGAATGGACATTTTTATATAAACGTTATTTTACAACTGACCTTTTTATGCACAGTGATGTAGACACTGGAAGTGAAATATATTACCAAACAAATATAGCGATCCATATCCAAATTACAAACCCATAAGCAAAGGTAAAAATGTAAAAAACTAAATGATCCAAACATATGTATGTAAATATCCTTTAGGGAATAAAACCATAATACAGTTGACTCCAAGGGGAAACGAAAATAGTTCGATTGATCCGAAGTTCGAGATAAGTTGCGGACGGCAGTCAAAAAAGGGGCTCGTACTTTTGCCGACTGGAAGTTATTTCCTATTCACTCTCATGTTTATCATCTCCTCAACATTGACCGTTTTATGTTTGGTTTTCTTAATTTAATTAAGATCTATTAGTGTTATATCTCTTTTGTTGTATTTTTTTTAATTTTGCCAAAAAAAAAAACAAGTCATCCTGTCTTATCTATATCATGTATATTCATATTCCGGTTACACTTTGGATTTTAGAATCTCCCCCACACTTTCGGATTTTAAGAATAAGTAGTGATCACATATGTCTTCAACCATCGGAAGTCATGTTTAGCTTGGCAGTAATTAACACAGCGGGTTTTCAGTCTGTATAATTGTTTTCTTTTAGCAAGGGAAATAGTTAAAAGAAGCCACGAGGTCAGTTTGAGATAAAATAAAATATAGTTATTTATGAGAGGAACGTGTCAAGCTCCAGACAATATATACCCCGTTCTATGAACTTATTGACCGCCCCTCGTATAATAAAACACTGATTTTAAAATAAATAAAAATGATTTACAAAATGTTGAGGCTCATCATTGATATATTCAACTGACTTTATAAAAATATTGTACCTTATAAAAGAGAATTTTATATTTTTTTGCCAATCACGGAAATTCATTCAAATATTCAGCACTTTATACTTTTAGATGAAACACTGTTTAAGTGTCAAGGAGAAAATGTTACGCTTGAATTTGAGAAAATAGATTTCCATGATGGAACTGTCACTTGGCACAAAGACCTTACAGATGGAAACACAGAGCTTATTGCATATAAAGTTGAAGATAAGGACCCTATCGTCTCTGCTCCTTTTTCCCATTATGCTGAAATAGATAGAGATCTGAATTTATTATTGAGAAATATTTCATCTGAATTAAATGGAGAATATTTAAGAAGAATTGTTAATGGCGGCATATTCAATTCGTCTGTAAATTTGTATGTTATGCGTAAGTACCATTTAAATAAAACCATCTTTATAAATACCCAAATGTGATTCAAAAGAAAATTAAATCAATAATACAAATGAAATGTTTATCTCTCATATATTTTTGGAGTTCTTTCTTTTAAAAGATAATCTGTAAAATTGATTGTAATGCAATTTTATTATGGAATCTTATTATACAATTATAAATATGTTTAATATGTTAACTGGAAACAATGGACATAGCATCTTCATTTCATTGTTCGTTGCTGGAGCGGTAGCTGTCTGTCAAGCCTTTGGGGCGAAGATGGTCCTGATTAATCAAATCTATCACAACTTGCGGTGCAATCTCAACCCGAGTTCTAATATATTTGGTACAGAACAAAGCTTCCAGAGTTATGAACCAAATGTATTAGAACAAGGGTTAGAATTTCCTTATCTGGTACTACAAGTAGTGATTGATTCTATTTCTTGCACCAGAAAATTAAATTTTTCAATTTAAAATCAATTTCAACATATCGATACACCTCTGAATTTGATGGTAAAACCTTACAGGAAAAAAGCGTGTAACCGACCGTGCACAGGGGTTACAAGATGGAGATATCTTGCACCTCTCTTTTTATGTATTTTTTTATCTGGGGTGCAATGATACGGGTATCTAAAACCTCACCAATAAACAGTGAAATGAAGATGTTGATGTCCATTATTATTTCAAGAATCCCTAGGATCCATCTCCAGGCCACTTATAAAACCCTAGTTCATACAAAGCGTGTAGATTGACAGTTTTACTTCTATAAATGTTAAAGGATCAGTATATAACCTTTAGTTAGCAATGCAAAAAAGTAAAACATACGAAACAAGAAACAATCATTCTACCATGTAAGAATGTCCATGAAAAAATATTATAGTATTTATTATCAAATCACAGTTTTATTAAAAATATCAGAGAATAACATTGTTTCGTAAAAACAATGAATTAGTTCTGTATTCTGAAATAATTTCGACAGATAATAAAGGAAATCATGGAATATGCATATTTATTTCCAAAATAACATATTAATTGAACTAAAAATCTTTACAAATACATAGATCATGTTTATTATTCCGTCATGAAAAGACAAAAATTAAATTGGAAATCAAATGATTTTCTAATTAATATTATAGGTGCTCCATCTAGTAAACCTATTGTAACCATCGAAAGAAAAGAAAATGGCACAGATTCCGTTCAATATGATTTGCCTCCTGATCTAGGAAACCCGAAAGCGAATTTAGCGATCGAGGTAAGACGGTATACTTATATACGAATATAATGATATATTTAACACAATTAGAAGAAACATATATATATATATATTATTTGAAAATTCATTTTACAAACAAACCAACGAACGCGGAATGCAGCTTTTAAGAAAAAATCACTCCATTAATCACTCTACATGTTTTACTTTGAAGTACTAGACGGTTGTTAATGAATAACATTTTCGTCAGTATTGCTCGAACCATTGTGGAAATCCAAATATTTTAAGACAAAACAATGTTAAATAATACGTATTTTATCAACTCCACCGAAGCCAATGCTTTGAACATTTATGAATAGCTTAACTTTTTGAAGGATTATAACACTTACTACACCCATTTTAATTATTACCTGAGTATCTTTCCTTTAAAAGTCACGGGGGTAAATGTTATCCATATTACCTTCACATTTAGAATTATTAATTGATAAAAGTCAGCTATATATCTGTATATGGAATTAAATGGTTTGGGGTCAGTCTTCTCTCCAGATTTAACAAGTATCTGCATAAGTTCTGCATTAAAACCAATAAGGAAACAAGTCGGCAAGCAATTATGCACAATTTGTGCCAATGGTATACAGATTGTTTGTTGGGCAACTTTATTACCAATTACAAAAGATATGCTGTTTATCAAAAACTCTAACATTTTGTTGATGGTATCTTTAGTATATTTTTTGGATACCATATTGTACTTGACAAAGTAACCAGAATCCTCATTAAGCACTAGATTTTTGTATCTTGGCTTACCATTATTATAAAAGAATGACAATTTAGTAATTTGTTTTTGGTGTTTTTTTTTCAATTTTAAATCAGGGAAAGTTGTGTAAAGTGTGGATAAAATCATATGTGTTTATACTTTTTACATGATAAAATATTAGAAGTAAGATGTTCAAATCGTTTTTTAGAATTTTTGAGAATCCACATTAGGTTGATAAGAAATGAAGAATTTAATTTATCTCAATAACACTGATGGCCATCTTTGACGATTTTTAAAATGTGTGTTAGAACTACTGATAATGACCAAATAGTACATTTAGAGGAACCTGCTATAAATCGTTCCTTGTATGAATTTTAGTGAAGTTAAGTAAATGAGGTCAAGTTCTTCCTTTATTATATATTGATGCTGTAAAGCTCGAAAACTACGCTTTAGTTGGAAAGAACTTCATGTTTGGTATAATTAGTTCTAATATACGTAAAATAGTGTGATATACAATGTACTATCTAAACCAAGCTTCTTAATACGACATAAGGTAGAGTTTCTTACGAACGAGAGTAATCTTGTTGGTAGACTTATCAGCTGTTACAACATACGTATGGATGCTAGGATTGTCGAAATCTCTAGGTTCCTGAGTACCGAAGAGAGTCAGTTCCAATATATACATACGAGGGGAGGCCAATTAGTTCATAGAACGAGGGTAAATATTGCCGCAGCAAACCATACATTTTATTATTATTATTCAATATAGTCCCCATTTACCCCAATGCACTTAGCCCACTTTTCTTTCAGACTGTCTATACCTTTCAAATAGAAGTCTTCGGTTTGGTCCTGAAACCATGCCTCTGTGGCAGTCTTAAGTCCACTATCATCAGGAAATCTGATTCCCCGTAAATGGATTTCAAATTTCTAAATAGGAAAAATCACTGGGTGCCAAATCGGGACTGCATGGTAGGTGATTAAGTTGTTCGAACTTGCATTCACGAATCGCTGCAAACCTTGGCTCAACTTTTTCCTCCTTTTTGATTTAATAGCAGCATTTAGCTGCTTCATTAGACCAGCATAATTAGCCCCGGTAAAAGAGATTCCAGTAGGTTTATAATTGATTAACAAAACACCCTTAGAATCCCAAACCACAGTGGTCATGACTTTACCAACTGATGGTTGGGTTTTGAATTTCTTTTGTGGGGGTGAGCCAGGGTGTTTCAATTGCATGGACTCTTTTTTGGTTACTGGGTTCAAAGATGAATCTTTGTTTCATTACCAGTTACTAAACGTAAATGGAAGCTCTCTGGGTTATCATTATAAATGGCAAGAAGCTCCCGACTTGACTGGAGTCTTTGCGGATACTTTGACATCCCAAGATGCTCGTGGATAACCGTGTATACACTTCCATGTGAAACATCACACTCCCTAGCTATGTCATCAATTCTAATTCGACGATCATTAATGAAGAGGTGACAATTTCCTTTGTGATGACATCAGCTGGCCGCTCTGACCGTTGGTCATCCTTCAGTGAGGTACGTCCACGTTTAAATTCAATTGACCATTTTTCCAGTGTGGAATAGGCAGGACCACTGTCAGCGTACACCTCGGCCATTCGCCAGTAAATTTCTTTGGTATTTGATATCTCTGCTGTGACGGACTTTATTACTGCCCTAAACTCAACAATTTGATTTTCCATCATTGCTTGATGGTCACCAACTTTGATTTTGATCGCTTTTGAGAATTAAACAAATATGTTGTGACAAATAAACTTGGTATGTTTAAAATAGTGGAATGTTGTGTTGTATAAATAAGTAAAAAATGCGAGTTACGTTTGGCTGAATATGATGTTCTATGAACTTTCTGACTTCCCCTCGTAAATAAGTTTGGCAATCCTCGTTTTAATAAAAAGACCTTACTTGTAACCTTTATCCATTCGGATAAGGTGTTAAGATCTACACGCCATGTTAATGCAGTCCGACGTCTAGCATTCCGTTAACAGAATCCATATAAATTTTGAAGTTCAAAGGTTGAATCTCTCTGTGTGAAGGGCCTTTTTAAAAGAAGGCCTTTCGATTAAGTGTTTTTGATCATCACCAGTTACTACATGTTCAGTTGGTCCATTAAAATAGAGAGAAACAAGAAAAGCAGGTTAGTTGAGTAAAATGGCAATGTTTGTTTATAATTAAATAGGGGTGTAATTGTTTTATTATAGAAGTAGGAAACTAGAGATAGTAAATTATATTTGAAAAAACCCAAGGAACTTTGAAAGTAAAAGTTCATTTTTTAAAGAATATAGGAAATATCAAAATCATTTATGCCTTTGTTAGCATAGTGTTATTTAAGATATTGGCGTTGATCATCGTTCTGTATATCGTGTTCCCGAGCAGGTTTTATTAATCTGTTAAATGCAATATCCTTGATGGTAGCGTTAAGTTTGTGTTCTGGTGTATTAAAATCTAAAGTAGTTTTTTGTAAGTGTCCAAGACGGGAAAGTGGTATAGAGAAGAATTTAGTTGGGACATTCTGTTATCCATTCGAGAGGTATGCAGGATCGGTAACAGATTAGAAAAACTAACAGCATGGATACTGGATCTGTTTTAACGTCGATCCATAGTTAGAACAAATTCTTTCAGAGCGTATTTTCTGTCAAACGAATACAGCATCAGCAAACACTAATCCGAGATGTAATTGCATGATTGGTAACAGATTAGAAAAGCTAACAGCATGGATACTGGATCTGTTTTAACGTCGATCCGTAGTTGGAACTAATTCTTTTAAAGCGTATTTTTTGTCAGACAAATACAACATCAGCAAAAGAGTCAGTGTAAAAATTAACGTTATTTCATTTTGCTAGATTCGTATTTTCATACATGATACAGCGTTCATTTGCATATGTAAGCATTCATTTAAACACTAAAGCAATAATATCAGCTAGGTCAAATTTAGAAAAATCGACAAACTTTAGAAGAAATCATGTATACGATTATATAATAAAATATCTTTAAAATGTTGTCAGAATCTGATCAACAAAAGTTGTTTTTGTCATTGCCAAACTTTTCTCTTCTAGTATTTAGCTATTCAAACAATTTTAATTTTTTTGAAAGCTTTTGGAAACCCTTTTTACTGAGAATGGATCCAATTCGATTATGCTGCAATATGAAATTTGCCTGATTGGAAACTCCATACAGTGTTTCGAATGCTCACCGTGCCAAAAGTATACAATTCAGTCGTCTTTCGTTCAGAGGTTGAAAATTTGCACAGGTAACACACTTTAAATAAATACCTTGTTTATTTATGAAGACGCGTCGAAAAGAGAAAATAATATACTTGAAAACATGTTTTTTTGGACCTGGCTACAGAAAAATATAAATTTATGCAGTTGGAAATCTTTGTTTGGTTATAGGCAATGTAATCGGGAATAAAACCAACAATACCGTTTGAACGAAACAACACGTAAACACATGACAACGATGAGTCAACTATCGACTGGTACTTCAATTTATAACATAACAATAACCATCGCACACACATTATAAAAGTTTCTACTTCCCATGGGCAAAGATAATTATGTAGAAATTGATTTCGTATGTAGTAATTTGATCGAATTCTCTTATTTATTCTGAACTTATATCAAACAAATTGTGTCTGTCCACCCGAACTGTAAAGATTAGTTTTAAATGATTGTACATGTACTGTAGAATCACAAATATTCGTGGGGGTTAAATTTCCTGATTTCCGTGGGTAAATGAAATCCACAAAATTTAATGTTAACGAAAATATCTACTTACCAGTTCAGAAAGATACTAAATTATTCAAACATATTTATGTAAATATCCTTTAGGGAATACGGCCATAATACTTTTGACTCCAAGGGGAAACGAAAATAGTTCGATTTATCCGAAGTTCGAGATAAGTTGCGGACGGCAGTCAAAAAAGGGGCTCGTACTTTTGCCGACTGGAAGTTATTTCCTATTCACTCCCATGTTTATCATCCCCCAACACTGATCGTTTTATGTGTGGTTTTTTTTATTTAATAAAAATCTATTAGTTTTAGATCTTTTTGTGATATTGTTTCTATTTTGCCGACAAAACAAGTCATCCTGTCTTGTCTATATCATGTATATTCCGGTTAAACTTTGGATTTTATAATCTCCCCTACACTTCCGGATTTTGAGAATGAGTAGTGATCACATATCGGGAGTCATGTTTAACTTGGCAGTAATTTACACAGCGGCTTTTCAATCTGTATAATCGTTTTGTTTAAATATTATCAAAACACGGATTTTGTTATTTTATGGACTTAAAGATTTTAGTTTGAGTTGACTGAAAATTGTTAGCTGGAGTTAAATAACATTATTTTCGTTGAATTTTCATCTAGGGGATTTAAAATTAGTTCCACTTAAAAATTAATTGGGGGTTCACACGGGATTTATTTTATATGAAATTCTGTCCAAACGAAATCTTAAAAAAATCAAAACCACGAAATTTTAGACCAACGAATATAAATGATTTTACAGTGATTGCTTAAAGATATATTTCACTACAAGTACCGAGAATGCACAAATGAGTTTCGTATTATAAGTTTAGTCGAATTTTAAAACTTTACTTTTGATAATTTATTTTTAATTGTATTTCAGAACATGAAGATGCAAATAAAACATTCCTTTTTGTACCCTTTTATATAAACAGTTTAATAATGTCTACTGTAATAGTATATATATTGGGTATGTATGAAAAAATCACACACACACACACACACACACACACACACACACACACACACACACACTTCTTGGTAAATAGTAATGCAGTTTTATAAAAAATGCATCTTTTCAATTTCAAGTTTATCAATTTTTAACAAAAGCACATCACAAATTAATAAATTCTTGACTCTAGGATATTTAAAACCTAGGCTTACCAAGGCCCTGATACGTTAAATGGCGTTCATCACAATATGCTCATACATGTATTAAAGTTATCCTGGATAAACTTCTTTGTTTCTTTCGTTTAAAATTTTGTTTTGACATGGACTGGTATGTTTTGCCGTTAAAATAAATTATTATTTGTACCGCATATGTAATCCAAATAATTTGATTCTACCTTAAGAGGTATATATATATATTTAAGCGTATCTTAAAAGTATGAACGAATTCCGCTAGATGGAACCTGCATATATTGACAAATAACCAAAATTGGTACGACTACAAACCGCTAAACAATACCTAGAAATGTTCCCAAATTATATTAGAGACAATTTGCAAGTATTGTTACTGATGACAACGAATCGGGAGTTCACTATTTTAAACCAGAAAGAAACTTTGAAAGCAAAATATGGCTATCTTACAACGGTAGAAAGCACGCAATGACCAAAAAAGCAGAAGCATAAAGAAGATTCATTATTGCATATTTTTCATGTGATGGTATAGTGGTACAAATTCCGGTGTCGAAGGACACAAGTGTTACATGTCGATAGATCCGAGATGTATCGCTGAATAAGCTTAAAAAATATTACCTTAAACGAAGCATTTTATTGGGATTTAGGTATGTTCGTCTACTCTAAGATAATGTTTTATCACATTTATCTGAGCTTGTGAAGCATTTTGGAAGGATGAATAGAATAGTCTAGCCACACCCATCATAAGAAAATAAGCAATAGCACTAACAGATAAAAAAACAGAAATATATGGATTATAAAGATAATGACCAGTGTGTTGTTGAAACAGGTTTGGTTAGCAAATACTAACAAATGGTCCGTCCTTCAATTGAACCTTAAAATATATCTATGTCGCATTACTATTACGCAACAGCATGTGTAGGTATATATTATTCAACGACAATGGAATTCCCTAAAATAGAAATTTAGATTGCACCCATGTATCTATCACTTCACAAATACTAAGGAAGTAATTATGATGCATATTGTCCGATGTAACGACGCACTTTTATGTATTTCACCTGTCCATCTGTTTTGAAAAAGATTACATGCTCTTCAAGATCGCTAGATGTATTAATTAATTTGACCATTATTACCATGAATAAAATCAATATTAACACAAGCACTGGTCGATTATCATTATGCTTTGTTATTTTTAGTTTTTATTTTATTTTGTAGAAGGAGACTCACTGGAAAAGAAGTCATTTTTGGGACACTTAAAGACAGTCATTACGCAAAGTAAATATTAACGTTATACCCTATGTATTTTTATTAAGAATACATTTCTAGATGAAAATACATTAAATACAGCCAATACAAGCAAGGGAACCAACAGTAAACAAATAACATAAAAGAAAAAACTGTCAAACATACGAAGATGCCATAACTAAGATCCGACGATGAATTAATATACAATAATGCCTAATAGGTTTCATTAGTCATAAGTGGTATAAAAATAGAGACTCAAAAATCATTGCTACCTTTTAGCCAACAATTTATATCAATCTATCAAACACAATATTTCGGTATTGGAATGGACATTTTTATATAAACGTTTTTTAGAACTGATCCTAATGCACAGTCATGTAGATACTGAAATTGAAATATATTACTAAAGAAATATAGCGATCCATATCTAAATTACAAACCCTTAAGCAAAGGTAAAACTTTGAAAACTATTAATTAAGAAAAGCAGTAGACACGAAAAGTAAACCAACTCCTACAACGTGTCAGAACAAATCCTAAAATAATGTGTCGCTTCTTTGTTTTAAACGGTAATGGTGTGAAGTAGAAAAACTGAATAAAAACAGCAACGCCACCAAAAGATTACCAAAATAGGTATTTCAGAAATTATGCACGATTTGATAAAGGAAATTTTTATGAATATATTTTTGTTGATGTTACATACTGATGTGGTGGCGTTTTCAAAATGGCACAATACAAATTGTCCTTTATTGTAAGTGACTCTTCGCCCCATACATACTGTAGTGTATGCGATATATTAAAGGATAAAATTACTTGATTTAAGAAACATTTATTAAAAAATAACTATCGAACAGTTTGGAGAGTAAATAAAGAGATTAAATACCCCTTTGCCTTGAACATTTTTTCCCTATGTGGTAATTTTTACCATTTTCAAATTCATCAGTGACCAAGTCAAATACTTAAAATAAATACCTAGATGTTAAACAAATCATTTAAATCACATAGTTTTGATTTCTATAAAATTAATATGAACAAGGTATTGTGTTCTCATGAAACCGGGATGTAAACAAAGTTCGAGGATAAAATTTAAAATGCATAAATTTGCAACCCCAGAAAAATTCAGTTAAATCAGTTTTCATATATTAATCCTATTTTCATTTGATATTGCAGGACGCATTATATTCGGAAGTACGGTGGTATTAATCGTGATAACGATTGTATTGTGGCAGTATTCCGGTAAGTATTGATAACCGCCTTTAATTGTTTAATTGACAAATACGCTATGCTACACCATTTTGATTGTCGGCTTATCAGATGTACTGTATTCGGCTTAGAAATATATTACGTGAACGTATCTTTAAGACTTTGTACCAAAATAAAAAAAGATAATTTCCTACTAACATTGTTCACTTTTTTTCTTTACGACTGACACACATATCTTTTATTTAAATATTAATCACGCAAATCCAAACCCTGTTTTTAATGTATTTTTTGTTTACTTTACAATTGACCCACATATCATTTCATTGAATATTTAGAATAAAAATATTACACCCGTTTTTTTATGCATTTCAAGTATTTAAATGTTGTTAAGCCTTTATATGTGTAATACTAAAGAAAAGAAAAAGCATATTAAAAACTAAAAATGATTTATATGACGCAAAATAATTTGAGATCTTTGAAGTTGTACTAACTACATGCGGACGAACAATTTGTGTTTGAGTTAACAAATCCGTTGATGTCGTCATTTTGTCTCTTTTTGGGTAATTTTAGTCAATACCTGTGATCAATATCATGTTAATGTAAATATAAATCTGCGAAATGATATGAAGATTTAAAGTACATTCATAAAAAAGTCCTAGAGTCCCTACAACTTTGACATTTTACCCGGTCTGAGAAGGGAGGCGATAGACCAGTTTCTAGTTGCTGTTTCGTTTCCGAGTGTACGTTTTAGTTCCGAGCTAAAAAAGGAGGGTAGGGTAACTTCCGGTGTAAACAAACTTGCACAACGTGTAATGCTAGTTATTGATTTCTTTTTGATGTAATGTACTAAATTCTGAATTAGAATTTTGAGATAAAAGGGAATAGTCCTTTAATTGTACAACAAATAGTATATTTTAACATTCAACGGGATTCATTCATTTTAATTCGAATTTAATCATTCGGTCAACGGTTTGACTGGTTGGTATATTCATCTACATATACATGATACGAAACACTGTCATGTTAGACCATTACGCTTCGGTATAACTTATGCGATGAGGCGTGGACGGTTAGATTAAAGAAATTTACACTTAATAAAGTTATGAACTGAAAAAGAATAACAATTTGGTATAGTGTAACTGCAAAAAAAAAGATAAAGCTTAAGGACTGAAACAAATTTCATTTTGCGTTTTCCGCCCTTCTGATTAGACCAATCTGGCTACATTAGCGGCCCGTGGGTATACACCCAACCGGCACAGCTCCAATCTTCATTAGGACTTACTAACAATATGGAGCATAGCAGACTAGAAAGTAACAGATGAAAGCGTATAAAATACGTGTAAATAAAATCGGCCTTAAAAAAACACCTTTGCCATATGGTATATTTTTTTTATTTTATAATGACTCTAGTTCCTGCGGTTGTCACATTCAAATCAAGCTGATAAAATGCGCTGATTGTGAGAAAAATACAACCTTATAATTTTATGGGGCTGCATTATGACCCTACTCCCAGTTTTAAAACCACTACATATCCAGGATATTTTTAATTTATCAAATTTTGACCATGTAGTGTGTGTGTGTGTGTGTGTGTGTGTGTGTGTGTGTGTGTGTGTGTGTGTGAACAAAATACTGTAGACATTAGTTCCTTGTAATTCGGTTGGGATGAGTGTGCATTGTGACCTATCCCTAGTTTTACAATCAGTACATATCCAGGATATTTTGAATTTATCAAAATTTGTTCATGTAGTGTGTGTGTGTGCGTGTGTGTGTGTGTGAGAGAGAGAGAGAGAACAAAATACTGTAGACATTAGCTCCTTGTAATTCTGTTGGGATGAGCGTGTATTATAAGCCCTATCCCTAGTTTTACAATCACTGCATCTCCTAAATAATTTGAATTTATCAAAATTTGCTCATGTGTGTGAGAGTGTTTGATCTTTATTGCAGTGATTTTGTAACATCTTTCAAAAACTACCTCATGCCTTTAAAATTAGGGCTTGATTTAAAAGTCCCAGTAAAGTACAATAAACTGCATTATGGCATGCTTGCAGTAGTTTAGAATCTTCAATTCAAAGATATGAACATTTTGTAAGTAAGGACAACTACATTTAATTTGCTAGAATAGCACTGTTGTTTTTAGAATTGTAGTGGCCAAATTGGGAAAGTTGAGTAATTTTTCCTCAGGGGAAACTACCTTCATTTTATAGTAATTTTAGGAATACAAAATCACTCTATTTTCTTCTGATGGAAAAAGTGGGTAAAAATGTTGGCAAGAAGATATTTACATACAAAAGACAGAAGAACATATGCATATACTTCAAATTAACCGTTCTGTTTCAGTTTCAGCAAGATGTGTGCATCAAATTGAGTGTAACTGAGGTCACCTTAATTTTATTAAATCAGAACAATTTAAAGTTAACTATTTACTATTGGTGTTTATATTTTTCTTGTTTTGTTTTGTTGAATTGTGTTCTTGTTTGTACATTGAATTGGCCTTTTCCAAGTAAATGCATTCCACTATAACCTAAATTCTTATATTTCAAAAGCAAGTTCACTAATGACCTTGAACACTTAAGACACAATTAAGGGTAAGCATCGCCAATTTAGGCAATTGCTAATTTTTTGTTAATTTTTTGCTCCACAAAATAGGTATTTGCTTATTTTTTGCTTCAAAATTTGTATCAATTTCATAATTGGGCAGACTAAGATCACTTATAGTTTTTTCTCAGTATACAAAAGTAAAACAAGTGTTCCAATCTGTCAAGAAGAATCCATACAGCAGATTAGATGTTCTACATGTGAGGCATGTTTTTCACATTGTTTCTTAGTTTTTCTGGCTATTTAACATGTATATTAATTGGCTCCTACATTTAAAAAATTCGCTATTTATTTGGCTTAAATATTTTGGAGACCCGTGCTTACTCTGCAATTTTACAATTTGGTATATTTTAAAAGTGTTTTACACTGTAGTGTAAATGCTATATATTATTGATACATAGCTGGCAGAAAATACAAGTTTTAATGGTTGTGTTTTCTTCAAATTACAATCTGTATGTGGTATTTTTATGGAAAACCATTTTTACAAAACCTTGCTGAAATATTCTAGTGTTTCTTATTACATTTACTTAAATTTTATGTATTCTTAATCTTAATTTATTTGGTCTTAATTAAGAAATTATCTTTGTAATAAATCTAAAACAAACATACTAATCCATGTCCAAACCACAATAAAATTTTATCATAGTCATACAAGTGTTTCCTTTATATAATGGAAGTATTTATTTTTTTATTGCATTTAATGAGACATGTTTCTTATTAAAATAATGTTTAACTTTTTCAAGCATTTAGATTTATAATCTACATATCCACAAAAATATGAAAAAGTATATAATTTAGGTTTCACTTTGAAAATAATTTTATAATAAGAGACCCTGCTTGGAATTTTGAAAACCATGCAGAGAATCTTGCTTCCCAAATTGTTTTTGGCTGTCTGCACAAACTTTTAAAAAGGATAGACATTTTTTAGAAAGTGTCTGTATTACTTGAACAGTGGTTGAATAGTTTTTACATTTTGGTACCATGAATGGCTTATTTCTGGTGGTAGTACAGAAACCTGTCCATTGGTATAATATGTAATGTGCTTTTCCAGAATAATCTATGTCATATCCTATATTCCTCGTATTTGATATGGATGACTATAGAATACTGTATAAAATACTAGTATCAGGTTAATTTATTTGGTGTTGAAAGGTTCCTATATAACTTTCCTAATCTACCAATATTGGTACATGTATTTAGAATATAACTTTACTTTTATTTCATGAGTGACATCTTCAGTGTCCTAAGAAGTCCATAAATAACCAACAGTATTTATGGATTTTTAGATTCTCAAGACACAGGGCACAGGATATTCTTTGAATCTTAGTTCATCTGCATCACATGGAGAAAACTGGAACAAAATAAGTCTAGCTCAATCCAACTTATTATCAAGCTGTGATTCTCATCAAGGGTCTGTTGTCCTCCACGGCCCTCCAGGGTGAAAAGCTAGCTGGAAATTCTGGTTGTAAATTATTACTCTACAATGTATAAACGACACCAAAAATACCCAAGTCCTCTCCTTCCTATGTGTTACATATAGTCAGTTAGACAGTAAATGTTAACTGAAAATCGTGTATTTCACAACAACCAGTGTAACCAAGAAAGCACAACAATATAAACAAACCATAAATTGGCTAAATAAGACCAGAAAAGACATACATATTGGGGCTGCTGAAGATAAATCTCCCAGCATGGTCAGGCTATGGAGTGTATGTAGGGCCAAAATCCTAAAAATAATCTTTGTATTGTTGTAATAATTCATCTTTACGCATCCAAAATAAGTTTAAAAATTATATATTCAGAATCCAAACATGCTATTTATTTTGCCTCTGTTCACACAGCGAAGCTTAAAAATCCAAAGATGCTCCGTTACCACTGTAAACAATATTCAACCGGAAGTATACCTACCCACACTTTTCATAAAATCACGTGACTTCAAGGCGATTCTAATGCACAAAATGGAAGGGAAACGGCAACTAGAAACAGGTCTATTGAAAATACCAAGTCTGAAGAATGATCAATTCGTTAGCTAGTTTTAAGGCAGGTGATATTAAATTTTACAACATTTCTAATCAGAAAAAACATACTTCCTGCCTAAAAACAAGATAAATTATAGTAAGTTGGAACATTCCTATATGAAACATGCTAGTACAGATTTTCTTCGTGTCCAAAACAAAGCACAACATTAGCAGAAGAATACTTTCACTCGAAAGTAGTTGGTAAAACTATTCTTTGGTGTTATTGACAAAAAACAAACATACTAATCCATGTCCGAATCACAATTCTGAAGCAAACTAAAAACTTTGGAACTGACAAGTCAAGTTAGACACGTGGACTTTCACCAGGGAATTGAGACTTGGTGCTCCGGAAGGGTAAGCACCTCCTGTTTAGCTAGCTACATCCGCCACGTGTGTACTTAAAATTTGAAACGAATTAAATAATATTTATCTTATAATACTAAAACCATTGAAAACTGTTTTATCTGTTACAGATTCGCTATATAGTTTAAGATTCTTGATGATTACTTCTGTTACGAGTTTTCCAACAATGCTTATCATAGTAAATGTGAGGAAAGCAAAGAATAGAAAACAACGAAAACCAGGTAAGTTTAACCCTATACATTAGAACACATTCCGTTTTATATACAGCCAAACTCCTACAAAAAGGTATTTTTCCTAGTGGGCTTGAAATAAACGACACGACTGATTCTTTTTACCCCATTGCATACTTAGTTTTATACCTCAATTTATAAAATTATTTTTTCACTTTTCAACCTTTTACAATATTTGGATTTCAACAATTTTTGTTTGAGCACTATTGATGAATTTTATTCAACAACTGACAATTAGTGCTGCAAAATTAATGTAATAATAATAATAATAATGACGCCTTGAACGACTGAATTTGAAGTAGAATAACGAACGCCATAATTTTAATTTTTCTAGTGTCAACTTTCCCCTTTTTAATGCTACAATATACTTGCTTCTCTTGATTACAGGGGTTGTTCGATATGTAATGCGTATTAAAACACAGCGCGATGATGCTTTACAAGATTTCATTAATGATGCTACGCTTGAATAGTTCCATTCAATACATTTCTAACAGTATATACGCGTGCATTTAGTTCCACATATTTTTTAAAGTATAGTTATTTAAATAGATCCAGTCTTTGACCACTGTTGTAAAATGGTTATGGAACGTGTTAAGAATATTGAAAAAAAGTAAAAATTATATGAAAGTTCGCGGTCATTCAGTAAAACAGATTTTTCCTGAATTAGAGAACTTCATACGTCTGAGTTCTGGGTTCCGCATATATTGGCACTGAAGACCAAAAACTGGTATGACAACAGACTGCTAAGAAATTGCTCAAAATGTTTCCCAAATTCTATCAAAGACAATTCGCAAATATTGTTACTAGTGACGAAATATAAGGTAACTATTACGAACCAGTAAGAACAATTTAAAACAAAATAAAGATAATTAAACACGGTAGAAGGCAGACATGGGGCGAATTACATTGCAATGTAATGCATTGCATTACAATTACTTTGACAAAACTAGCATTATATTACAATTACAATTACCTGCATTTTAGAAAGAATACATTATATTACAATTACTTTACTTAATCCATTATATTACACATTACATTTCATAAATTTTATTAGCAAAAGAATTTAAACATATATAGATGAGAGATGTTTTCTGTTTGGAGTTTGTAATTTGAGTTAAGATTTTCTACAAAGTACTCAAAGTTTTGACTTTCAATTGTTGAAAATGGGAGTAAATCACCAGCAATATAATCAATAAGTTCATATCTTTTTGCTTTGGGTCATTCCAGTGACATTTTTGCTGGCTACCAGCATGTTTTACAAAATTTGTCAAAGTCGATTGTTCATCTATGTCAAATTTATTATTTTCAAAATATACACTTTTGTGTTTTTTCTAGAAAAAAAAAAAATTAAATCAAAACCAAAAAAAAAAAAAAAGAAAAGGAATTGATAGGTATACAAATTAATAAGTGGTATTGGCAGATGTCAATGATAAACCATACTTAACATATTACTTCTTTAATCATTCAAGATAGATATTCAGTGACTAAAATTACATATAAAAAGGATTTTAAATAAAAACAATAGCTGGTAAAAATAATAAAAATATAAAATTGTTTTCATCATAAGTTATCAGTGAAAGCAAAGTATACCATTAGTAAGGCCAAGTGCACACGAAAAAGTAATCAATTCCTACAAGGTGTCTTTAAAAACCCTAAACAATATGTCGCCTTTGTGTTCCACATGCCATTGGGAGATATGAGGTAGAAAAACAGAATAACATACTGCAAAACTATCAAAAGACTGTCAATTATCGAAAGAGTTATTTCAGAAATTTTGCATGATTTGATAAAGGCAATTTCTTGTTTTATTGATTTCACATATATTTATTGTTCACACCATCCATAATTAAGCATAATTTTACATTTATTTTTTTAAATTTTATTTAGAATAACATCTACCTCATTTCCAAAAAAAAAACTAAAAGGTGGACTATGTTGTTCTTAAAATGTTCTGATAAGCCTTGCACAGCAGAGGTAGAATATATAAAACAAAAGAAGACTGAAGACACCAAATTTCGAATTATAAACTTAATTGTGACGAACGCTGGACATATAAAAATGGTTCAAAACAGCCTTAAACATTGAACAGACCAGATTCCAAAACAACAATCGTCGATTCGATTGGAGATGTTCATCACATCAGAAATTAAGTGTAGGGGTCTTAAAATTGGAAAAAAACCACAAAATGTCCTTCATTCCAAGTGATCTTTGACCATATATACTGCATAAGTGGCATGATAACAAATATAAAGTATTTACTTTCAAGAAAAATATAATTCTAAAGAATAATTATCAGATAGATTTGTGAATGAATAAAGAGATTGAATACCCTTTGCCTTCAACATGTTGTTTCTCTATGTAGCAGATTCATCAATGACCCAATCAAATACTTAACATATATACTAAGATGTTAAACGAAACATTCAAATTACATTGTTTGAGTTCTATAAAATTTAAATAAATACGGTATGGTGTTCTGATAAAACCAGAGATGTTGACAGAAGTTTTAAGATAAAATTTGCAATATCTGAATTTGCAACACCATAAAAAATATGTTAAATCTTGAAATCAGTTTTCATTATTTAATCCAGTTTACATTTTGATATTTCAGAATCATTTGTATGGAAAATGATTGCAGCGATATGGTGGGATTCATGTAATGTTTTTTTCATGTTACTAACGAATGGAATGTGGTATTGGTTGAAAACCCGTAAGTATTTTATAGCTGCCATTCACATTATTTCTGAAAGAAAGAAAGATCTAAATACAACCACTACTCTAACCCAACATCAACCGAAATGGAAAAAAAAGAAAAACAACACGTTTACTTGTTTCAATCTAAATGAAATTTTCACATAAATATGACACTCTTGTGGAACGAGAAATTGTAACTTAGAACACATCCATAATAATTATCTGACCTGTTCAAAGTGTCCTATATGCAACATGCTAGAAAGGATTTTCTTCGTGTACTTGTCCAAAAAAATAAAGAAAAACGAAAGCAGTCTGTATAACATTAATATCTGATGTTAATAACCTTTCAAATTTATCAAATGAATTAAATAATAGTCATTTTACTATAATACTGTATTATGTGTTACAGATCTGGATAGGAACTTAAGTTTAAGTTTGAGCATTGGTGTGCCTATTTTGATCCATTTGGGTTTGACAGTAATTTTCATACAACGATTAAAGAAAAAAATAATGTACAGATATAGAGTAACACGGCCAAGTAAGTTTATTCTTGTATATTAGTACGTATTGTTTTTGATATGCAGACAATTTTCTGAAAATTGCCGTCTGTCTTAGTGACTTTGAAAAAAAGATACGATTTATTCTTTAAAAAATACTTCATATTCAGGTTTATACCTAAATGGTAACATAAATTTTGGTCCGTCTATTTTTCTCTATTCAACATCTTAAAATATTTACAGTTCCAAAATTTTGCTATGAGCACTACCGATCAGGAATTTATTCCACAGCGATCGACTATAGTGTTGTAAAATTAAAATATGTTTATTAATAATTATGACATCCACGAAAGGCTGCATTTGACAAATTATGACAAACGTGATGATTTTAAACTTTGTTGTAAGAACTCTCCTTATTTTGCAGCATCATACCTGTTTCTCTTTCCTTATGTTTTTTTTACAAATAATACCCTATAGTTTCATGTATAATCAATGCATCCAAGAATAACACCAAACAAACAAAGCAATTTCAATAAAAGATAAAGGGAGTTTATATTCTGCTTATTAACCGTA
Source organism: Anadara kagoshimensis (assembly GCA_021292105.1). Classification (NCBI taxonomy): domain Eukaryota; kingdom Metazoa; phylum Mollusca; class Bivalvia; order Arcoida; family Arcidae; genus Anadara; species Anadara kagoshimensis. The sequence continues at coordinate 18,481,475 of CM037864.1, forward strand.
ACCTAAAATAAATGCCCTGTATGTTGTTGAAATAAATGCGGTTGGTTATAAGCATTCCAATAATTTAAAATTGGTCCCTCAATTAGACAAGACAATATCACAAAGTCGTATTACTATCAAGCAACAACATGCAGGAGTATTTATTTTCCATACAAATTTACATCTCTGAAAAGGAAATGATTTTAGATTCATGCTTCTATCCCTTTAAAATATCACAGAAGTAATTGTGATGCATCTTTTTCAATGAAACGTACTTATTTCTATATTTAACTGTCTATTTTTATAGAAGATTACATGCTGCTTGTCCTTCATCACTAAATGTAACATTAAAGATGGCCATCATTGCCATAAACAAAATCAATAATAACACGAGTTGGCAAATTCTCCTTAATATAAGTAATTTTTGTTCTTTTATAGAAACTGGTAATTCGGATGAAACTGAGGAATTGTTGATCATCTTGACGAAAGATAATGCCGAAAGTAAATATCAACGTTAACCTTTTCTATATGAAAATGTAATAAGCCAATGTTAGCACAAAAAACAACAATAAACGAATGGTATAAACAAAACAAAACAAACAAAAAATAAAAAAGACATATAAATATCACATTACTAACTTCCGTCAATGAATAAATATTAAATAATATCCAATTGTGTTTTAATACATATTGTTGGCACAAGTTACAAGTGCATTGAAAATAGACATTTATATCAATTACCTTATTTCTTAAAATCTTTAAGGCTTATCATTTCGGTATTGGAATGAACATTTTAAAACAAACGTATTTTTAGAAGTGATCTTAAAATGCAGTTATGTAGATACTAGAGGCGAAAATATAGACAAACATACAGACCTATCCATATCCAAATTACAAACCTAAAAAGCTAAGAAAAGAATATAAAACTGGTATTAAAGTAAAGCACCTTAACTTCGACCATAGAAGTGTTGTCCGTATAACACGAAAGCTAAGGTAAACATTTCCTGTCTAACTGTCTTCATCCGCCAATACATTAAAATTCGAAATTGTGAATAAAAGGAACATGGAAGTATAGGGTAAAATATCAGAAGATTTTTTATATAAAGACATCATATCAAACTTTTATGGTAGAGGGTAAATGTTTTACTTTTGTTTTTCGGGATGTGACTTCGATATGAATCGGTATGTTTGTGGTTGACGATGAATTGTGTTAATATACCTATCCATTGCATGATAAAGATCAAACAATGTAAAAAACCACGCTCGAATAAAAGAAATACAATCACAGGTCAAAAGTGTTTCCGCACAATTGCTGCCGATTTTTTCTCTGTCCCTTCCTGGTTGACAATTTGCTTTATATCTTTACAACTCAAGGATCTACACAGACAAATGCATATGTGTATTAATCTAAAATGCACCCTTGACACCGGTAATAAATTTTCGGAAGAGTTGTCCTTTTGTTGTTTACAATATCGTCTGCTAGCAACAATGGCTGAACGTAGGGAAGAATTGAAACCGGCCACGAAAGAAGCTATAGTTAGCTTAAAAGAAGGTGGATTGCGTGGCAGGAAAATTGCAGAATATTTAAAAATTAATTGTTCTACCGTGAATAAGTTTTTGAAACGCTAATGAGAGGCTATGTAGAAAATGATCGACGGAGTGGAAGACCCAGGAAATACAGTACCGTACAGTTCGTATTGTAAAATGTAACCAAAGAAAGAACTTGTGTGACATTACAAATAATTTTAATGACAGAACACCAGTAAAGTGAGTCAACTGTAAAAAAACGATTGGTGTACTATGGATTTAAAAGAAGAATTATCAAGAAGAGAAGAGTATTTAACAGTTAAAAACTTTTGGAAAACAGTAATATTTTCTGATTAGACACAAATTGTGGTGGGAAAAAGCAGCAAGGTTCATGTGTGGCGGAAAGACTATGAACAGTGGTCGTCATACTGTTTAGGTGAGACATGTAGAACACCAAATGTTGTAACAAGTGTCATGTTTTGGGAGTGTATTACCTACGATGGAGTTGGGACCTAAGTTGCTTTTGATGGCAATTTTAATTCACAGAAATACACAGATATATTTGATGGGCACATTTGACCAGTTGTGACGAAAGTTTTTGGTAACCGTCCCTAGATTTTTCAAGATGATAATGCCACACCTCATCGATCTCGACACAACATGGCTTGGAAGCAATTAAACAATTTCACTACAGAACTATTTTATGGCATGCACAAAGCCCAGACATTAATGTTATTGGAAATGTTTGGAGACACTTGAAAATATGCATTCAGAGGGGAGCACACGCGATTGAATCCAGACAAGACCTTATTAACATTGCATCAGAAATCTGGCAGTCGACCAATTTGACCTATATCAGATCTCTTTATTCATCTATCCCAAAACGAATTCAGCAGGTATTGAGAGCAAATTGTTCAATAACCAAGTACTAAGGTAAGATTTATTTCATTTTCAACAAATAATTTCAAATTATAGGTTCAACGTTGAAACAGTTTTACTTTGTTTAAGATATTGCAGCTATTGTGCGTCAACACTTTTGACCTGTGAGTGTATTTGAAAAAACGTATATTGTCACATTCGAACCCACCATCCATGCACTTGGTAGAATTCCTGAAATATTCACTAGTCTAAAAATGAAAAAAGTATTTGTACGTACTTTATATCGTTATATCATTGTTGATTATTAGTGTTTACATATGTTGTTGCATTGTACTAATTAACATAGGAACAAAACATTTCAATTGATATATTTGCATTTTAGAGCAAAATTGTGAAGTTGACAATGGGGATACCGATACAGAAATGGTAAGTTTTGCATCAATATTGAAAGTGGTTTTGAGTTTAAGATGGTAGATGGTATGGTATTATTATGATTAACTATTATAAACATGTTTTTTCAATAATATATTTGTTATTTTACATAGTATTACTACGAAATGAATCCATTTAATAACCATTTTAATTTTCCAATTAAAATCACCCGTCATGGGTGAATAATTATTATTACATTACTTTTGTATCTTGATCATGATGAAACATGCAATTGAAACACCATGATGTTTGGCGGCTGAACATACATACACTGGTAATTGTTATATTAGCACTGACATCGTTAATCTTTCATCTAAGAATTAAAAATAATTAATTTTTTAAATGATTTTCGTCTGAAAATGTTCAAATTTTTTTACCTTATAAATAATCAATAAATCAGTCAAATTAAAATTGACAAATATGTCCTTATTCTAGTAAAGTTTTCGCCTGTTCGCCTTGACATAAATTCTAGCTCACAATAACCTGAAATAAATACAAGTAAGTCACCTGGTTGAATATATTGTCATTAGCCGATATATATTATCTATCATATGCACATGACGACTATTGGATTTCAATCAAGATCACAATGGCAAATGTAATAGTTAGCTTTCAGATTAATGTTTAATTGACCGCTCAAAGTTCAAAGAAATTTGAAAGTGAAATTTTTTTTAACAAGATATAACATTCCAAGTATGTTTGTTGAATAAACATAATTAATCAACATGCTAGCTTAACAACATTACATTACGCTTGTCTTCGACGTAGTAAAGAATTTTTTTATCATGCTAATTTTTCAATAGATCAGTGGTATATTACATATATTTAATGCTACACATTTGAGTTTTAATGTACATACAGGAAATGTTATTTTGTATCTATAGAATCACAAGTGCGTAGACAACACTGATCAGAATGATGACGTTAATCCAGGATGTAGCCACAGCTTATAAGAACAATTCAGGTGCGTAGCAAGGTAAAATAAGATGTGTAGGCCTTGTAGTATGTCAGAAGAATAAGTGACAATGGCGCGTTTTGGTAGACGGTTCTTGGGGCATGCTCCAACAGAAAAATATGAACTTTTGAGATGAAACTATGCGATTTCCTGTGCTAAAAATCATGAATTCCCTCTTCCTTTCAGGTCACGATTCTTGGCTTTTTCGCACAAATATTTAGTTTAAACGATATTTTATTCACAAATAAAATAAAACCCAGTAAACAATCAATGATGCAAAACATGTACATGTATATACTGTATGAAAGGGAATTGAAAACAAGATCAGGAAAACAAGTTGAAGAATTAAACATATACATATAGACTATATCCTTATAAAAAGTAAATGGTTTAAGAGAGATCTAATTACTGACTCTCTTTTGGATGACAATATGTAGTTTTTGAACAACATTGAATTTATGGATATTTTCAGCAATACTGACGTTTACAACATCAACATTTTAAATAACAAGAGGTCCACTGGGTCTGATATGCTAATGTAATACATATTAGCTCGGATGTCAAAATCGTTCATAATAGTATCGATTTGAGGCTAAATTGTGAAAACAAAAGTACAAAAGTAAAAAATACCAGGCCATTTTGGGATTGTTTTTGTATCTGTGACCTTGACCCTTGAATGTATGACCTTTATTAAAATATCAAAATGATTGTGAGGCCAATACCTAATCTTCTAAATTAGATAAAGATTCCTATACAAAGAGTTTAAAGTTTTTGAAAAAATTAACAATTTCAATATTGATTTGTATCTGTGACCTTGGCCTTTGAAGTCATGACCTTTTTCTATACATCAACATGAACATTGTATCAATACTACAACATGCTAATATACATGCCTATACAAAAATTTAATAGTTTTCATTTAAGCATTATTTTGCATATGTGACCTTGACCTTTGAACCCATGAATTTAATCTATATATCAAAATGATCGTTACATCAATACCAACAATATTCTTATACATGCCTATACAAAAAGTTAATAATTTTCAAGATAATTAATTATTTCAGTATTATTTCGCATCTGTGACTTTGACCTTTGAACGAATGACCTTTTTCTATACATCAAAATAATTATTGTATCAATACCTACAACATTTGAATATACATGTCTATACAAAACGTTTATAGTTTTCGAGATAATGAACCATTTTGGTATTGTTTCCCATCTGTGACCTTGACCTTTGGACTCATGACCTTCTTCTATACATCAAAATGATCGTTGTATCAATACCTACAACATACTAATATACATTTCTATAGAAAAAATTAATATTTTTCAAGATAATTAACCATTTTAGTTTTACTTTGCATCTGTGACATTGACCTTTGAACCTATGACCTTAATCTATATATCAAAATGATTGTTACATCAATATCAACAATATTCTTATACAAATGTCTATACAATAAGTTTACAGTTGAAAAGATAATTAATCATTTTAGTATTGTTTTGCATCTGTGACCGTGACCTTTGAACTCATGACCTTTTTCTATACATCAAAATGATTGTTGTATCAATACCTATAATATTGTAATAAAAAGTTACTAGTTTTCAAGAAAATTAACTATATCGGTATTGTTTTGCATCTGTGACATTGACCTTTTAATTCATGACCTTTTCCTATACATCAAAATGATCGTTGTATCAATACCTACAACATTTTAATATACATGTCTATACATAAAAAATAAAGTTTTCTAGATAATTAACCATTTTGGTATTGTTTCCAATCTGTGACCTTGACCTTTGAACTCATGACCTTTTTTTATACATCAAAATGTTGTTGTATCAACACCTACATTATTCTAATATACATGCCTATATAGAAATTTAATAGTTTTTAAGATAATTAACCATTTCAGTATTATTTCGCATCTGTGACCTTGACCTTTAAACCCATGACCTTAATCTATATATCAAAATAATTATTCTATCAATACCAACAATATTCTAATATACGTGTCTATACAAAAAGTTTATAGTTTTCGAGATAATTTACCATTTCGGTATTGTTTTGCATCTGTGACCTTGACCTTTGAACCCATGACCTTTTTCTTTACATCAAAATGATCGCTGTATCAATATCTACATTAATTTAATTTACATCCCTATACAAAAATTTATAGTTTTCCAGATAATAATTAAAATCAGAGGTAAAAAAATAGGTCAAGGAATATGTCGAAACTGAAAACGCCATGTCATTATCTGGTCAAATAGTCAATTATAAGAATTTGAAGCTATTTTACGATTTTTTCAAAATTAAATGCAAAAACGCGTAACGTATTTTTGTCTGAATTTCACAATATGAACAAACTATAGGCTTAAGACCCTAGAGAAGCCAAATATAATATCAGATTTTTTCTCCAATCATTATTTTTTGGAAAATAAAAATTTAAGATTTTTGCACCTCTAGGTCACCTTGACCTAGTTATGGTAGCCATGGCAACGCCACGAACAAATCTGAATTACACTGGCCCATATATACTTCTCACCGAGTTTTATTGGAATCTGCCTTGTAGTTTCAGAGGAGAAGTCGAAAATAGGTGTATGCGACGCACGCACACACGCACGCACGCACATAAACACGCTATGCCATAATCTCACATGACCTTTCGGTCAGCTGAGCTAAAACTGTACTTATATTATGGGGTAGAGAGAAAATGGGTTTTTAAAATAGTTGTCTCCAGAATGGACATTGTAAAAAGAAATGTTCGGAAGATTCAATATGACCGTATTTACATGAACGGTTGTAAATATATATATATGTAAACGCAATTAATAATAATAATAATAATTATTATAATAATAATAATAATAATTATTATTATTATTATAACAATGATGATGATGATAATAATAATAATAATGATAATAATTATAATTATAACAATAATGATAATAATAATAATAATAACAATAAGTCTTTATTAAATAAGTAGTAAAATAAGGACCCTATAAAAGTACACACCACTGGATATCATTTGCCATTTTATCTATTGTTCGTCCAAAGCCAGTTTTATATCCAGACAATTGTTCCTGTCTGGTTTTTCCTCTATTTTATTATTTATTTATTTATTTATTTATTTATTTATTTATTTATTTATTTATTTATTTATTATATAGTAATACCTATACGAGTACTCTTGGCGACTGGGTTTTTCAGCACATTTTAAGCTACAGCTTTGCTTTTTTAAGTTTATATAATTAAAAAAACATTTCTTAAAACAATATGTTTTTCCATACTTTTCGATTAAGATTGTTGACTACACATTGTTTAGAATGTTATCATATACCGAAATTTGGAGAAATAATAATTTTCAAATGTCAGTATATGAAGTCTATATGCCTTTCTGTGGAGGTTCCAAAATCCTTATACATATAGCCCACATCTAAAGCCTTATAACGATTTATTAGGAGAAGACCTAAAGAAGAGAGTATATTATATCTGCTATGGTGCATTGAAGATCTAGGACTCGCGCTAAATGAGCATTCACACAATACTGACGTTGGTGGCATCGCTAATAGCATGCACAATACAGTGTAAATAACTTAATATCTTTGCGTCTTACCTGTTTTGCAAGGATCTCTATACCGAGGTTCGTACATGTTCAAATTTGCCATACTACAAAACCAGTAACATAAGGCTTTGTTGCTTAAATAGTTTACTCCTGTCCAGTTGAGCATATGCATGGGATGTAAATGCGGGAATAAATAGATATATCTACTTTATGGGCAAACCTGAAAATGTTTGTAGAAGAGAGACTGTCCGGAAGTTTGTCCAATAGTATATCATGTTTTCGACTAGTGAGAAATTATTTCACGTTCAACAGCAATTTTCTTTAATAGAAACTCACTGTTATCCCGTCTCTTTGACTTTTATAGCATTATAACATTGAACTGATTAAACGTCACAATGGCATTTATAAATTAAAGGATTGAAAAACAGCCTTTATGATAAACAGGAGGTACTAGACGATTCCAATTTGAAATTATAGTATCAGTGCATAAAGCCAACCAAGGTTGTGAGACTACGCGTTCACTGTATAGGAATTCCATAATCCTTATACCATAAGTAAGAAACCTATAACTCATCGACGTAAAGTTGAGCTTAATAGATGTTAATGACAGTTTCAAACTTTTATTGAAGGAACAAAAAACAAACATACCAGTCCATGTCCTAACTACAGTCTTAAAGCAAATTTAACCCGTTGAAGCTGGCAAATAAGGCTACACACGTGGGCTTCAAACTAGGAAGTGAGGCCAGGTGCTCTGAAAGGATAAGCACCTATTGTTATGCTAGCTACACTTACCACGTGTACAATCAAAATAATTAAATTATGAAATGATGCAATTATAGGGCGTCAAATATATCTAGGGTAATTTTGAAAACAGAGACATAATACTTTTCAACAATACCGTGATAACGGCAATCATTAAACATTTTGGGGGCCCTGATCAGCCAAGGCTTGCAATATCTTTCCGTCAACAATTTTACAGCAGCTTGTTTAGGTGTGGGAATAAACTGTAGTGCTACAAGCTCTAACATAGTGTATTAATTGTGAAACAAATTCACCATAAGCAGGAGTTGCAGGTAGATTGTTGCATTAAAAATAAAGTTGACAATAAAAAAAAACTAATATCGCCACGTTTGTTATAAAGCCTCAAATGTAGTATTTCGTTGGTATTATAATTGGGGTATAGGTCACAATATAAAGCTGAACGTAAAGAATCAGTTGTATGTTTATTTCGAGTTCACTGGGATATATGGCAACCACATACTATCCAAATTTTGGGTGATTATTAGAAAGAACGCCATCTGTATATCTGCATGTAGAGTTGAATGATTTGGTGACAGTCTTATCACGAGATTAAATAAGGTTCTATGTAATTTCTGCTTCATACGAATAAAGAAACAAATCAACAAGCAGTGCTGTATAGCTTTTGGCCATTGGTATACTGATTTTTTTTGAAATAGTATATTACCTAGCACAGCAAATATGTTGTCTTTAAAAATGCACACATTTTGTTGATGATATCCTCCATATATTTTTGTTTGAATCCTTTTGATCTTAACAACATAACCAAAATCCCTTTATATACTTTCGGCGGATGTAGCTACAATGTAGCTAAACGATAGGTGGTTACCTTTCCGGAGCAACTGGTCTCACTTCTCGAATGGTAATTTACGTGTCTAGTCTTAATTGTCAGTTCCAAAGTGTTTACGTTGTTTCTGGAACGTGATTCGGCCATGGATTAGTATGTTTGTTTTCGATATTTGTATCTTAGTTAACTATTTTTGAAAAGGAATGAAAGATGAATAATTTAATAAACAAGATGTTCAAGTAATTCTTTAGATTTTGTAAGAATCCATATCAAGTTGTTTCCTGATGTAGAATAGATTTTATCTGAATAAGACTGAATGCAACCTTTGACGACTGTCAGAAGCAAATAACAGATTTTTGCGTTTAGTTGTTCTATTTTTGCATTCATTTGGGTCTGATACTCTTTGGTTTTTTACTCTTTCACAGATGGAGAAACTTCAGGGTAGCCTAAAAACTATAAAACCTATTTAAGAACGCTATAGACAGATCTTAGTAATTTTAAATTTAGCACATTCTGCTTTCTAAAAATTGGATAGAACGGGAAAATTGTAGATAAAATGTTATCATTTTTATTGAACATCGTTTAAGACGGCCGTTTTAAATCATTGTAAAATTATAATCATGTCATACGTTTGCAGCCGAATTGAAGTATAAAATATGCTTCTATAGATGATGAATCCTAATATTCAAATCAGAAAACGGGCATCATTGCATGATATAGCACCGTTAGTGTGCCGTTTTAAAAGATACCGAATGTCATATCTTACTACTAATTAAGAATTCGTAAGTAGGGCGATATTTTAATCTAAAATAAATTGAGACAAATAAATAATATTTTTAATATTTTAAATAAAGCAACTCTTGAACAAATAGTTTTCAATTTGATTTTATTTTCCTAATTTATAAAGAGTTTGAGGGTTTTAAGATCAAAATAACGTCACTTTAACTTGCAGCCTTCGACAACACATCAGTAACAGCATTACAACAACTGATAAAGAAAATGACCTTATTTCTTCGAAATAATCTGGAAAACATATTTGCCATTTTATATAAAGCTTGAAATTTAAAATATTGTTTACGATTGACTTGTTTGGTCCTTTCTTTTTGTTTTGTTCTGATGCTTCTATCATTAATTTGAATTTTTGTCGTATTCTGACATTTATTTTGTTGTCAAATAGACATTTTGTAGTTGCTAAAAATCTTCTTTTGTTTTTCTATCACATCTAACTTGAAAATTTGCTTTTGACATAATAACACTGATATGATATCTGGGCCGATATCCTGCTGGTGGACTTAACATATCTGTGGATATGATAAAATCAGTAGGCAATACTTTTGTGTTGTCAGATAAACACTACTGTCTAAATGTACTGCTAATTACATCTGAAAACCCTCGAAATTTAAGTTATAGTCCCTTATGCAAACCATTTCCTTAATTAAATTTGGCTAAATATATTCTTGTCTTTTGGATGTTTTTCATAGTAATACTGATGAGGAATTGTATTTCGAAAAGGGAAGTCTAATATTGTTAAATTAACATTTATATCATATGTAATTTTAATAGAACTATGCGTCTTTGCATTTTACCTTATAAAGCTTTTACTTCTTGTAACTGCGGTTTTGTTCAAATATAAGGCAGAACTTGGCATTCATATAGTCTCAAAAATTATAGATTGCCTTGGATATATTTGACGTCTCATAGTCTCATGTTTCTTTCACATAATTTTGATTACACACGTGACGAGTGTAGCTAGCTAACAGGAGGTGTTTACCCTTCCGGAGCACCCGGCCTCACTTCCCTGGTGTAAGTTTACGTGTCTAACCTAACTTGTCATTTCCAATGTTTTTACTTTGCTTCTGGATTGTGATTCGGAAATGGATTAGTATGTTTGTTTTTGATTATAGACTATTTAGAGATATAACGTCATCTATTTATTTGAATGAAGACTTGTTCGTTTAAGCGTTTCTCTGGGAATCTTAATATGTTCTGTATAAATTCTGTTTCTTGAGATAACGTAACAAATAAACAGAGAATAGTGCACAGTTCGTGCCTATTGGTATGGCAACGGTTTGTTTATTATTTATATTGTGAATCATAAGTATATAATTCATCAAAAAGTAACATATTGTAGATGCTCTCTTCAGTAAATATTTGTTTCTAGTTCGTATAGTCAGCATAGTTCATTTTGGTTTTTTCAACAGACAATAGTATGTGCTCTGTATATATTTTCGTGAGAAAAATATATAAAGAAAGAGAGCCTTAGAATAATAAGCTAGATAATGTATATCCTGTGACACATTTTGTTATCATTCTTTACAACCATTTAGATGTTACACTGGTGGTTTTGTCGTAAAAGTAGATCGCATTGTGGCATTCTAGATTCATTTTGACCCAGGCTACTTATTGGTCACGTTTTGCAATAAATTGACAAAAAAGTCAATTCATAGAAAATATGATGTCATTGAGGCATTGAATTGTTTTCTTTTTCATTTCCAATCTGTATTGAAACCAATTCTTGTTATCCTCTGAGAGAAGATATCACTAGTTGATATCATATAATATGATTTTATGAATGAGAAATCTTTAACATGGCAGCTGAACATATGCATACTGTTCTTAATATAAGGTAATTAAGTATTATTAAATTGTTTTTTGACTCGTTGCTCTCGTTTAAATCTTCAAATCACCTACATGCACCCCTTGAACAATATGTATTATAAATGTATGCGAAAGAATAACAGTGGAATGTTGTCGAGATCTATGCCTTAGTCACGGTTCAATTGATATAGACAATAATCCTACTCCCTAATGATTGAATTAGTTCTTTCGAGCTTTTTTCTAGAATGCTGAACGTTTGTAAATTAAAGTACTAATTGAAGTTGAAAAAAACATTAGAATTATATTTTTTTATATTTTCAGGAAAAGGAATTGCTGTATTTATGGGCATAGCAAAGAAAAGAAAGTCCGTCCAAAATCTCAGTAGAATCTTCATCACAATTCTGTGCTGTTTGTTTTAATTTACGATTTAATTAGATGTTTTTTAAACTTCAAAAATCATGTATTTTATGTTGTTTTTTTTTTTTTACAAATTATTTTTATATAATTAAAATTTATTTTAAAATAAGTTCATGTTTGTACATTCTTCATCTACTTTTTATACATTGATTGATACGTTTGTTTTTGATTTTCTAAATTTGATAAAAATATATTTTGGGCCTTTGATTATCATTTTAACATCTTGATTAAATTTTTGTTTCACAATTTTTGTCCAAGCATTACTGATTAGGAATTGTATTCCAAGACGGCAATCTAGTGTTGTAAAACTGGTATAATATGTAATTTCAAATATTTTAATTTTGAGTTTATACAATATATTCCAAAATCCGTATTTAAATAAGTTGCTAAACGGTTTAATAAGTAATGTAAAAAGATCAAATATTCTTCGTACGTATTTCATAATTAGACATTTGTCAGCACTTTTAATATTGATATATATCTTTATATTTAAAACTGTGATGAGTATATAGGATGGTAATTTCATAATGTTACAGAATGTGTGTAGTGTTAACTAATTAATATGTTGTATATGAAGAAACATTCGCGAGGGTTAAATAATCGCGATTTTTACAATAACCCTTTTAACGTTATTATTCAATATTATTTCTGAACAGAAATTTCTTATTCCCCTTAGTGCACTTTCCATTTAAAATTTTTACCCCAAAATATTTTTGAAAATCAAAATCGCGAAAACTGTTACCGCTTGTTTCTTTCTATACAATAGTAAACTACATGTAAAATACAACCTGTGATTGTTTATTGAATGTTCTAAAAAGATTTATATTTCATCAGTAGTTTATTATACCGTAATATTCTGAAAACCGTTAATTCAATTCTTTTATATTTCCCCTGTAAAGTCTAGTTCATCGTTAGCCGAATACATATCCAGGATTTTATGGCACATAGAAATCCAAGACTAAAAACTTGCGGTCAAACAAACTCGCAAAAAATGTAAATCAAAAATTATAACCTAAGAGGAAAATCATATTGTGTCAAAAGTAATTTTAATTCAATACATAAAGCAATGTTTTAAAGTTTAAACAATGTAAATATTTTTTTTCATCAAAATTGTCTGTTTCTGGTCATTTAAACTTTCTCAAAATCACAAACTGTTTAATTGTTTAAAGTATTGTCTTTGGTGAATTTAGTAAATTGAGGTACTTCTATTGAAAATATTTTTTTTTCAAACGAAATCAATTTTTCCACCTACAATAACCAAGATTTGTAATAAAAATTTTTAATTTGCACACACCCCTTTTGGGTTTTTCGAAGCGGCCAGCAATTTTGATTTTTAACGAAATGCTCTAAGGATATATGCACGCGCCCATATTGACTCAGTTTTTTCATATTGGTCCATTTTTGTGAATTAGTTGGAAAGACATATTTTTACATATTGTATCAATAACACTTTGTAAATAAATAGTATACATATCTAACTTAGTAATATAGTCCGTCAGTGATATTGTGGCAGAGTGTTTACAAACATGGAAGAGTCTATATTATGTAGGGATATATAAAGGTGGTGTTTGACAAATGAGCGCATGAAGGCGTGAATATACGTATACGTATATGTATAATAAACTCGCTCGTGTTTATGAACACTCTGCCACAATATCGCTGACGGACTATACATGCATGGATAGACTACTTGGTCTGTCACTGAATACATTCCTACTTTTGTAAAACAAACCCAAGGTAATTTTCAATTATGTAAAATTGTCTGTTTGATTTATTCTAGAGCTGACCTTAAAATAATTTCATGTTTGTTGAAACAAAACAGTTTGATCTCAATTTTCAACATTTTGATTATTATTTTGTGTTATACAATTTGTTTGGTCTTGTAGCATACCACTGTTTCTTGAAATCTCTCTGCCTTCTTAGCAGATCATTATATTAATCGGGTTCGCCGCTGTACCACGTGGTCAATTCCTCTTAACGTTTGTGCGGAACATTTTGAAAAACGTTAACGTCACAAATTCTCGGAATAAAGTCGTTTGTACGGGGAAACGTCATATTGTGCGATTCCATGTCTATTGGGAACAAGCATTTCGCAGACCCGTTAGAAGGTATCACGTGGTACAGCGGCGAACCCCATTGTAGAATGGGACCAAGTACGCCTGAATGAATATTAACCATATAGTATTAATATAATTATTGTAAGAGCTAAGCATTGCATTTTTAAGATCAATTAAGGACAAAGCCTTATTTCTCCCCCCCTCCCCACTAAAAATGAAGCAGAGTAAAAAATGAATTCCACAATGTTCTTATTATTTGACCTAAAAATAGTTCAACTAAACAACAACAAACAAAAACATTAGCAAAACTTCCTAAGAAATTGCAAGTCATATACCGCATTATTACACAGACAATTTGAGAGCTACTAACGCTTTAGTCTATTCATTTTAATATTTTTTGCTATACCGCTTAACTTCAAAGATCTTGTAGTCCCTTAGACATTTGATATGATAAACATCTCCAATCAAACCGCTAAACATTGCTTTAGACGTCTAGCCTTTTTACGATAAACACTCGGGTGTATTGAAAATTCCTAGCAGATCAAATAGATGAACATCTCCAATCAAACGGCTTAACATGCAGGTCTTGTAGACGTCTAGCTATTTGTTACGATGTACAATCTGGTGTATTGAAAATTTCATAGACCAAATAAATGAACATTTCCAATCAAATAGCCTAACTTGTATATTGGAAATTCCTTACAGACCAAATAGATGAACATCTCCAATCAAATGTTCTAACTTGAATGTTGAAAATTCCTAACAGATCAAATAGACGAACGTCTTCAATTGAAAATCTTAACTTGCAGGACTTGTAGGCGTCTAGCTATTTGTTACGATAGACACTCAGGTGCATTGAAAATTTCATAGACCAAATAGATGAACATCTCCAATTGCAAAGCTTAACTTGCAGGACTTGCAGACGTGGAGCTATTTGTAATGGTAAACACTTAAAGTTATTGAAAAATGCATACAGACCAAATAGATAAACATCTCCAATTGCAAAGCTTAACTTGCAGGACTTGCAGACGTCCAGCTATTTTTTATGATAAACACTTAAATGTATTGAAAAATGCATACAGACCAAATAGATGAACATCTCCAATTAAGTCGGTGAACTTGCAGATCTTGTAGGCGTCTATCGTTTTGTTGTGATAAACACTCAGGGGGTTTGAAAATGTCATACAGACCAGATGAACATCTCCAAAAAACAGATGTTTTAGAATGTTATAGTTATCGCAGTCAGACAATGTTAGGTATGAATTTCACTGCTTTTCCATCACAACCTTTCACAATATCAGAAATTGACAACAATAATAATAGTAATAATAATAATAATAATGATAATAAAAACAACAGTACATAGACATCTTAATGGCACTAAGGGGACCTCGTACTCCAGAATGTCATCATGATTATCTTATATTTATCCGTTATCTAACGAGTAACTGCGAAATACGTGAACTGTTATCATAGCTGTCAAGTCAAGTGTTTTCAATAATTAAATGCGTAACAATTGAAGTCACATGCCCGGCTACGAGGTCCACTCTTAGAAAAATCATTGAAATAATGATGTTAAACCGTTCATTCTGAACTAAATGATGGAAGATACACAGCAAAAGTAACAGCGCTGAAATCTACAAAATGTGCATCAGCATGACCAAGAAACCATAATATCACCGGGTCAAAATATAATGTACTGGTTGTACGAGTTTAGTACCATCCGCTAAAATTGTGCATAAAATAGATATATGTCGCCAGATAATATATTCACTTCCGGAGCACTCGGTCTCAATTCCTGGTGGAAGTTCACGTGTTTAATCTTTGACTTTGCTTCTGGTTTGTGATTCGGAATCGTATGTTTGTTTTTGATAATATTAGATAATGTCATAATGCTTGTGTTTGTGAAAAGCTTAGCGTGTTAGCATGGTATACAACCAAAAAAAATAGACGAAACACTAGAAATACGTGCGACTTGCCTAGGATGAGAAACGCCTTTCACAGCGGTTTGTATGATATTATCTATGCATACACGTGCATTTTCTTATGGGATGATAAAGTTCAGCATATTTCAAATGGTTTCCTTTTTTGAACCAAAGTTTCCACATGGAATAATTTTCTTTATAATTTTGTCAATATTTATGCAGTGGAACCACTTGATCTTTCATCATCTGCCATATTGCTGAAACAAAAGTTGATACAGAAACATTATTTGTTCTATATGACCAATGGTACTATAAACACACCGCTGGACATTTTACCCCAGTGCCCGTCCAAAGTCGGGAATTTTGTAATTAGCGATCACAATATGCTTCTTTTTTCTAGCCTTGATTGTCTGAATCGCTTTCTTGGATGCATTGGCTTTGCCAACTAAATGGTTTTACCACCACCTTTTAGCTAGCTACACCCCCACGTGTGTAATCAAAATTGAGTGAAAGGAACACGGAACTATTGGACGTCAAATATATTTAGACGAGGGCAATCCTGGACACAGAGACTTTTTGAGGACCCTGATTAGCCCAGGCTTGCAATATCTCAGGGTCAACAATTTATTTGTAAGCAACTTCCTTCGTTGTATAAAGTTCCCGTAGTGGGAACTAGCTTAATCATAGCGCATTAATTGGGAACAAATATACCATAAGCAGGAAAAACAGGAATATTGGTAAACTAAATGGTTTTACAGTTGCTGTCGTCTATATAATTATACACTGTTACCGAACTTAGAAATAGAAGGAAACATTTAGCAACTTTAACCATACATTTTAGTACCGAAAAACATAGTTTATCGATTGAGTGATTGACTAAATGCGGTTATACATCCAAATTAAAATTTTATGTATTTCATGACGTCAACAAAAGTCGAAGTTCTAGAATATTTTACCCTTGCAGTGAGGTATTGGTGACGTTTGTTCTTTATAGTGCCGCGACTTTTCTGACAGGGGACGTCAGTATTGATGGTCAAATCCTTATGGAGCTGTAACTTTAATTTCCAAATGCCAGTCATTGCCCATTTTTACTTGAAAGAACAGTCACTACGTATTGTCAAATCTCTAGAAAACAGGACGAACTTCTCTACAAACTTATCTACCGTATATGATATAACAACACGATAAATGTAATAAATAGGAGGCCCATGGGCCTGATACGCTCAAATGATAACTAATGTCTAGCTGATAGATTAAAGAAAACATAAATACTAAACCCCAATGACGTTTTCTTTACATCATAATTACCGTTGTTTCAATACCTACAACATTCTAATATACATGTATATAAAAAAAGTTTATAGTTTTCGAGATAATTAACCATTTAGGTATTGTTTCGCATCTGTGACCTTGACCTTTGAACCAATAACCTTTTTCTATACATCAAAATGACCGTTGTATCAATACCTACAACATCCTTATATACATGCCTATACAAAAAGTTTATAGTTTTCGAGATAATAACTATAATAAGAGAAAAAATAAATTAGGTTACGACCTTCACAATTGACCTTATTTTAAAGATACTAACAAGAAGATGTCAAAACTGAAAACCCCATGTCCTTATCTGGTCAAATAGTCAAGTTATGACAATTTGAAGCTACTTTATGATTTTTTTTCAGAACTTTTTTTTGTCCGAATTTCACAAAATGAAGAAACTATAAGCTTGAGACTCTAGAGAAGCCAAAAATCACATTAGATTTTTTCACTCATCATCGGTTTCAGAGAAGAAGATTTTTCAAGGTTTTTGCATCCCTAGGTCACTATGTCCTAGTTTTGGTAGCCATAGCAACGCCATGAACAAATCTAAATTGCACTAACACAAACATGCTTCTGACCAAGTCTCGTTGAAATCTGCCTAGTACTTTCAGAGGAGAAGTCGAAAATGTGTGTTAACGACGCACACACACACACACACGCACGCACGCACACACGCACATACACACGCTGCACCATACCATAAGCTCACATGACCTTTATGTCTTTTAATTAGATACAATTTACTAAACAAAAACACATTGAGACAACTTAACTGAGTATGTACCCCATTTGACGATCATTGAACAAATGAAAAAGGTATCGAATTGTGTTTTCAAACCATTAAAAGAGTTCACATATTGTCACTTTAATTTGTAATTAGATATAATGATGTCTCCATTTCCAGGATTACCCTGGATATTTGACGTCTTATAGAACCATATTTTTTTACTCTCAATTACGAGGCGTGTGTAGATATCTAAACAGGAGGTACTTCTCCTCCCGGGGCACCCGGTCTCGCTTCCTTTGTGGGAGTTTATGTGTGTAACTTAATTTGTCAGTTTTTGCTTTTTACTTTGCTATTGGATTGTGATTTGAACATGGGTTGGTATATTTTATTTTGATATCTAACAGGTAATAGAAATTTACGTTCTATTTAAGAATTTTCCACTGATATCGAGGCTGTCAGTTCAGGTGTGGTGTAAGAAACCTAAGCATTCAGAGAAATCCATCACACTTATGTGACAGAAATAAGTAGAGTTGATTGGCGTTATGTTTTTTACACCCAATTTGAGAATTTTTCGCTTATATCACCAAGACTCGTTGCAAAAAACTTATTCAACTCGTTTAATAAATTCAATATTACATAAACACTCATGCAAGATCTTCTATTTAATGTTCCTTATAAAGGTCAAGTGGTCAGGTCAATGGCGTTACAAAATATTAAACCTGTCTTACCTGTAACTGCCCGAAGAAAATCTTTTCAATTTCGATAATTTTTTTACAAGGTACATAAATAATAATCAGATTCAATTTCTGATCCAATAAATATGCAATAGCACGTTGAAACATTGTCGTTTTAGATGTTTTGTTGAGAGGTTGATTAATTTGTTCGTCAGCATGGCATAATTAAAAAAATAGAAATTTTATATTGAAGGTAAAGTTTAGGCGTGAGCGTAGGAAATGAGTTAAAAGTTCATTATTATATGATTACGAATGACCGAAAAAGATACCAACAAATTAAACTTTCAAGCTTTCACAATTTATTCAATTGAAAAGTTCATGAGGATTTACTGACCAGCTAAGATCACTAATGCAGAGCTCCCCAAAAAAGCAAACACAGATGATATGAGAACGGTTTCTGACAAGATCAAGATGGCGATGGATAGGCCTTATGCTAAGAAAGCAAATTAATAATATCTCTAGAGTTGCTCTTAGATGAACGCCTAAAGGAAAAAAGAAGCAAGGCAGACCCAAAAACACCCGGATGAGGACTCTGGAGAAAGAAATGAATAAACATCAATAATTTGGAAAGAACTGGAGAAAATAGAACAAGACAAGACAGAGACAGATAGAAAGCTTTAGCACATGCCGTATGCGCACTGGGCGTAAAAGGAATAGGTAGGTGGGTATTATATAATTAAAATCTAAGTATCACTCACTATATCAACCTTTTTTCTACTGACTTAATTTTTGTTAACTGAGAGTTCCACCATGGCGTAACAAAAGTAATAAAGCGCAAAATCCAAAAATAGTTTCAATTAATATTTCTAATTCGACGTCATCTATTTAACTTGGTATTCTTTAAAATGATCATTTGCATGATTGTAAATATAAGAATTGACGTTAGTTTTTTAATCGTTCATCATCGGTGATTAGCCCTACTATAGGACCAATCTGTTTGTGACATTTTATATCCATAGAAAATAAAATAAATTTGAATAAAGATTGATATTATTCCCTTACTTGTACCTAGTTGTAACAGGAAATCTGTATGCGCACTCGCGATAGACATAAAGTATGTCTGTAGAAAGGAAATTGTAAGCGTTATGGGAATTTTACATGGCGAAAATGGCGAAGTTTGCACCGAAAGTGATGTCCTTGGTGACGTTTTACGTCATATGTGCAAAATAATCCGTCATTTGCCTGGATGGTCAACATTTTAAATCTCCATAGCGTCAACGTTTTACCCTATGCAGATATATACTGGGCTAATAGCTGATTTCCTGTTACCACTAGGTACAAGTAAGTGAAAAATATCATTCTTTGTTAAAATTTATTTGATTTTCCATGGATTTTAAGAGTATTTCACTGTCACTAACAGAGTGGTACCTACGTTAGCATGGTTTAACAGTTCAAACCAACTCAGATGTTAGCTTTGTATCATATACGAAAACTCGAGTTTTGTATTTGTTAAAGGTTTTCGCATCTGTAACAGATCATAAGTCACTCCGGTTTAAATATGACGACACTATATGCTACAAAAATCATATGATGTCATTAACCAAGGATCTATGAGTGATATTGCTCGTGTGCAATATGATTTTGATTGCATATAAAAACATATTACACACTTTTAATATAACGCAAGTTCCCTGAGTTTATGTCCTACATTATAGTTGCTAAATATAATAAAGTCATATTTTAGCCCGTGTGATTTTTGGGTTTTGCAGTGTTTAGCTGTTGTATAACAGCTGAGATAATTATTTTAGATATGAAATTGAATTTTCTTATATTTACAATAAATAGAATATTTAATTTGTATTTATGTAATATTGAATTTATCAAATCAATGTTAAATCGATGAATAAAATGTGTATACAACTCGTACAAGGCTCGTTGCAAAAAAAGTTTTTCAACTCTTACAAGGCTCGTTGCATTAACGTATTTCAACTCAAGTAATAAGTCCAATATTACATAACCACTCATTTAAGATCCTCTATTTGTGGTTGAGTAAACCATAATTATAATGTATTTACAATTATAACTGATAAGCAGTCACAATTACCTGTCGCCTCTGTGTCGCCTTTAATTTGATGATACTGCTCCGATATTGGATTTAACTCAAGTTCTTCATATGATCTATAAGGCATAAAACTTTTTTATTTTATCGTAGATGTTACAACGTTTGTTTGAACGAAATGAGTAGCAATCACTTTAAATGAACATGAACAAAAATTATTTATCTTGATTTCTCGGGTTGAGCCAATTTATAAGGCCGCGGTGGCCTAAGGATGAATCAGTCTACAAATCAAGGGTCTCTCACCGCTGTAAGTGTAAGTCCCCCTTAGACAACATGTGGGAAAGTGAATTTTGCTTGTCTTTGGCCTCTACTGGTTCGCATAGTATCAGTATAATAGACTGAGGGAGTAGAACGCTTGTCTGCGGCGTACTGCCTCGGTGAACTAGCACCTTAAAGTCACCCCAAGTGCGCGCTAGTACAAGACAGACCATACAACACAGAAAATCGATGCACGGAATTGTTCATAGATTAATCCATAGAGATTAATAAAAAAGTTATCGTCGCGAATAGCTAAAAACTTGCTGATGCGACGTTAAAAAACATTCAACCAACCAACCGGACAACCTGATTTTGATGGTATTATTATATTATCATTTTCTGGTTAAAATTATTATCTCTTTATGTTTGGTTCTTTTTCAAACTCATAGACCTTTTTTAAACTAAGATTAAACATTAAAACAGCTAATTATAGATGTTATAAGCTTGAAGTGATTTTCAAGATGACACTTTAGTTTTTTGACTATCTTACAAATTATTATGTTATCAAATATGCCAGATTTAGGAAACGAATATCAGAGTTACAGGAATTAAGACAGAAAAAATATGTAATGTTGTGTTACGTACTTGTGTGTTGTCAAGGTCTTCCAGTTCTTCTTCATCTGAAAAGGTAGACATATATTTTCTTTAATTTTTACCAAATAATATTAATAATTTTTATACTCATGTTAAAAAATCAATAAAACTGATTATAGGGGAGCGAGGCCATGTGCTCCAGAATGCTAAGTACCACCTTTTTCAGCTAGGTAACCCGCCACGTGTGTAATCAAAATTTAGTACACGAAACTAATGGACGTCAAATATATTAAGGCCAAGGCAATCCTGAGCAAAGAGACTTTTTGCCTAGGCTTGCAATATCTCAGGGTCAACAATTTATTTGTAAGCAAATTCCTTAGTTGTATAAAGTTCCAGTAATCGGTACGAGCTGCATCAATGCGTATTAATTGGGAACAAATATACCATAAGATCAGTTGACTTTATGATATAGTTATTAAATTCAAACGGAAGTTAAATTTGAAATTAGAACACACACATACTTTGATAATATGTTTTTATTATCATAATTAACAAGAAATTTTTTTACCTGATATTATCTGTATAATATCATCATAAGTCTCAACTTCACTTTTTTCGCTATGAATTAAAAAAAAATATTAAAAGATATTTGGATCGTTAAAGAAAAACAAACATACAAGTTGGTGTACACAGCACAAAATCAAAGCAAAGTAAAGCCGGGGACCGGGAAAGTGAGGCCAAGTGCTCCGGAAGAGTAAAAATTTTCTGTTTAACAATTTCCAACTCTCCCACGTGTATAAGCCTAATTGTGAATGACATCTAATGTTGCTGGCGAGGTTTAATGACTTATGCAATTTTGTTATATTAAAAAGCAATTTGTTAAGGTAAAAAGGAAATGATCATGAATTATTCATAAGTAAAAAAAATAAAAAATGCGTTAGCATTTACATTAGATCACCAAAAAATACCTACATGAAATAAAAAAAAACTTAATTTTAAAATCAAAACTTAAAAAAGCAAAGTGAAGTATAATTGTTGAATTAAGTACAACACGCGAACATCCACAAGGGAAATGAGACCGGGTGTTCAGGAAGAGTGAGCACATCATGTTAAGAAATGAAAGGAAATTATAAACGGAAAAAATCATATTGAAGATAATTTGACACTTTATTATGAATTATAATTGAGATACGTGAAATGTTTTACAGCCCTGAATACACCCGAAAATGCATTGTAATGTACAAAAAACTGAAAACGAAGGTAAAGGAAATACCTTGTCTGTTGTTCCGGTTCAAAGGAATCTTCATTTGCGTATTATAAAAAAGAAAAAGAAAAAGAAAACATAAACTGCAATTAAGTTAATCTATGTTAAAATTTGATGTTAAATTGAAACCTACGTACTGCTGTGCTTTCCATAGGCAAAATTGCAATGATAAATTAGATATCTGTAGTTCCTTGAATGGTAGATTAAAATATTGTTGTCATTTTCATGGGCAAAAATACTGCTGTCGTTTTCATGGGTAAAAATTTGGCTGTCGTTTTCATGGGTAAAATTGATGGCAGATATAACTTTACTTCAAAGAAAAATATTGCTAGCTATAAAATAAAACTGTCTCTTGGAAAATCAAAAACAAACATACCACTTTATGGCCAAATCGCAATCTAAAAACGAAGTAAGTTCTTTGATACTAAGGAAGTACGTTAAGCACGTGAACTTCCACTGGGCGGTAATCGGTTGGGAAGGGTAACAAACTCCTATTTAACCAGTTATTTCATCCACATATGAAATAAAAAATGAGAATGTTGCGATGGCGCCAATGCAATTTTATATGTACGTATTTAGTTTACATATTATACCCGTTTTATATTTACAGCACTAGACGGTCGTTTCAGAATACAATTCCTCACCAGTAGTGCTTGGACCAAAATTTTTAAACCAAAATTATTTTGAAGATGTTGATAAGCTACCCAAAGGACCAAAATATCTTTTACCAAATTAAGCTAAGGAAATACTTTGCATGAGAGAGTATACCTTAGTTTTTGATAAAATTCAAATTTTAACTGGCAGGAAATGTAGACATATATAGTAGATTTCTGACAATAATACGAAATTATTGCCTACTGGGTTTGTGATAACCTCGGGGCACTAGCTACCAGCAGAGATATCGGCTCATTGGTTTAAATTACATATTATACCAGTTTTATATTAACAGCACTAGACGGTCGTTTCGGAATACAATTCCTCATCCGTAGTAAGCGCACAAATGGTGAAAATTTAAAGTCAATTTCACTGAAGTATTTGAAGATGAAAGGCTTCCATTTTTGGAAGCAAAATAGACAGTGGTTAGTAATTTCTAAGGAATCTTTTTAAAAGTTTAGTTTGTTTCAAAAACAAACATACTAGTCAATGTCCGAATCACAATTCAGAAGCAAAGTAGAAAAATTTGAAACTGACAAGTAGGATTAAACATGTTATTAAATTTGTGAAAGAGTACTTTGAAAAGTACTAAATTGTCTAAGTTTTGAAAGATTTGACCATGATTTATTTTAAATTAATGGAAACCTAGGTATAGTTGCACATATTGTTTTTACCATAACACATTGACGTTTATCATACGTCACCTTAAAATTGATACATACCTATAATCTCAATATAATCATGTGGTGGTTCTTGGTTCAGTCTATTTTCTGTCGAAGTATCATTTTCAGCATTAGTATTTACAGTCAATCTGCGATATGAAAAGGTATAGTTTTGTAAATCTTTCATAACAAAGTACAGACGTGTCAGTCTATATCAAATCTCAAAAGCAAAAAGTTTTTGAAAACTGAAAATTGAGTTAAATGTTAATTTCAACCAGGTATCCTGGAACGGTGAAAACCCTAAAACGCTGTATAGCTTGTGTATATATCATATGATAAATATGTGTTATTCTTTACGAAAAACAAAGAAAAACAAACTGGAACAAAGGATTATTAAAGTTTTAATTAATTTTTATGAATCAAACAAAATGTGGATGTAGGAAAATGATCTTAAATACATTAATAATTATACATTATGTATTAAGAAAATAGCCAGTATAAGATTTGGTTTCCCACCTGTAGTAAGAGAGCCTTTTCAGAGGTAGGACGCGGTAAAGTTTAACGTGAGTATATCCCGTTTATGTCCGCGTTTAGGTAGACATTAGTCGCAGTTTTCCATACTGATCTAATACTCTGAAATCCTGACACCGGAGAGTTCAGGTGGACTTTTTGAATAGGAATAACGTCCTAGTCAAGAATATTTGTCTTATATCGAAATGTAGCCAGATATAGGTGAAATACAAATGTAGCAGAAATATTGAACTTTGAACTATGATAAGGGCAATGTGCAGGGAGGGTTCTTTAACGTGCAACGCCTGCCGTGACACGAGTCATCTGTTTTAAGGACACCCGGGCTTTTATTTCTTTATTTGTAACATCTTAATCAAATACAAACATACCGGTCGTAGCCCCCCCCCCCAAAAAAAAGGCAAAATCTTAAAATTTGGATAATTAAATTCAAACTAGCAAACCTTCACCAGGTGGTAAGGCCGAATGGCTCATATGCAGAAAAATAACTATATTAAATAATGTACTATAATTTTATACCTTCTTGGTTGGCGTATTGCCAATTTTTCTGAAATAGCTTGCACTGAAAACATAAAAACATATAATATATTGACAAATTAACAATGAACCAGTGTTGATTGCATAACATTAAGTAAGTTATTGATATCTAGAAGAGATTATTGACAATAAGATGATGGTCTTGATAAATATACCATTTAAAATTTTTGCGGATGCAGTTTATACTAAACCCGTTTGAATTTTGCAGCACTAAACTGGTATTTTTAATGCATTTTCAACTAATTTATAATTTATCTGTTCACTTGATCTTTAAATTTTAATGTTCAAATACTATGATACATCCAATACATGGGAAGTGTTATTATTTCCAGGTAATGCTAATAGTTTTACAGTGTGTTGGTTGCCTAATTTAATATGGTTTATATAGTGTCAGTAAACTCCATATCGGGCGAGGGGCGAAAACACTGTTTTCCCTATACACTGGTTTAAATATATAAAATAAAGGTCAAGCAGACAGGTCTCTATTGTTTGATTATCCTTCAGAATTTACCTTGTTTATAAATACTGTGATGAGACGATTAAAGTTATGTCAATAAGTGCTCGTTTCCGTGTTCACTTAAAGCACGTGGTCTAAACAAACAAGATTGACCTGTCCGATTGACCTTTGATTTAACTATTGATTATGAACAAGTGTATTTTAGTAATAGGGATCAAGCGTGTAGATGAGAATACTTGCACTAATCATAGACAATGTGTATTTGCTGCGAATTTTAACTCTACCAATGTATAGGGTGAACCCATCTATATATATTCCTAATGAAAGGTCAAACGGACATGTCAATGTTGTTTGCCTGTACGTTTCAAGTGCATTATTGTGTATAATGTATAGGCAAATAATATTGACCATTTATTAGGAATATCCATAGAGCGATTCACCTAATATATGTTAAGTCCTCAGATTTAAGTTTATATATACACATTGCATGTGTTAACTCTATTAAGAATTCCCCATAATGCAGGCGAAAGAAACACCCGAGTACCCCATAAATGCATTGATCCATAATTATAAATATTTACATGATCACGTGGGCAGATCAATGTAACATGTTTTATTTTTGGTACCAGTATTGTGATTTGCTAAATGAAATGTATAGGTAACCAACATTGACCTGTCTGCTTGACCTTTTATTAGAAATATTTAGATAATATGATCCACCATAAGACAGTGTTAGGTTTCGAGCATAATGCAGGTTGAATGAAAGGTATCCGTATGAGTTAAATCTTGTTTGTTTTACATATACATGTTTGCCTTTACAATGCGTCAGCGATATTATGGAAGAGTGTTGATAAATATGGGCGAGCCTATTCTATGCACGTAGGTATTAATACTGTGTAACTGTATGCGTATATTAACGCCTTCATATGTTCATTTCAAAACCACCTTTATTTTTGACTATAATTACATTATATAGATTCTTCCTTGTTTATAAACACTCTGCCACGATATAGCTGACGGACTATACCTAGTATGTATAAATGAATACTATGAATATTTTAAATACATACATAAAAATTATTGTAAGTTGAAATCAATGAATGAAAAATTGCAATTGCATGACCTATAGCCGCACATGTATTGGAAATTATTATACCTTAGTGTCTCGTGAATCCGTTCCGAATATTTTTAAAAACATCGAAAAGGTGTTATATTTATTTGATTTAGTCAAAAACAAACATACTAATCCATTTCCGAATCACAACCCAGAAGCAAAGTAAAACTTTGGAACTGACAAGTTAGGTTAGACACGTAAACTTCCTCCAGGAAAGTGAGACCGGGTGCTCCGGAAGGGTAAGCACCTCCTGTTTAGCTAGCTACACCCACCACGTGTGTAATCAAAATTGTGTGAAAGGAACCTGGAACTATGAGACGTCAAATATACCCAAGGCAATCCTGGACACAGAGACATCAAACTTATCAACACTACTGTGATGACGGCCATAAAACATTTAGGTAATACGTCCAGTGTCGCATGATCAAATATGGGAAACCCCCTATACGTATTAACAAACTTTTGTAACAATACAAATAAAACCATAACTAAAATAATCGGGGGCATTATCATTGTCTTAATAATACATAATTTAGAAATGATATTTCAACCGTCAAAGAATGTTGTAATGGTCATCAAGAGACATTTTTATGTCAGGTTTTCAGATAAGTATCAAAAATATAATTAAAACATAATAAAATAAGTTATTCCAATTTAAATTAGAATCTGGCAGTTTAATCTCTCAGATTGATGTTTCGGATAGCTTCTTAAAAATCAAGAAAGGCAAAACAAGTTCTTATTTACAATTTACTATGTATAAGTATATATATTCATGGGTTCAGTTCTTATACGGTTTCAATTACGAAAATCGTCTGAGAGTACAACAGATTTTCCTCCAGCCTATTACAAGGTGAACCCCACCGTTTTATAAATTTGGCATCTATGAGGTCAGCCATGTAAATTTGCCACTTTCCCAAGGATAAACCATAGGTCCCAGCTAGAATTTAAACACCCACTTGAATCAAGAGTCCCAAGCCTGAATACAATCAATATAATAATATTCAATAATCAAACACAAACATACTAATTCATCTCCGAATCGCAATCCAGAAGGTAAAATTTGGTTTTATCTCCCTTTATCTTCAGAAATTTGTCAAAATTATTGTAATAATTACATACTATTTCTTCAAGTGATGATTTTGCAGAAAATATAATAACTATGCTCTTCTTTCGGAACGATATTACCCAGATCGCCTGCCATCAATCATTAATAATAATAATTAATTGATTAATCTTATGTAAATATATTTAATACAGGCATTTAATCTTTTTGATAGCATATACCCAAATATTGTATGCACTCGCTATTAAGTTGAATAGATAAAAAAACATTTGAATATTATATAGTAATTATAATTACATTCTGCTCTTGATTCTTTTCGCCATCTTTTTCTCTTTCGCCTCTTCACACAATATAAAATAAAAACTGCAAAAATTATCAAACCAACGACTGTTCCGCTCGTACAGATCACAATGATTCCCCAATCATTCAGGAAGTTATATTCTTGAAATATAAAACAAAAGTTTGTTTAAGCAATTCTTTGTAAATATTTAGCATCATATTAATGTTTTTATTATTTTAAACAAGAACTGTAATTTAATTTAAAAAAGAAAAACATACTTTCAATATACGTAAGGATGAAGGCAAAATATAAGTTGCTGTAAAATAAGCTCAACATAACTGTCAAACAACCTTTAACATCCCCGGTTTGATTGGAAATGTCCCTTTAGTAAATTACAATAAAGTTGTCAATATGACAAGATCGGTAATTCAACACAAGTAACTAGACGTCCCCTATCACTACAGTTTAAACGGTATTATAAACGATAAAATAAATGTTCATATGTTGTGAATGTTTTTTGAACATGCCGTAAAATAAACTGATAGCGGTACCTGCAGCTGGTTTTGAATGTAATGGTTTATAAACGATATTTGAAACAGATGTGTTGAGCTACAAAGAACAAGTTGCAAAACCGTAACGATGTTAAAAACATTACTCAATGCATATATAAACGTATGCTTAAGTTTTTACTGTTTTAAATTTCCTACATCCTTTACTATTTGTCTAGATTGTAACTATCAATTTTGTTCCAAGGAGCAACACTATTAATTTCCATAAATTTAACTTCAATTACAACGCTCATTGCTGCATGCATTTTTATATCGCCAATGTGTTAAGATTGACAAATTAATTACAATAGGTACTTCACTAATTTTGTATAAAAAAAACGAACATATCAATCCATGTCTAAACCATCATTCTAAAGCTAAGTAAAAACTTATGAAATCAAAAAACAAACAAACATACTAACCCATGTCCGAATCACAATCCAGAAGTAAAGTAAAAGTTTTGGAACTGACAAGTTAGACACAGTGAACTTTCACCAGAGAAGTTAGGCCGTGTGTTTACCCTCTGTTTAGCTAGCTACACCTACACCGTGTGTAATTAAAATTTGTGAAAGGAACATGGAAGTATGGGACGTTAAATAAAGTTTAACGCTTTCTTCACTTTAAGATTTTTCAACACTGAAAAGTCAAATCAGAGAGATATTTGTAATATAATAAAAACAAGTATTTTTAAGGAATTCTGTCCATTTACATCATTGAAATATTGACTTTTGATTACACTTTTATTAGTCTAAAATAAAGGGTCTTGAAAACAGCGTTGAAAACGGCCGATTTTCAGGTTTATATCCGATTGGTTTGCTCAATTAAAGTGATTAAAATGAAATCTTTATATGATGAAAAGGCAAATTTTCATAGCTACCCATTGATATATCAACGACTAACAGAAGTCAAATAATTTAAAAGATCTCACAAATTGAATTTGCATCACATCTGGTACATTTTGTCGACGTACGACGGTAGATAAATGTCTTCTACTACGTCCGTAACAGATGTATATAAATATATCAGACTATGGGGTCAAATACTAGATCGGTGATTCTGAAAGGATGTTTTTATGTATTATTAATATTAACATTGAAAGTTTTTAACAATTCATTTGATAATTGCAGAAATAAATTGAAGATTTGAGTGATCCAAAGTATCACATACTGCAAAAAAACTTGGACATGTGATCTTGGTTCATCAGACGTTATTTTAGAACTGATAATGATTGTTGATGGCCTTCCCACCTTCCCATATATAAGTTATGGATCCCCAACCACTCAGGCATATTTCTGTTTATAATAATTAACCACTAGTATTTATTTTAATATTAATAATTATTACTTATATTTATGAGAGTGATTGTCAGTACAAGTATCATGGTCATCGCATACTACGAGTCAATCGTGGTATTTGCCTCGGTAAAAATATTACAGATATTTATCACCATTTATATGAGAGAGAGAGAGAGAGAGAGAGAGAGAGAGAGAGAGAGAGAGATTGGACCTTTACTACTCCAGTATACAAAAACACATACTTGTAAAAGGCAACTACGGGTAGAAAAGGCTTAAGTTCGCTAAATGGTTTGGTGGGGTAGCAGTGAAGAAACACTATAAACGGTTAATTCTAACAAGGAATAAGCAGCTCAAACGAGATCGCATATTACGAGATATCGTTTTTAACGAGAACCTGTAAGGACCCCCTGCCATAATGCCTATAATTTGTAGCAATTTCATACCGGATAGAGCGAGATCGCTTTAACGAAATATCGTTTTTAACGAGTAGAAATATTTGTCCCAAAGGTAATAACGAGGTATATATGTACTGTGGCTAAATACTACAAACATGAACAGCACATGGTCTCATTGCAAGTGGCTGAAAGATTTCCGATGCGAATTTAAACACCTTTTTTATGCAAAAAACCCATTTACTTCTTTGTTGCGTGCGCTAAATAATATTTTTGAAGCAATGTTAATTAAAACTAAAAAGTTATTTAACTATGAACACTCGAAATGATTCCAGAACACGTCAAATTGCTGTTTTTTTTACCGTTTTATTATTTTTTTTAATTTCAAGGACCCTCTGGAAAAGTGCCTTTGGTGCTTCTCTGGACTTAAAAAACTTCCCCGTTTATGCCACACACACACGCACACACAAACACACAAACACAGATTTTAATAAAATAGCATTGCTGCTGAATTGAAAATTCGTGTACATGTTACAATATTTTTCAGTATAGAAAGTGAATTTGACAATTAGCCCTTTTATGACTGTTACAGTAATTATTTTATTTTATTTTGTTTAAGCCAAAGCTACCTGTTTAATTTAATTGGGCCAAAATTATCCCTAAAGGTACCTCTAAAAATCAATAAGTGTCAATCTTTATATGTCCAGTTCATCTATTGTCCAGTAATCATTTTGTTAGGTCATTTGTACTTTTATCTAATAGTTTAACTTGTCCATGTGAAGTTCAGTTTTCATGTTGTCAATAAAATAGTTTAAGTGTGTGAGTGCATGAATTTTTGATGGATGAATGATTTTGAAGGTATAAAAGAAGGTGTGAAAGTTAACTTGGTGGGAGTATGACATGATCAGATAGAATGACAGAGGTGCTGATATATGTATTTTAAAGGAATTTTTGAAGATATGGGTAGTGTGAGTACATATTTTACTTATTTTAAATAAATAAAAAAAAACAGTTTAGCACTTGCTATACTTAAATTCATTAAAGAAAGTAATTACATTAAAATTTAAAATTTAAATCTGCAAATTCTGCACTGGGTGCTATATTGAGTAATTGTAAAATAATGTGATGCAATTGTGACATAATGAGATGTAAAATAATGAGATGTGAAATAATGAGATGTATTTGTGAAATACTGAGATATATATTGGTGAGATTTTCGTGATTTAGTAATGACGTCATATTACATAATTAATGGGAACTATTATAATTATTGTGTTAATTGAGCACCATATTAGGCACCTTTTGTTTTATTTGGAAATTTAAATAATAATTTAGTCATTTAAAATCTCAAATTTCTTACAAATTGTTTGTTTCTGATAATTTTAGTTTGGCTTGATACCTTGAGCAGAAGAAAAGTCAAAAATAATTATTGTGGAATTGTTTGCACATAGAAAATTTATGTGATGTACTGGTGAACTGAAAATTGAATTATGTAAAAAGAACTGAATAATTCTGTGTAAATGCAGATAATTTAATTTGATATTGAAGTTGTTTGTGTTGAATTGATTTTTGAACTGAAATGTGAAATGATTCAGTGAAATTATTAAACTGTGTGTGGAAAACGAACTGAAATGAATTGTAAATTGAGATACAGTGAAATTATTGAACTGTGAAGTGAAAATCGAACTGAATTGAATTGATGTATTATTGTGAATCGGACATTGAGAAGAGTTAAATTGTTCTGAAGATGAACTATGATGGATTTGGCAATCTATATTTGAAGTTTTGAGTATTTTGATGAATGTAGTTATAAATTGAAATTCCTGAATAATTATGAACATTTTGTATATGTGAGTTGTTTTTTTCTTTTTAAAAAAAAATATGTTGTTGCCAATCTGCCGAGCCGTTGGTAACAATTATGGGGGCTCGTCTTTGTCATTGAACCTGTTTTATTATTGTATGTAATTTTTTTTAAAATCAAGTTTTGGTATTTGTGTATAAAGATTGTGTAAATAATTTTTTTTGTATAGATATTTTTGAATAATTTTGTCATGGCAAGTAGGGAAACATTTTTAAATGAGGCTAAAATTGCCGGTTTGTCAGGGCAAGATATTATTGATTATATTGAAAATAAAATAAGAGAAAATGAAGAGAGAGAAATTCGTAGGTTAGAGAGAGAAAAAGAGAAATTTGAGAGAGAATTACAAAAAGAGAGAGAGGAAGCTGAAAGAGAAAAAGAGAGAGAAAAAGAGAAATTTGAGAGAGAATTACAAAAAGAGAGAGAGGAGGCAGAAAGAGAAAAAGAGAGATTTGACAGAATGAGACAGAAAGAGTTAGACGAGGTTGAAACTAAAATTAAATTAAAAGAGTTAGAAATAAAATCAGGAAAACATAGCTCACCTGTCATTAACCTAAAATGCCCAAACTTCCTAACTTTAATGAGGCACATGATACCATGGATGCATTTCTTTATAGATTTGAAACACATGCTAAGTCTATGCATTGGGATCAAGCTCAGTGGTGTACTTATCTTGCCACATTTCTTACAGGTAATGCACTTGATGTGTATTATAATTTATCTTCAGTAAATCCTGTAAATTATGATCAGCTTAAAGAAGCGTTGTTAAAATTTTCGACTTTACTGTAGATGGTTTTAATAAACGTTTTCGAGATCTTAAGCCTGAACCGACTGAGGCTATGCAAGTTTTTGGGGAAAAACTGAAATCGTTATTTGCTCGTTGGTTGAAATCCGCTAACGTCAGTACATGAATCAATTAGCTGATCTCATTCTTAGAGAACAGTTTTTGCGTTCAGTTTCTACCGATCTTGAAACTTATTTAAAAGAGAGAAATTTAAAATCATTCGCAGATGTAGTAGCATCAGCCGAAGCTTATCGTAGTGCACATCCGGATTGTAATCTAGCGGCTAGTACTAGTAACGCGACTTGGACAATGTCGGCTACAGTTGTTCCACCAAATCGAGGCAGATTTCGTAATCGTTTTGTTCGCAGACAGTCTTCAGTTTCTCGCGACCGGAATCGACAAGATCATAATGTTAATAAAACATTAAGATCTAATGTAAACCAGCCCAAATTTCAAAATCGTTTTAGCTCGGAAAACTCCACTTCAAATCGCAGCGTTATTTGTTTTAGATGTAATATAGGTGGTCATATTGCAAAAAATTGCAAAGCTGTATATTGTAGTAAGTGTGATAGTTGTCATTTTGGTAGTTGTAAAATCCTAGTCAGTTTTCTGGTTCAGCTATTGCTTCATATAGTGAAGATTTTAGGTCACCTGGGTATCAGATAATTTTTCTAGCTCATCTGTCAAAACAGGCCCTAATCCTACCACAGTTTCTTATTCTAATCCTTCTATAGAAACTCAATCACCTAGTACTGGTTCTTATGATTTATTTCCTAAGGCTACTTTTCCTAATTCTGCTTTGCACAGTAATACTCAACATTTTGCTGGTATGGCATTTACAATTTTAGACTCTTTACAAATGTCTAGTGGTGGCATTTGTCATCAAGTTACTGATTTAGAATCTGCTGGTTTAGCTGAACCTTCAGTATTGCCATCTTTACCCATTTCTAAAGGTCATCTTAATAACACACCAGTTACAGTGTTACGCGACACTGGTTGTTCTACAATTGGAGTACGTAGGTCTTTAGTTTCCAAATCGGATATTTTGCATAATCGCACAACTACTTGTGTTACATTTAATGGTGATTTAGTCATTCATGAAATGGCTGAGGTACACATCACATCTCCATATTTTTCCGGTAATGCTTTAGTTTGTTTGTGTGATAATCCTGTTGCTGATGTTATAATTGGAAATGTTAAAGGGGCTTTACTTCCTCAGAATACTGATTTTGTTGGTTTTGACTTGGGTGAATCTAGTGACTTTGCTCATCCGACAATGCAAGTTGTAACACGTGCACAGTCTAGTAAAACTCAAACTTTACAACCTTTAGCTATTAATAATTTAATTGCTCCCCTTGAAGTTTTATCTTCAGATTTTGGTCAACTGCAATCATCTGATGTTAGTCTTAGTCCTTGTTTTAGGAAGGCTAATAACAAAATTGGTGAGAAGAAGAAAAATGGTTCTGCTTGGTTCTATGTTGAGAATGGTTTGTTGTTCCGCAAATTTACCACATTTGATAAGAAGCAGTTCATTCAATTAGTAGTTCCTACTCTGTTACGACAAAAGATTTTGTCATTAGCACATGAAACACTTATGGCTGGTCATATGGGATTTGCTAAAACTCTCAATAGGATTCTTAATTATTTTTACTGGCCTGGTGTAGCAGCAGATACCAAGCGTTTTTGTACAAGTTGTGACATTTGTCAGAAAGTTGTATCTAGTCGTAAACCACTTAAGGCTCCACTCTATCCTTTACCAGTTATTAAGGAACCATTCGTGCGGGTGGCTATAGATATTGTTGGACCTATTGATCCTCCATCTTCTTCCGGTCATCGTTACATCTTGACTTTTATTGACTATACTACTAGGTATCCGGAAGCTATTCCTCTTAAGTCTATTGGTACTGTTGAAGTTGCTGATGCTCTGATGGAAATTTTTTCACGCCTTGGTATTCCTGAAGAAATTCTTACTGACCGAGGTTCTCAATTTACTTCTGGTTTATTTTCTGAAATCATGGATTTGTTGTGTGTACAACATCTTCGTACTTCTCCTTATCATGCCGCTACGAATGGACTAGTAGAGCGATTTAATGGCACACTCAAAAAGATGCTATCTAAGCTAGTCATTGAACAACCTCAGAACTGGGATCGTTTCATCAATCCTGTATTGTTTGCTTATCGTGAGGTTCCTCAAGATTCTTCTGGGTTTTCTCCCTTTGAACTATTATATGGTAGAACTCCTAGAGGCCCTCTGTCATTACTTTATTCAGTGTGGAAGGGGAAATCTACAGATCCCAAAGTTGTTACATCATATCAGTATGTGCTAGACCTCAAGGAAAAGATTAGCAACAGTTGTGATTTAGTTTATTCTAAATTGCAGGCGTCACAAAAGCGCACTAAGTTACTTTATGACCGTCGTTCACGTTTACGTAATCTCAAGGTCGGATCCAAAGTTTTAGTGTTACTTCCTACTTCTCAAAATAAGCTTCTAATGCAATGGAAAGGACCTTATTCAGTTGTGTCTAAGCAAGGTGCATGTGATTACATCATTCAATTGGATTCAAAAACTAAAGTTTTTCATATCAACATGCTTAAGGAATATCACTCACGTGATCCTATCCTACAAAATAGTGATCGTGCTATTTCTTCAGTTTGTGCTATTTCTCCAATTCCGGAGGAAGATCCAGTTTACACTTCAGTTCCACTCATGTTGCCATCTATTGTCAGCACTGAGACTTATAAGGATGTAGTTATTAATCCTAACTTAAATCCTGAACAAAAGCAGTCAATTTCATCTTTGCTGTCAGAATTTCATGATTTTTACTGATGTGCCAGGTCGTACTAAGTTAGTCACTCATTCTATCAAGTTGTCTACTAGTGAACCAATCAATGTCAAGCCTTATCCATTACCTTATTCTACTCAGGAAGTCATCAAAAATGAAGTAGAGGCCATGCTCAAGTTAGGTGTCATTGAACCATCAACATCTCCGTACTGTTCACCTGTTTTGCTTCTTAAAAAGAAGGACGGTTCTAATCGCTTTATTCTAGATTTGAGAGCTATCAATCAACACACAATTTTCGATTCTGAACCTATTCCTAATCCAGAGGATCTCTTTAACAAATTAGGTAAATTTGTATATTTTACCAAGGTTGATTTATCCAAAGGTTACTGGCAAATACCTCTAGATGTTTCATCGCGTCCTTACACAGCTTTTCAAGTTCCACAGGGCTTATTTCAATTTACTGTTCTAGCCTTTGGTTTAAAAACAGCTTGTGCTAGTTTTGCACGCATGATGAGACTGTTACTTCAAGGTTTGGATTTTACAGTCAATTTTTTTGATGATGCATTGATATTTTCTCTGAATTGGGAACAACATCTTGTTCATTTACGATCATTTTTGGATCGATTGCGTAGTGAAAATATCACAGCTCGACCTTCAAAGGTTTCTATTGGGTTTACTACTATTGAATTTCTGGGTCATGTTGTTGGTGAAGGTTGTATACGCCCTGCTGATTCAAAAATTGACAAAGTCTTAAATATGTCTGTTCCAGTTACAAAGAAGGAAGTCCGCAGTCTTATTGGGTTTTGTTCATATTACAGACACTTTGTATCAAAGTTTGCTACTTTACTTGCTCCACTCACAGATTTAACTAAAAAGGGGAAATCTTCAATTGTCAAATGGACTCCTGATTGTCAGTTAGCTTTTGAAGCCATTCAAAGAATCCTATCTTCCAAGCCTATATTAATTCTTCCTGATTTTGATTTGGAATTTGTATTAAGGACAGATGCTTCAAATAAAGGTGTAGGGGCTGTTTTACTACAAGATTTTAATGCTTTGTATCACCCAGTTCGTTACATTAGTCGAAAGTTGTTGGATAGGGAACAGAATTATTCCATCATTGAAAAGGAATGTCTGAGTATCGTCTGGGCAGTTGACAAGTTGTCAAAGTATTTGTATGGCCGTACTTTTATCCTCGAGACGGACCACAAACCTCTTGTTTTCTTGAACACCGCACGGTTCAAAAATCCGCGTATCACTAGGTGGGCTTTTTTCTACAGCAATTTTCGTTTCGCACGCGTTCGATTACAGGCATTAATAATTTAGGCGCCGATATACTTTCTAGGTGTCCGACTTTGTAGAACTGATGGGTCAGTTCATAAGGAGGGGGGATGTGTTACAGTAATTATTTTATTTTATTTTGTTTAAGCCAAAACTACCTGTTTAATTTAATTGGGCCAAAATTATCCCTAAAGGTACCTCTTAAAATCAATAAGTGTCAATCTTTATATGTCCAATTCATCTATTGTCCAGTAATCATTTTGTTAGGTCATTTGTACTTTTATCTAATAGTTTAACTTGTCCATGTGAAGTCCAGTTTTCATGTTGTCAATAAAATAGTTTAAGTGTGTGAGTGCATGAATTTTTGATGGATGAATGATTTTGAAGGTATAAAAGAAGGTGTGAAAGTTAACTTGGTGGGAGTATGACATGATCAGATAGAATGACAGATGTGCTGATATATGTATTTAAAGGAATTTTTGAAGATATGGGTAGTGTGAGTACATATTTTACTTATTTTAAATAAATAAAAAAAAACAGTTTAGCACTTGCTATACTTAAATTCATTAAAGAAAGTAATTACATTAAAATTTAAAATTTAAATCTGCAAATTCTGCACTGGGTGCTATATTGAGTAATTGTAAAATAATGTGATGCAATTGTGACATAATGAGATGTAAAATAATGAGATGTGAAATAATGAGATGTATTTGTGAAATACTGAGATATATTGGTGAGATTTTCGTGATTTAGTAATGACGTCATATTACATAATTAATGGGGAACTATTATAATTATTGTGTTAATTGAGCACCATATTAGGCACCTTTTGTTTTATTTGGAAATTTAAATAATAATTTAGTCATTTAAAATCTCAAATTTCTTACAAATTGTTTGTTTCTGATAATTTTAGTTTGGCTTGATACCTTGAGCAGAAGAAAAGTCAAAAATAATTATTGTGGAATTGTTTGCACATAGAAAATTTATGTGATGTACTGGTGAACTGAAAATTGAATTATGTAAAAAGAACTGAATAATTCTGTGTAAATGCAGATAATTTAATTTGATATTGAAGTTGTTTGTGTTGAATTGATTTTGATGAACTGAAATGTGAAATGATTCAGTGAAATTATTAAACTGTAGTGTGGAAAACGAACTGAAATGAATTGTAAAATTGAGATACAGTGAAATTATTGAACTGTGAAGTGAAAATCGAACTGAATTGAATTGATGTATTATTGTGAATCGGACATTGAGAAGAGTTAAATTGTTCTGAAGATGAACTATGATGGATTTGGCAATCTATATTTGAAGTTTTGAGTATTTTGATGAATGTAGTTTATAAATTGAAATTCCTGAATAATTATGAACATTTTGTATATGTGTGTTGTTTTTTTTCTTTTAAAAAAAAATATGTTGTTGCCAATCTGCCGAGCCGTTGGTAACAATGACAAAGGGGACACTTTGTTGCATTTTCAGTCTATTGGTTCTTGTGTTTTACTTTTTTACGCCCTTCAACATGTTTACAAAAGAAACCCGAATAGCCTCCCGCACTTACAGTATATTTCATTTTGGTACATTCTTATAAATACAGAAGTTCGAAGCAGTCAGTTATCCAAATCGATCTTTTTTATGTTGAGTTATGGTGTTTAACGTCCCAATCAAGAATATTTCACTTATATGGAGACTTCGCCAGCTATAGACGAAGGTGCAGAGATTTTCCCTGTGCGTTGCGCTTATGGCATTATACAGCCAGGTTCTTTAGAGTACCAAGCTTACCGTGACGCGGTATGTTTGGCGAGAACAAACTGAAGTTAATAAAATTTTGTCTCTATTTGCTAGGTTACACACCATTTATAGCATGGGCTATCATTATTTTCCACCATCA
The DNA here is from genome assembly GCA_021292105.1 of Anadara kagoshimensis. Classification (NCBI taxonomy): domain Eukaryota; kingdom Metazoa; phylum Mollusca; class Bivalvia; order Arcoida; family Arcidae; genus Anadara; species Anadara kagoshimensis. The sequence continues at coordinate 18,520,424 of CM037864.1, forward strand.
GTAAATCAGTAATGGTAACTTAAAACGTATGGGGGTTTAGGTGGCCAAGTGGACTGAAGTGTGTAGTTACGGATCACAAGCCTACGTTCGAACCCCACTCGGAACACATCCTAATGTGAGAATGATTGTCATTTCCTTTGCCGAATGTTGTTTTTTTTTAAGACAATCCTGTTTCCTCCACCATCCTTGAACTGACCGTCTCAACATATATAGAACAAAATTGACTGGGTAGTACAACATACTTGACAACATACAATGTAACCAAAAAACAGGACACAACCGACAACACAACACAAGGTGATTGAATCAATATAGGAAAAGACATAAATATATTGAGACCATTGATTATAAAACTCTTAACTGTACAACCACTGCGTTAGATCAGTTGATAGAGTGCTCGCTCTGTAAGTGGGAGGTTGTGGGTTCGAACGCCAACCGGGTCTGACCAAAGAATTAAAAGTGGGTATTGACTGTTTTTATCACCAAGCACTCGGCATTACGAAATGAAAGGCACGATTCTTTCGGATGGGAACTAAAATAGATGAGGTCCCGTGTCACGATAGTCTCGGTACGATAAAGAACCCTGATGTATAATGCCATCCGCACCTTCGCCTATAGCTGGTGACGTCTAGATATTGGTAAAATGTTCTTGATTGGGATGTTAAACATCATTACCCACTCACTTCTAACTGTACACGGGAACTGGTATAAATGTGTTGGGTTGGTAATACTATACATGATGTAAGTCCTGATGTTCTCGATCCCGGCATTGAGAATATGTAGTGACCATTTGAACTACACTCTGTTGAAAAGACACCAATTGTAAACAGTTTTCTGTTTTGGTTGCCATGGTAATGGAATTTGAGATAATTAAAACGAAATAGTAAGAGTCTTCTAATTTAATTTTTTTACCATTGATCAGTTCATTTGTATTGTTGAAGTTATGAAATCAAAGTTAAAGTATCGCCTTTTAAAAAGATATACCAAAAATAAAAGCGTTTGCATGTTTTTTTTAAATAATTGACCGAAAATCTATTATTCCTATTTTGGGTGAAACACGCAAATTTTGAATTTATTCAGGTCTATTCATCTTCACCTAATAATCAAGTCATGTGAAATAACAAAATTTATGTTTTACATCAACCCAAGCTCAAGGGATTATTAGAATAAAGTCAAATTACACAATTATCTCTTGTGTAACACAGTCATCACACTTTTGGTTACCATGGTAACGGATTTTTTGTTTGAAATTACCATTTTAGTGAAAGAAGAATATGAGTCTCCCTAATATATATAATTGATTATTTATCCGACCCCTGATATCATTAGAGCTTTGGACTAAAATTTATAGCCTCAGCTTTTTCAAAAATGAAACAAAATAAAAGGTTTTTGCATGGTTTTATTAAATAATTGGCCGAAAATGCTACGGAATTCAGAATTCATATTTTGGGTGAAAACATAGAAATTGTGAAACCATCTTTCGTATTCAGATGTATTTATTAGTTTTTATGCTTTATTTACCAAAAGTCATATATTTACACCTGCCAATATAAGAAAATAGCAATATAAAGTGAAATAAAACAGAAATTCCCTCTTTATCTTCGTTTTTGCATAGCTTTCGTTGCCATGGCAACAGTAATTTTACTGAAAATATTTTTAAATAAAAAAATTGGAGTAACAGTTTATTTATGTGTATGGTTTAGTAGTGGTAAAATTTAAGCAAAAACTTAAATATTTGTGTCAAAATAATGATCAACGGTAACAAAACAAAATGCATTTTCCGCATCAATAGTTTGCCATTTTTTATATTTTTGGGCTGATAACTACGAAATTTGTTCTTTTTATTTTTTGTGAAAAAATGCGAATTTTAATTTTTTTTTTTTTTGCAGCATCTCCCATTGATACTTAACTTTGATTTTCCTGCAAAACCATATTTTTCTAGCGTATTGGTCTCAAGATATAAGATATTTATTTTAAGAAACACAAAATTCAGCGATTTTCACATGTTTTTGTCGTAAATGTGGTGTTTATGTTGCCATGGCAACCGATAAATTGATGAAACGTACCTAAAAGGGAAATATAGTATATGGGGATACAATATATATATATGGGTTGATTATTGGCATTTTTACTGCAAATACCCTAAAATCTGCAGTGAAAATAGGGTACAGTTTTTGCACTTTTTTCAAAATTTCTCTGCCAATTAAAGGGTTAACACGTTAACATGAACCACTGAAGTAAGGTAGGGCACTCCAGAAGTTAAGGTTAAATACAGCTTTTTAGCTGTCTTTATGTATGCAACGATACAGATGAATATTAGAAAGGAATATTTATGTTTATCAATGTCGTCAAAACATTTCATGGTCGTCCTCATAAAAATTGTGTATCAAAAATTGCATTGTCCTGAGTATCTAATAACATAATTCCATGTTCCTTTCATTTTCAGTTTTGATTACATACATGACAAATATAGCTAGCTAACAGGTGGTGGTTACCATTTCAAAACACCTCGCATCACCGGCCTGAAGTTCACGTGTTTAATTTATAAATTCCCAAGTTTCTACGTTTGTACTTTGCTCTAGGATTGTGATTTGTACATGGGTTGGTATTTTTGTTTTTAAAGTCTTTTCCTTTTTTATGCTAATATTACCTTCGATCTCTATCTCTATTGTATCAGACTCTTTTGTTCCATATAAATTATATGCAGCGCAAGTATAGTTTCCAGTTTTCATTTCATCAATTTCTCCGAGCGTTAAGAAATGTCCGTTTGCAATTTGGACTCCATCCTTATACCATTTGTAATGACACTGAGGATTGCACATGGAGGAGCAGGCAATACCCGGTAAGAAAGTTCCTTCTACAACACGGATCAACGTATCTGTCGTCGTCAACTTCACTGTCTGTGGTCCATCTGAAAATAGACATCGAGACAATGTATAACAATCATACTTATCTATGTACATATCAAAAGCAGAGCAGCAATTTAATTCTAATTTTACAAGTGGTTTTACTAGTAAAGCACAAAATAGGCTGTTATAATTTTTAAATGCATGAACAATATCGAAATTAATGACACATTTTTCTTACTTTTGTATTTAAAGTAAGAGTTATTTCAATGGTAATAAATACTTTATTGCATTAATTGGTACCCAAAACTGCATAACCTGGGAATTCATTTTCATTTTGTAAACGAAATATGCACCTTTCTCTGAGTAGCTTATTCAGCCATACAAGAAAAAAATAATTATAAAATTTAAAAAATCAGGTAGCAAAAAAAAAAAACAAAAAACAAAAAAAAAAAAAAAAAAAAAAACAAATAAACTAATCCATGATTGAATCACAATCCAAAATGCAAAATAAATACATTTCAGTAGCGGCAAATTAATATAAAATTAATGAGAATTTGTAGCGTCGAGATGAGACCGGGTGCTATGGAATGATAAGCAACTCACGTCTAGCTATAATTGCAAAGTAACACATACTAAGACCCTTATCATTTATCTTTTCATTTTTGTAGGTACCTAGCCAAGTAAAGAATCACAAACATGTGTGAGGAAGTAACAGTTAATTAAAATAATTACGATGAACATCGATGGTATAAGGAAGGCTTTCCTCGGAGAATGAACTTCCATTTTCGAAAATTCTACATGATATATTTTTTCCAGTATCTTCTATTTTGACGACTTTTATCTCAATGTGTGATCTGTTGTATACAATGGTTCTGTTTTTAGCTATATCTTTATCTATATTCCAGCGAAACTTTAAATGCTCATTATTTTGCCTGGCTGTTGGTTTATATGAGCAGTTCAAGGACATGCCATCATCTATATTAGGTTGTTGTAAAACGTCTATGGAAGGATGGACTGAAAGAAAATATGTACACATAATTAAGTCCTGCAAACGTGTAATGAAATGGAACCACGGATAAAATGTAAGCCAAAAATAGAATGCCATTTGCTTTTGCTTTGTTTTTGTGTTTTTTCTTCTGAAATTCAAATAGATTGTACTGAAATATGTAAACACATTAATTACACAAAAGGATGTAAGACCTGGTGCTCCAGAAAGAAAAGGACCTCTGTTTATATTCAACGTTTTCATATTTGTATATTCACTATTAATGGATATTTTTACTCTACAGGCTTTTTTCACGATGGCGAATTGTCGCGATGCAACATTTTTTAACAATCAAGACATGTTATTTCCACTAATTATTGCAATATTATTCAAATTATCACGATTGTCGCGATGCAACATTTTTTAACAATCAAGACATGTTTTTTCCACTAATTATTGCAATATTATTATTACTATCACCTTTAAAATCAAAGCTTTTAGCTAAATACAAAACAAACCTTTAAATTGTATCACTATGGTTTCTGAGGTTATTTTTCCGTATTGGTTGTATGCTACGCATGTATAATGCCCAGTTCTCGCGTGATCAAAATTTTCAAGTGATAGGAAATGCCCATTAACAATATTAATTCCTTCCTTATACCATTTGTAACGACATGGAGGATTGCATAAAGATGTGCAAGCGATATCCGGTAGTATACTTCCCGCTGAAACACGAATAAGTGTCTCTGCTGTCGTTAGTTTTATTGTCAATGGTCCATCTGTAAATTAAAAAAGAAGCATTTAGTCAAAGTTCAAATCACAATCCTTAAACAAGAAAACTGGCAAATTAAGTTAAACATGTGAACTTTTACAAGGAATTCTAAAGCCGCATGCTCCGAAAGGTTGACCGCCTTTGTTTAAACTCGATAATATAATTAGGTTCGCCAGAGCACTACGTGAAATGTAATAGCGTTTCTGTGGAACACTTATTTCCATTGGAGAAAGAATCGCTTCAGTTACTTATATTTTTCGGTAAAATGCCGTTACTCCGCAAAATGTCGACGTAAACGTGTTCTAAAACGTTCCACACAAACATGAAGGGGTATTGATCACGTGGTACGCTGGTGAAATATATTGATCAAAGCATAATAAAAAACTAACATACTAACCCATGTCCGAATCATAAACCAGATTTGAAAAATACAAGTTAGGTTAAACACGTGACCTTCCACCAGGGAAGTGAGGCCGGGTGCTCCGGAAGGGTATGCACCTCCTGTTTAGCTAGCTACACCCGCCACGTGTGTAATCAAAATTGTGTGAAAGGAACATTGAACTATGAGACGTCAAATATATCCAGGTCTATCCTGGACACAGAGACATCAAACTTATCAACAATACTATGTGACGGCAATAAAACTTTTAGAGCCTGGATAAGCCTAGGCTTGCAATATGCATAAATAACATTTATATACTGACAATTATTATCCAGCAATGAAGAATATTTATGATTTAATTGTAATATAGCGCAACATACAAAGGCGTTTTTTGAGTCTAATAACGATCTCTTTAAATTTGGTCCAGTCTTTAGAGTTACAGGAAATTTTCTGTGAATGATTTGACAATGATGTTTGTTTCTAAAAACATGCGATATCACACATTTAAATATTTACATATTTTTCATATCAAGGAATCAATAGATGTTAGTAAAGCACATTGTTTTGAGCAATACACAATGATCAAAGACAAGGCTTCCAAAATGTCAGAACATGACTGCCGTGCCAAGTGTTACTGTACTGGCATAGAGACACTTCTCTAGCCATGTCATTGTATGTTTAAACATCCATGAATCTGCTTTCAATTGAAAACGTCCATATAATATACAAAAATAGAACTGTATAAACAGATAAGAAAGAAAACAGAATTGAACGATAATATTAGGGAAACAAATAAAATACTGTAATAGATAAAATAATTCTTATAATAAAAACAATTTTACGGTGCACATCAATCATGTATGGTTGGCTTTGGTCCGATAACAACGTTGGGATTTCATAAACTCTGCACGACACATTTTTCCCGATGTCTTCAACTTTTATTGGCCATATATCAACCTGTGAACCAGTATACGTAATATTTCTGTAGATGAAATCATCGCTTAAGAATTCCCATTGAACCCCAAGAGTAGCATTGTGACGTCCAACTACCTCTTGAATCGAGCAGTTCAAAGAAAGACTCTGGTTGATAACTGGCTGTATCAAAACATCTACAGAAGGCGTGTCTGGTTTATCTAAATAAAAATGAAAAAATGATATTAGAAAACAAAATAAGTTGGGGACCCGATTTAGGCGCAAGTTGTCATACTTTAAAAAATTTGTTACTTTCGTTGGTTGTTATACTGACATATTATGAGTTTAATTTTGTAGACGAACATATACCCTACATGATACGATTCATATAAGATTAAAAAATGGAATCTAGAAACAACTCTCTCTCTCTCTTTCTCTCTATCAGATGAAATTATAGCAATGAAAATTAGAAGAACACATTAGACTGTTCAATCTAGAAATGTCTAAATTTGGTTTTGCCGACTATATGGAAAAATCTGCTTCTAAAGTTGAATATAAATTACTTTTGGAAGAAGACCAGCAACAGACGGTAATTAAACAAGAAGAACATATTTAATTAACCTGCTTTAAGTAATTAACTTATAATAAATATTATTTATCAAATCAAAAATATACAATCAATGTCCAAACCCAAAACTCAAAGCAAAGTTAAAACTTTGAAGCTGGCAAATTAGGCTGCAACACAAGTTAAGTAAGAATATATGTCTACTCAATAAATACATTTTTTCAAACAAAGAATTTGAATCCAATCAAGGCTGTAATAGAAATTCCATGTGGGAAAGTTTATCAAGATGAGTCAGAGAGGCAGACAGCCTATAGCTGAATACAGCTTGAAGACCTCGGAATACAGGTAACAGGTAATACACTATGGTCTGTGAGCGACAATGTTGTGCTAATCAATCTTCGAGATCACTAAAGAATTACCACTTACATAACACTACAAGTTCCTGTCCAGCAAATGTCCCACCGGCGTATAACGCAGAATAAATTCCAGAGTCTGACATATTTACGTCATTTAGAATAAATTGCATATCTCCGCCATATGTGTAACCAATGAACTCGAGACGATCTTCATATGTCGCTGTTGCTCTTGCTGTTGCATTTGAAAAATAAAATAAACGTTGTCGCTCTTTTCCAACAATCCAGATAGGTTCGTTCAGAGTTGGTATAGGTAGAAGCCTCCATGAAAAATAAGCATTGCCTCCAACTGGTGCATATATTGTATTACCTAAAAGTCCAAAATGACATTCATAAATTACATAAGCATTTACTTTTCAATTAAATATTGAGATTGATGCAAAATTGCGACATAATTTATATAAAATTAAAACTTTGGATATCTTACCGTTAGATTTTGTAAAAATACTAAATATAACTACAAGAAAAAACATTTTCAATTTTACAATGATTAACATGTATTGGTTTATATTAAAAAACAAACTCATACTTCCTTATATGCATTTAAAAACAATCGAATGGCCATAACCTACAATTAACGGAAACAAGAATATTTGTTTAAATGAAATTAAAAGTTCGAACGGAAGTTAAAACATATCTGAATTGGTAAATTGTAATACTACTTCAGAAATAAATAATAAATCATTTCTCGTGCAATATAGAATGGTTCGAATTAATATTTCAAAAAAACTCATAAACATAAACCGAAAACATGAAATCTTTAAGGTCACCAAATATGTTTGAAATAATAGAATTGAAAAAAATGCTTTTCAAGTGATTCTGTTTTGTTACAGTGAATAACTATATTTCCATAAAAAAACAATTTTTATTGATATATTTTTTACTTGCTGCATGGACCTAGTCGTAACTGAAAATGTGTATGCGCATCCGCGACTAGCCTAGAATATTTCTGCACAGAGTAAAACGTTGACGCTATGGGGAAATAACATGTCGACAAACCTGGCTAATTGCGGATCCTGTTTCGCATATGACCTGAAACGTCACCAAGAGCCTCGCCATATTTGTCATGCAAAATTTACATTTTCCTATCTACAGAAATACTTTATGAAAATCGGGGATGCGCTTACATGTTTTCAGTTACGACTATATTTAAGTACGTAAACAATATAAAACATTTTTCATTTTTTGGATTTCTATGTAAATAAAAAGTGATTCACTATCACAAATAGAATGGCTTGAACAGTTTATATTAAACCCTATAATATAACATTTTATATGTCTTCAAACTTTGCAAATAAAAACAATAAAGCTCAAAGGAATAAAAACTGAAATAATTAAAATGCGGCTCTTGTGCACGTGTAAGAAATGATTTTTGATATATAGTATATAGCGATATATAGGATACTCTCTGAAAGATTCACTGTAGGGTTAAATTTTCAGTTTTCAAATTTTGGGACCCTATAGCAAATTTTTGGAAAGATGCAATACTTACTACAAAGGCGTACACTTTAATATGCAGCGAACAAATCGGTCATTTGGCTGCTACATTGTTAGTAGTATTGCACAATCAAAACCTTTGATTTAAAAATTCATTATTGACGAGTGAATTTCAGTAATAGGGATCACTTGTGTATATTACGTCTATATGATATGAGCACTATTAATCATGGGCAATGTTTATATGTATTTATTGCGAATCGTAAGGCTACCTAGTGGCGATCGAATAATCTTACATACACTTTGTTTTAAGAAGAGTTAAATAAAGGTAAGGTGAATTATGGTAAAGGGATTGGGTTTTTAGCTCGTTTTAAATGGTGTCTCGTTGTATCAGATCTCGTTATATGAGATACAAAATTTGCCTGACCAAGAAGACATTTTGCAGGGGTAAAAAGAACCTCGTTCAAAATGATATCTCATTTTAAGCGGCCTGGTACTGTATTGTATTATGTAATTATCAGTGTGCACTATAACATAATAAACTGTAAGGTATGTATAAAAGAATATTTATTATTTAACCTTGTATATACAATATATACCTGTATATCTTTAAATAATACTCGTACTTATAACCCAGTTACGTAATACAAAATTTAATGCGCATTAGTTTATATTTCGACTATAGTTTAGTGGACATTTTACTGAACATTAAGACACACAAGTAGGATGAGTAACATTGGGACTGCAGTAATTGTTGTTTTATTATACTTATTAACTCCTATAACAGGTAAGATTTACGACTTTTTAATACAAAATATCATGTATTCAAAATTTACAATTATGAGTCGACCATTTCCGTCCATTAGCAATTTTTTAATCAATGAATACAATTTTTTCGTCTACATTAGTTAGAAATTATAATTTATAAATTTTTCATTTTTACAGCGAACACCCGTTCTGTACTATTTATAGAACCCCCGTAATATTTAAAACCAGTTTAAACCAGTGCATGGACTATCTATCATAAAAGGTTCTTATTGTCCTAGATAAAATAACATTTGCCATTCATCCGTTTAAAGGTAATTAAGATCAAAGAAAAGAGTTATTGATTAAGGATTTACTTAAATCATAATGTCATTTGATCATAACAGATATACATAGAATTTTTGAAATACGAGGGGAAGTCAGAAAGTTCATAGAACAGCGTATTCAGCCAAGCGTAACACACATTTTCTTTACTTATTTCAACAACACAACATTCCGCCATTTTAAATATATCAAGTTTATATGTCACAACATATTTGTGTAATTCTCAAAAGCATTCAAAGTTGGTGACCATCAGGCAATGATTGAAAATCAAACTGTTGAGTTTTGGGCAGTAATAAAGTTCCTGACAGTAAGAGGATCAAATGCCAAAGAAATTCACCGGCGAATGGCCGAGGTGTACGGTGACAGTAATCCTGCCTATTCCACAGTAGCAAAATGGTCAGCTAAATTTAAACGTGGGCGCACCTCACTGAAATATGACCCACGCTCAGGCCAGTTGATGCCGTCACAAAGGAAATTGTCACGTATGTGGAGACCTTCATCATGAATGATCGTCGAATTAGGATTGATGACATAGCTAGGGAGTGTGACATTCACACGGAAGTGTATACACGGTTATCCACGAGCATCTTGGGATGTCAAAAGTATACGCATAATGGGTCCTCAGAAACCCTAATGTGCAGGATCGCTTTCAAAGACTCCAGTCAAGTCGGGAGCTTCTTGGCATTTATAATGAAAACCCAGAGAGCTTCCATTTACGTTAAGTAACTGGTAATGAAACATGGATTCATCATTGGGACCAAGAAACCAAAAAAAAAAAAAAAGAGTCCATGCAATGGAAGCACCCTGGCTCACCCCCACCAAAGAAATTCAAAACCAAACCATCAGGTGGCAAAGTCATGACAACTGTGTTTTGGGATTCAAAGGGTGTTCTGTTGGAATCTTTATCACTGGGGCTTACTATGTTGATCTAATAAAGCAGCTGAGAGCTGCTATTAAATTAAAAGGAGAGGGAAGTTAGGCCGAGGGGTAATACTTCTTCATGACAATGCTTCTGTGCACAAGTCAAGAATTGCACATGCAGCGATTCGTAAATGCAAGTTCGAACAACTTAACCACCCATCCTACAGTCCCGATTTGGCACCCAATGATTATTTCTTATTTAGAAATTTGAAATCCCATTTTCTGATGATGATGGACTTAAAGCTGCCACAGAGGCATGGTTTCAGGACCAAACCGAAGACTTCTATTTCAAAGGTATAGACGGTCTGAAAGAAAAAGTGGGCTAAGTGCATTGGGGTAAATAGAGACTTTATTGAAAAATAATAATAAAATGTACGGTTTGTTGCGGCAATATATTCCTCGTTCTATGAACTTTTTTACCTCCACTTGTATAATAAAACACTGAATTTAAAATAAATAAAAATACAAGTGGAATAAAACACTGATTTTAAAAAAAATAAAAATGATTTACAAAATGTGAGGCTCAACATTGATATAATCGACTGACTTTATAAAATACTGTACCTTATAAAGGAGGATTTTACATTTTTTTGCCAATCACGGGAATTCATTTAAATATTCAGTACGTTATACTTTTAGGTGAAACACTGTTTAAGTGCCAAGGAGAAAATGTTACGCTTGAATTTGAAAAAATAGATTTCCATGTTGGAACTGTCACTTGGCATAAAAACCTTACAGATGGAAACACAGAGCTTATTGCATATAAAATTGAAGATAAAGACCCTTTCGTCTATGCTCCTTTTTCCCATTATGCTGAAATAGATAGAGATCTGAATTTAATATTGAGAAATGTTTCGTCAGAATCAAGTGGGGAATATTTCAGAAGAATCGTTAATGGCGACATAAACATCAATTCGTTTGTGAATTTGTATGTTATGTGTAAGTACCGCTTAAATAGACCCCTATTTGTAAAAGTTATAAAATATCCAAATTATGATTCAAAAGATAATTAAATCAATTATACAAATTAAATGATTGTCCCTTATATATTTTTTGAATGGTAATCTGTAAAATTGATTGTAATGCAATTTTATTATGGAATATTATTATACAATTATACATATGTTTAATATGTTAACTGGAAACAATGAACACAGCATCTTCATTTCATTGTTCGGTTTTGGAGAGGTAGCTGTCTATCAAGCTTCTGGGGCGAAGATGGTCCTATCACAGCTTGCGGTGCAAGATAGAGAAATCTCAACCCGAGTTCTAATATATTTGGTCAAGAACGAAGCTTGCAGAGTCCTGGACCAAATATATTAGGACAAGGGTTAAAATTACCTTTTCTGGCACTACAAGTAGTGATTGATTCTATTTCTTGCACCAGAAAATGCAATTTTTCAATTTTAAATCAATTTCAACTTATCGATACACCTCTGAATTTGTTTATAAAATTTTGCCGGGAAAAACAGCGTGTAGGCTATCTTACACAGGGGGTACAAGATAGAGATATCTTTCACCTCTCTTTTTATGGATTTTTCTATCTGGGGTGGAAGAATACGGGTATCTAAAACCTCACCAATAAACAGTGAATTAAAGACGTTGATGCCCATTATTATTTCCAGTCACATATGTTTACATTGATGACAAAAATCCCTAGGATCCATCTCCAGGCCACTTATAAAACCATAATTCCTAAAAAGCTCGCAGATTGACCAATTTTACTTCTATAAGAATTTAAGGATCAGTATATAACCTTAAGTTGGCAATGCAAAGAAGTAAAACATGCGAAACAAGAAACAATCATCCGACCATGTAAAAATGTCCATGAAAAAGTATTAAAATATTTATTATCAAATCAAAGTTTTATTAAAAATATCAGAGGTAACAATGATTCTTAAAACAATGAGTTAGTTCTGTATATCATGAAATAAATTTGACAGATAATATAGGACATCATGAGATCTAACATCGCAATTAAACTAAAATCTTTAAAATTTCCTAGATCATGTTTGTTATTTGTTCATGAAAAGACAAAAATATATTGTAAATGAAATGATTTTCTAATTGATATTATAGGCGCTCCATCTGGCAAACCTAATGTAATCATCGAAAGAAAAGAAAATGGCACTGATTCTGTTAGATTTGAAATGCCTCCTGATCTAGGAAACCCAAAAGCGAATTTAGCGACCGAGGTAAGACGGTATGCTTATAAACGAATATAATGATATATTTAACACAATTAGGAGAAAAATTTATATATATATTATTTGAAACTTAATTTTACAAACAAACCAACAAACGGAATGCAGCTTTTAAGAAAATCACTTCATTAATCACTTTACATGTTTTACTTTGAGGTTCTAGACGGCCGTTAATAAATGAAAGTTTTCGTCAGTATTGTTCGAACCATTGTGGAAATCACATATATTTCAAGGGGTTGAAAAGACAAGAAAAAATAAAAAACAAAACATATGTCATTAAATCCATCGAAGGCAATACGTTGGGTCTTTAAGCATAACTTTTTGAGGAATTATAACACTTACTACACCGTAATAATTTGAAATATTGAACCATGTGCAAACCACATTCCAAAAGATAAGTTAAAACTCTGAAAACTTGAAAATTTAGTTAAAAATTTGGATGAAGAACTGGGGAAGAGAGGCAATGTGCTCCGGTTAAGAAATTAGCTCTTTCTAGCTAGTTACACATGTCGCATATGAAATTGCAATTTCGAACGAAAAAAATATGGATCGTTAGAACCTAAGATATATCTACTATACTTTTTACACAGAAATCGAACTTATTGACAATATTGTGATGACGTTAATGTAATGTTTTAAGAACCTTTGATGAGCGTATACCTGCAATATTCCCGAGTCAAATATATACATATGTAAGCAACTTGAGTCGTTTTATCCAACAATGCCAAAGCAAAGTAAAATCTTTGAAACTGGCAATCTAAACTTCCACCAGCAAATTGAGACCGTGTACTCCTGATGGATAAGCACTTTTTTGTTTAGCTACCTACCCCCGTCTATATCTAGGGCCATTTTGGATACGGATACATCATATCTATCAACAATATTGTGAACACTTTGATATATCTAAGCGTACAAACTTGCGTCAAGAATATATTTGTAAGCAGTCTGCATCATTGTATAGAGTTCATAATTTGGGAGCATGCTGTATCATACCGTAATAATTGTGAGACAAAAACACTATAAGCAGGAGAAGCAGGTACATTGTTTCATAGAAAAGAAGAGTTGCCAATTGACAACTGAAGACATAATGCTTGTCATACAGCTTCAAATGTAGCTTTACGATAGCGTTAAACCCGGGGTATATTTCCTTTCAAGCTCACGGGGATAGATGTCATTCATATAACCTCCACATTTCGGATCATTATTAGATAAAATTCATCTATATAACTGTATGTGGATTTAAATGGTTTGGTGTCAGTCTTCTCTCCAGATTTAACAAGGCTCTGCATAAATTCTGCTTTAAGCCAATTAGGAAACAAGTCGGCAAGCAATTATGTACAATTTGTGCCAATAGTATACATGTTTGTTAGGTAATTATATTACCAATTACAAAAGATATGCTGTTTATCAAAAACTCTAACATTTTGTTGATGGTATATTTATTTGATTTCATATTGTGCTTGACAAAGTAACCAAAATCCTTATTACGCACTAGATATTTGTATCTTGGCTTACCATTATTATAAAAGAATGACAATTTAGTAATTTGCTTTTGGCGTTTTTTCAATTTTAAATCAGGGATAGTTGTGTAAAGTGTGGATAAAATCATATGTGTTTATACTTTTTACATGATAAAATATTAGAAATAAGATGTTCATTAGGTTTTTAGAATTTTTAAGAATCCACATTAGGTTGATAAGAAATGAAGAATATAATTTATCTAAATAACACTGATGGCCATCTTTGACGATTTTTAAAATTTTTGTTAGAACTACTGATACTGACAAAATAGTACATTAAGAGGAACCTGCTATATATCGTTCCTTGTATGAATTTTAGTGAAGTTGAGAATACAGGTAAATGAGGTCAAGTTCTTGCTCTATTTTATATTGATGCTGTATGACTCGAAAACTCCCCTTTACTTGGAAAGAACTTCATGTTAGGTAAAAGTATTTCTAATATAGGTAAGATTTTGTGATATAGAATGTACTACCTAAACCAAGCTTCTTAATATGACATTCAAGTTAGAGTTTCTTACGAACGAGAGTAATCTTGTTGGTAGACTTATCAGCTGTTACAAGATACGTATGTGTGCGAGGATTGCCGAAATATCTAGGTCCCTGAGTACGGAAGAAAGTTAGTTCCAATAGATACATACGAGGTGAGGTCAAAAAGGTCATAGAACGGGGGTAAATATTGCCGCAACAAACCATATATTTTATTTTTATTATTCAATATAGTCCCCATTTACCCCAATGCACTTAGTCCACTTTTCTTTCAGACTGTCTATACCTTTCAAATAGAAGTCTTCGGTTTGGTCCTGAAACCATGCCTCTATGGGGGCCTTAAGTCCATCATCATAAAAAAATCTGATTCCCCGTAAATGGGATCTAAACTTTCTAAATAGGAAATAATCACTGGGTGCCAAATCGGAACTGCAGGGTAGGTGATTAAGTTGTTCGAACTTACATTTAACTAATCGCTGCTTGTGCAATCCTTGACATGTGCACAGGAGCATTGTCATGAAGAAGCAATACCCCTCGGCTCAACTTTCCCCTCCTTTTTAATTTAATAGCAGTTTTCAGCTGCTTCATTAAATCAGCATAGTAAGCCCCATTGATAGAAATTCCAGCAGGTTTATAATTGATTAACAGAACACCCTTAGAATCGCAAAAACACAGTCGTCATGACTTTGCCAGCTGATGGCTGGGTTTTGAATTTCTTTGGTGGGGTGAGCCAGGGTGTTTCTATTGCATAGACTCTTTTTTGGTTACTGGGTTCCAAAGATGAATCTTTGTTTCATCACCAGTTACTAAACGTAAATGGAAGCTCTCCGGGTTATCATTATAGATGCCAAGAAGGACCTGACTTGACTGGAGTCTTATGAAGTGATCCTGCACATTAAGGTTTCTGGGGACCCATCTTGCGGATACTTTGACATCTAAATATGCTCGTGGATAACCGTGTATACACTTTCATGTGAAACATCACACTCCCTAGCTATGTCATCAATCCTAATTCGACGATCATTCATGATGGGGTGACAATTTCCTTTGTGATGACATCATTTGGCCGACTTGACCGTGGGTCATCCTTCAGCGAGGTGCGCCCACGTTTATATTCAGCTGATCATTTTTTCAATGTGGCAGGACCACTGACAACGTAAACCTCGGCCATTCGCCGGTGAATTTCTTTGGCATTTGATCCCTCTACTGTGAGGAACGTTATTACTGCCCTTAACTCAACAACTTGATTTTCCATCATTGCTTGATGGTCACCAACATTGAATGCTTTTGAGAATTACACAAATATGTTTTGACAAATATACGTGGTATATTTAAAATAGCGGAATGTTGTGTTGTCTAAATAGGTAAAGAAAATGTGTGTTACGCTTGGCTGAATACGCTGTTTCATGAACTTTCTTACTTTCCCTCGTAAATAAGTTTGGCAATCATCGTTTTAATAAAAGACCTTACTTGTAACCTTTATCCAGTCGGATAACGTGTCAAGATCTACACCCCATTTTAAATAAGTCCGACGTTTAGCATTCCGTTAACAGAATCGAATCCTTATTAATTTTGAAGTTTAAAGGTTGAATCTCTCTGTGTTAAGGACCTTTTTAAAAGTAGACTTTTCGATTTAGTGTTTTTGATCATCACCAGTTACTACATGTTCAGTTTGTCCATTTTATGCGGAGAAACAACAAGAGCAGGTTAGTTGAGTAAAATTATGAATGTTCAAACACGGCAATGTTTGTTTATAATTAAATAGTGGTGTTATGGGTTTATTATAGAAGTAGGAAACTAGAGGTAGTAAATTATATTTGAAAACACCCAAGGAACTTTGGAAGTAAAAGTTCATTTTTTAAAGTATATAAGAAATATCAAAATCATTAAAGCCTTTGTTAGCATAGTATAATTTAAGATATTGACGTTGATCATCGTTCTGTATATCGTGTTCCCGAGCAGGTTTTAATAATCTGTTAAATGCAATATCCTTGATGGTAGCGTTAAGTTTGTGTTCTGGTGTATTAAAATCTAAAGTAGTTTTTTGTATGTGACGGGAAAGTGGTATAGAGAAGAATTTGGTTGGGGCATTCTGTTATCTATCCGAGAGGTAACTGCAGGATTGGTAACAGATTAGAAAAACTAACAGCATGGATACTGGATCTGTTTTAACGTCGATCCGTAGTTCAAACAAATTCTTTTGAAGCCTATTTTCTGTCAGACGAATACAACATCAGCAAAAGAGTGTAAAAATTAACGTTATTTCTTTTTACTGGATTCGTATTTTCCTACGACATGATGCAGCGTTCATTTGCATATGTAAGCATTCATTAAACACTTTAGCAATTACATCAGTTAGGTCAAATTTAGAAAAAAATCTACAAACTTAAGTATAAATCATGTATACGATTATATAATAAAATATCTTTAAAATGTCGTCAGAATCTGATCAACAAAAGTTGTTTTTGTCATGGCCATACTTTTCTCTTCTAGTATTTAGCTATTCAAACAATTTTAATTTTCTTTTAAAGCTTTTGGAAACCCTTTTTACTGAGAATGGATCCAATTCGATTATGCAGCAATATGAAATTTGCCTGATTGGAAACTCTATACAGTGTTTCGAAGGCTCACCGTGCCAAAAGTATACAATTCAGTCGACTTCCGTTCAGAGGTTGAAAAATTCGACAGGTAACAAACTTTAAATAAATACCTTGTTTATTTATGAAGACGCGTCGAAAAAAGAAAATAATATACTTGAAAACATGTTTTGTGGACCTGACTACAGAAAAATATAAATTTATGCAGTTTGAAATCTTTCTTTGGTTATAGGCAATGTAATCGGGAATAAAACCAACAATACCGGTTGAACAAAACTACACGTAAACACAGGACAACGATGAGTCAACTATCGACTGGTACTTTAATTTATAACATAACAATAACCATCGCACACACATTATAAAAGTTTCTACTTTCCATGGGCAAAGATAATTATGTAGAAATTGATTACGTATCTAGTAATTTGATCGAATTCTCTTATTTATTCTGAACTTATATTAAACAAATTGTGTCCGTCCACCCGAACTGTGAAGATTAGTTTTAAATGATTGTACATGTACTGTAAAATCACGAATATTCGTGGGGGGTTAAATTTCGTTATTTCCGTGGGTAAATGAAATCCACAAAATTTAATGTTAACGAAAATATCTACTTACCAATTCAGAAAGGCACTAAATGATCCAAACATATGTATGTAAATATCCTTTAGGAAATACGACCATAATACTGTTGACTCCAAGGGGAAACGAAAATAGTTCGATTTATCCGAAGTTCGAGATAAGTTGCGGATGGCAGTAAAAAAATAGGGTCGTACTTTTGCCTACAGCAAGTTATTTAGTCCCATGATTATCATGTCCCCAACACTGACCGTTTTATGTGTGGTTTTCTTTATTTAATAAAGATCTATTAATTTTAGATCTTTTTGTGAAATTTTTTCTATTTTGCCGATAAAACAAGTCATCCCGTCTTGTCTTTATCATGTATATTCCGGTTACACTTTGGATGATATAATCTTCCCCACACTTCCGGATTTTGAGAATGAGTAGTGATCACATATGACTTCATTCATCGGGAGTCATGTTTCGCTTGGCAGTAATTAACACAGCGGCTTTTCAATCTATATAATTGTTTTGTATTTGCAAGGACAATAGTTAACGGAAGCCACGAGGTCAGTTTAAGATAGGAACCATAGTTATTTACGAGAAGGAACGCATCAAGCTCCAGACAGTAGTTAAAATTAAATATTATCAAAACACGGATTATGTTATTGTATGAATTTATACGGCTTAAAGATTTTAGTTCGAGTTAAAAAATATTATTTTCGGTGAACTTTCATCCAGGGGACCTAAAATTAGTTTGACTTAACCGAAAATTAATAGGGTGATCACACAGGATTTATTGTTCACAAAATTTCCTCCCAACTTAAGTTTTTAAACCTTCCACGAAATTTTAGCCCCACGAATATAAGAGATTTTACAGTAATTGCTTAAAGATATCGGGAATGCACAAATGCGTTGCGTATTAGTTTTGTCTAGTTTTAAAACTTTACTTTTTGATAATTTAATTTTTATTGTATTTCAGAACATGAAGATGCAATTAGTACATTCTTTGTTTTACCGTTAGCTATATACAGTATAATTAATTTTCCTGTGTTTGCTACTTTTTTGCGTATGTATGACAAAAATCACACACACATACACAAACACACTCTCTCTCTCTCTCTCTCTCTCACATACACACAACACACACACACGCACACATACATACTTCAATTTAAAAAATAAAGCCTTGACTCTAGAATATTGCAAACCTAGGCCTACCAACGCCCTTAAAACTTTTAGTGACATTTATCACAATATGCTCATATATGTATCAAATTTATCCTGGATACATTTCTCTGTTTCTTTCGTTTACAGTATTGTTTAGACATGGACCGGTGTGTTTTGCGGTTAAAATAAATTATTTTTTCTGCATCTGTTATACAATTAAATAGACCCCTTTCACATTCCAATGCGCACGCGCTAAATTTTGCCAAACGCGGTTATCTCCCCTAAAATCGGAACTTTTATCAGCTCAGGGGGCAAGTCTACTTTCGCTTTACATAGTAAACAGCATGGACGTTTGATGTTCACTGGTTTAAACATAAATGTGTCGCCGATTTGACCATCCATCGACGTAAAGCCAAAGCGAGAAGAACGACTATGTTCACCTGTAAAAGCGGTAGCCATTAAAACTTATATTACTCATTTAATTCCATTCCAGATAGTGTCGTCTGACAAGTTAGGATACCCCTCCACCGATATTGGTTTAGTTGTGACGGGACAGTAACAGACTAACCACGACGGGGTGAGACTGTCTTTTCCTTTCCCTCGGTATCGACAAGTGGTCATTTGGTAGAACAGAAAGAAATTATTTGATCCATTGTTAAATGATGAATCACAGAACATAAGATGGGCGGTGTTCATTCTAGAAGGCACATTGATAAAACATTAATGCAAAATATTAATATCATGATGTTTTAGACAAAAGTTTTGAAAATGACTCATTCTGAAAAAATCTCAGATTCAACACTGAAGCTTTCAGTGAAGGAGTCCACTGTCTGAACAGTACTTGTTACAGGTGCCTTCAAAACTAAAACATCATTTAATAATTTTATTTCATTATATCCATTGTTTTGATTTTTATAACTGGTGTCTTAACATGTTATTATGTGGACCAATGTTAGCCTGTCAAAAGCTATACCATACATATCTGCTCCCACCAAACCAGTCTATTCTGGCCTAGCAGTATCCATGTAGCCTTATTCTAGCTGCTAAGATATATGTTTATCATACTCCACTGCCCAACCAAGATTTACTAAATCTTATGCTAGCTATAGTCTGACAGTATCTATATAATATAATATTATACTGACATACCAAGAGAAAAAACACGCTTACACTTCTTTGTTAAAATCTACTGAGTTTTACACTGGCCAGTCAAGATAAATGCACAATTGCACTGGCCAGCCATAGCTGTACTGTGTACATACTGACCCGTCAAAGCTATACTGTGTAGCTACTGACCCGTCAAAGCTGTACTGTTTACATACTGGCCGGTCAAAGCTAAACTGTAAACATACTGACCCGTCAAAGCTGTACTGTATACATACTGGCTGGTCAAAGCTAAACTGTAAACATACTGACCTGTCAAGGCTATACTGTCTAAAAACTGGCCTGTCAAAGCTATACTGTATACATACTGGCCCGTCAAAGCTATACTGTATACATACTGGCCCGTCAAAGCTATACTGTATACATACTGGCCAGTCAAAGCTATACTGTATACATACTGGCCCGTCAAAGTTATACTGTATACATACTAGCCCGTCAAAGCTAAACTGTAAACATACTGACCCGTCAAAGCTATACTGTATACATACTGGCCCGTCAAAGCTAAACTGTAAACATACTGACCCGTCAAGGCTGCATTGTATACATAATGGCTGGTCAAAGCAATACTGTAAACATACTGGCCAGCCATAGCTGTACTGTGTACATACTGACCCGTCAAAGCTATACTGTAAACATACTGGCCCGTCAAATCTATGCTGTATACATACTAGCCCGTCAAAGCTAAACTGTAAACATACTAGCCCGTCAAAGCTATACTGTATACATACTGGCCTGTCAAAGCTATACTGTATACATACTGGTCTGTCAAAGCTAAACAGTAAACATACTGGTCTGTCAAAGCTGTACTGTTTACATACTGGCCAGTCAAAGCTATACTACATCCAAGATGTATGCATGCTTGCACTGCCCTTACAAAGATTATTCCATACATGTACTGGCAGTCAGGCTCCATATATGCTTCTTAGTATTTATGTAAGCTTATATTGGCAAGTCAGTAATGTATCTATTTACCAGTGGATTGTAAATACCAACTCTTCATGGTATTTATATACAATATTTGTGTGAAATACATATAGTGGCATTTTGTATCAAATTACAACTAGAGAAGCTTCTTTAGTAGAGTATTTGTTCTGTAAATGGCTTTTGTGTTTGAATACAAGACCTGAGAAATGGAAGTGGTTACTATTGCATCTAGATATGAAAATTCTGCTGGTTCCAGTCATTCCTTATTTGAGATTTTCCTCAACTTGAATTTAGCAAATTTGAAAGTTGAATATTTTATTAAGTATTCAAGAAATCCATAAATTTAAGTTGTCATTTAGAAGATCATTCTTAGGTTTTTTACATTCATATTCCAATTTTGTTGAAACTTTATTTGTATAAAATTATTGTCAAAAGTTGTCAGATTTCAATTAAGGAAAATCTTATAAGTTGAGAAATGATTGTAAAACCGGAATCAAATATGTAATTCCAACACTATACTTTTAAAGAATCCCTACTTAAATTAAAATTAAATGACAATCATGTCCATTTAAATTCAGTTGGGATTTAGTAGTTTCAGTGATTTGACTGATTATAAATTTGTTGATTTTAAAAGCAATCTTGATTTTTAGCTTGGTTCTTGCTATTTTGCACAATTTGCTGTACATACACTTTGAACAGTTGAGCTGCATTGAAAAACATAGAACCAAATTTGCATTTAATTTTCTGCCAATAATAATGCCTCATTCAGAAATGGGTGACCAAGGAAGACTGATTGGTGTGGTGTATACTGTTATTTTATATTCAAACTGATTACCACTTTGTCTTTGTGCCATATAGGCTTATTATTTATAATAGATTGGTTATCTCCATACAACTGGTAAGATGGTTTGGTTATCTCCATACAACTGGTAAAATGGTTTGGTTATCTCCATACAACTGGTAAGACGGCTTTATTCAGTCATAAATAATTAAAATACAATACTTGACAGGGAATGCAAATCTAGACTCCTCTTTGCACCAATATATGGTATATATGCAGGTGAATAAATTGAAAATAAAGAAGGCTGTTGCAGTTTTGGAAATTTCAGCTGATAGCTCAGCACTGTCCCAGTGTCTGTATAGGTTCATGTTCTAACCACTGTTGGCAGTTTGAAGGTGATCCTTTGATACATGACCAGGCAGTCATTTGGATTAAGCCCACCATTTTAATTTTATTTATTTTTCAATATTTTTTTTGGTGGAAAATGTGCTTATTTTAAATATTAATATGTATGGTCCATCAGGTTTTTTTTTTTTGCAATATAATGAAACAAAGTACCATTACATGTACCCAGCCCTAACTCTTGTGTACACATGGAGTTTTGGTGAACTGATGTAATACTCGGAAGAAATAAAAATTTCAACCTAAATGTTGCTGATTTGGAGTGGAAAAATAAGTTTTGTTTAAAAGGAAGGAAGATTCCAAATATCAATTCAACTTTAAAATAAAAAAATCTTATTTTTACTAGATCTACCTAAAACAGAAAAATATAATTTGTCTCTGCCTAAATCATTCATGATGCGGTATGACCTAACCAAAATTATTCCAACAAGATTTAGCGGTAGTGTTATGTGACAATCATGAATTATCATAAAGAACTTTAGTTCGGTTAACGTTGATGTGTGTATAAAATACAGTCCTGTCGAAAATTTAACACTAAGTTACCGAATGTTGGTCCCAAATCTGGCTAATTCCTGTAGTTTCTTACATATATCTGTATATCAGCTGTATATATCTCGACAATTTTGGGCAGCTCAGTGGCAGATTTAGGGGAGGGGTTGTGGGGGTTCCAACCCCCCCCTTTGAAAAATTTGAAGAGAGAGTGAGATATTGACTGATTAAAATTATTTTCTTTGCCCCCATCGGCCCTAGACCCATCGTCTCGGGAAGCTCGCGCCTTCGGCGCTCGCATCTAGCATTGATATAATTCTCACCCCTTTAAAAAATCCTGTATAGTTCTTAACCCCCCCCCCCCCTTTCAAAAAATCCTGGATAGTTCTCAACCCCCCCCCCTTTCAAAAAATCCTGGATCCGCCCCTGCAGTTGCTATGCTTATCTCAACAGCTTTTTCTTTCTAGCGTCGAATCAACTTCGTTAGCTAAGTGTTAAACTTTCGACAGGTTTGTAACATATTTCTAATCGCGATTACTAGCTAGGCCTAGTCCCAACCCATCTTGTTTTCGCCAAAACACATGGGCGTCGCCATTATTGTTATTGTTGTTGTGTGAATTATGTGGTCGAAAATAGTTCTTGAAAATACAGACCGATCTGAGTCGTTTTGCGAGGAAGAACATTTTTTTAATGTTTACCTAGCAGCCCATTTTATGCCATTGTCTCACTCGCGCACTTGCCCCCTGGAACAAAATCCCGCGAGGTTTTGTAAATTCGCGCGAGACTTAGTCTAGAAATTTCGCTGTCGTCAGGAGATACAGGGCATGCGCATTTGAATGTGAAAAGAGTCTATTGGTTTTTCCTGTAGAGGTTTAAACTATGATGGTATATATCAAAAACAATTATACGTATCCATACTTTACAATACTTTACAAATTCTGCTAGATGGATCCTGCATATATTGACAAATAACCAAAATTGGTACGACTACAAACCGCTAAACAATACCTCAAAATGTTTCCTAAATTCTATAAGAGAAAATATTTAAGTATTGTTACTGTTGACAGATCAGGAGTTCAATATAATAAACTAGAAAGAAATTTTGAAAGCAAAATTTGCTATCTAACAACGGTAGAAAGCATGCAGTGGCCAAAAAAGCATAAGAACAAAGAAGGTTCTTTATTGCATATGTTTCATGTGATATTTGTACAAACGACACAAGTGTTACATGTCAGTATTACCGAGAAGTTTCACTAAATAAGCTCAATAAATATTACCTTAAAGGCCGAGACTGACCTATTTGAAAATCCGGTGGTACACTAATGGGCCTATATGGATGTATGGGAGGGGCTTATCTTATAGCTGGTGTTAATAATAGCAGCCAGCATGTAAACATTGCCATGTGCATATTATTATACTCACTATATGATTTATTGTTAAAGTACCGTTGATCAGAGACATTAATAAATACAATAATAATCCCAGTAAATGTGTGTCTGTATCCAGAGTTATAATACATGTATAATTAAAACTAGTTTAGTTATAATTTATTGACATTATTTTTGAAGTTAATTTAACAATCCAAATTATTTCTGTAATGATTCTTTTTACAAACTTTTAACAATATTAAACTAATCTTAGAATAACCTTGATATGTAACAATCCCAAATATTCGATCTGTAACTATATGTAAGTTTTTTGTACACCTTTTTCCCTTTTTGATTTCTTGGAGCATTTGGATTTCTTGACATCCATAAAGAAGTATGTCCCCTATCCACAGTCTCATTCCAATGAGATACTGCAAGGTCAGATCTAAACTTGTATTGATCATCACTGAAAGATATTCTCTTGTCCTGAAAAATGTTCATGACGTTATTAAAACTTTCTACGTATGAAGTATCCTTGGCTAAAACATAATCTCCAGGAGAACTGTAAATGGTAGAATTTTGAATGGCAGATTTCAGCAATTTTATGGCAGTAGAATTTTTCAAAACAATTCTTGATGGTTCGTAATTTGGATCCTGTTTACAGCGAGATGTTATATGGCAATTTGAGTGATTGTTTGAATAATGTTCAACAATATTATCCAATGACTGTTGTAGTTTAACTGGATCATTTTCAAAATTTCTAACAGCCCAATTAAAATGTGTAGCGACTGGTTCTACTTTGTCTGCTAGTTGTTCACTCCATGTTTTACCCTCATGTTTCATTGGTCCTCGTGAAATATTTGATACCGTTTTTTTTTTACTTTTTTAACTGCATGCCACAAGTCATTTTGGTTCATTGTAAAATTTGTGTCTCTGACAAACTTGTTAACTGATATGTTTCTGTCATGTGAGTTGACTTTGATATCTATATTTTCATTATCAAAATGTTCATACATTCTCTTAGTGTCCATACTTATATGTCTTTGAGAAACTGGATCATCAGATTTTGTTATGTGGACGCAATTTAAAACTTTATGACTGTTTTCTCCTAGTGCAACAACAGATGTATCTTTTGCATTTTTTCGCCACCCATGTCGTGCATCGGTCATTATATTAATCCCATCTAATTTCTCGTAGCTTCCTATTTCTTCCATTATTGCATCTTGAATTGATTTGATCGTTCTATCATTTGCTGCACCCTTATATATTTCAAAAAACTTCTGTCTTCTTTCTCTATTAATACATCCTATCCCGGCGGCAATTGAAAAGCGGTAATAGTGGATAGGGAGCATACCACTGCAAAGAAAAGCATGGTTTATTCTGTGACTTAGAAGGTATTCGTCGTTTGGAAGGTATGGTGATGAAGACCATAAATAGGAATGTCCTTTGTCAGTTGAACACTGTAGTCTTGTGCCCAAGACATGTCCTTTCATTGTCTTTTTGAAATTGTGAGTTTTCCTTTGCAGATACATGTATGAGCCTCATAAATTTCACCAAAATATTCAAAGATGACTCTGCAGTCACAAATGCAAGTTGATTAACATCCTTCTTTTGCACTTGGCTGTATGAGCATGGAAATGGATGTCCTTGCTCTTCTTCATTCTCATTGTGATGTTGAAGCCAATAATTTAGGAGTTCCTCAATAACTGTTGCATTGTTTGCTGGTTTGTTGTATTTGCTTGTCAAATGACATTTTACCAAAAGTATTTTATCTTGTATACTCTTTTTGAAGTCTTCAGCACCTGAAATTTCTATTCTAAAATTAAAAGGACGTTTTCGAGATGATTCTTGATTTTCACTCATGTTAAAACTATAAGACATTGAAGATTTTTTGCGCTAACAATACAGATGTAGGACCCTCAGAAGCTGTCATTGTGTGGATACATAAAAGGGGGCATTGATAATTCTCAGAGACACATTTTTTTTAAATCTAACAGTTTAAAAAAAATAATAACACATAAAATATAAACAAATTAAGATATACTTATAATTTATATTGTGATAATTACCTACCAAAGTATAGTAAATACGCATTTGCAGGAATATACAAAATCCTAAAATGATTGATAAAGACACACAGACAGATGACAATTTTGACGATTTTGATGATTCTGAAGATAATAATTATAGAATCTAACAGGATATCACTGTAGAGGAATGTATGTATTGTTTATGTAGACCATGTATCACCGATGAGCAACACCGTCAGTTTCGGTGGGAAAATGATACCCAAGTCCCACACAGGAGAAATTCATTATTAAGGAAGGAAAAATATAAAAAAAATTGGACTATGATGCATCATCGTGGTGTTTGGAATGACGAGAGGTATCAGATTATGAAAAATGATGCCATGGAACGGGATAGAAGGAGGAAAAAATTTGAATGGCACAAGCGTGATATCATGCCCAAATGTGTTCTGGAGATTGTACGGTTATGGTTTCCCAACCTAGTTGGAATACCATATATGGGACATATGTGGGAATAAACTTGTTTTCTATGACTGTTTGCAATGTGCAATATTTTATGCAAAACAAAAAAAAATTCAATGTGTCCAATATCCCGCCATTTGTGATTTTGGAGGGAAAGTTACATTATATTAATTTCTGTGACAGAAAATCCCATTTGTATCATAGTAATGTTAATGGGTGTAGTTACAAGGATCCGTCATATCATATTTTACAATTAAAAAATGACACAAGACAAAGGTAAGAATTTTAATATATCATATACATGTAGATTGAGTAAAAAACACATCCACATGGCAATGTTTACTCTCTGTATAAACATTCACACCCAAAATGTCAATCACAACTTGTTTTCAATTCAAAATGCTGCTGCCTGGGGATTTTAGCAAGCTAATACAAGAAACATATTTTTTAATTAAATTTTTGTTTAGGTTTTTATGTTCTTGATTATGAAGCAAAAACCCATGCCAAAATTGGTATATATACATGGTCTTTGTATAGAGGTATTTGAAAATATCCCACCATGTTTTTCGATTGGCTGCTATTTATACTCCAGCCATGGCCTTTAAACGAAGCCTTTTATCGGGATTTAGGTATGTTCGTCTACTTTATGATGATGTTTTATTACATTTATCTGAGCTTGTGAAGTATTTTTGAAGCAGGAATGGAATAGTCTAGCCACACCCATCATAGGAAAATAAGCAATAACACTAATAGATAAAGCAACACCATGCATGTCATGCGGAGGTATATAATATATATTATCCAACGGAATTTGAATTCTCTTAAAATCTTTTTAGTTTACACCCATTTCAAAAATACTAAGGAAGTAATTGTGATGCATATCTTACGATGAAACGACGCACTTTTGTGTATTTCAACTATATATCCGTTTTGAAGAAGATTACACGATCTTCATGATCGCTAGGTGTATCAATTAAATTGACCATTATTACCGTGAATAAATCAATATTAACACAAGCACTGGTTGATTATCAGCATGCTTAGTTATTTTTAGTTTTTTCTTTTTTAGATGATGACTTACGGTCAAGGAAGACATTTTTGGAAAACTTAAAGACAGTCATTACGCAAAGTAAATATTAACGTTATACCCTATGTATTTTTATTAAGAAAACATTTCTAGATGAAAATACATTAAATACAGCCAATACAAGAAAGGAAGCCAACAATAAACAAATAGCATAAACGGATAAACGAAAAACATACGAAGATTCCATAACTAAGATCCGACGATGAATAAATATAAAATAATGCCTAATAGGTTTTGGAATGGACATTTTTATATAAACACATTTTTAGAACTGATCTTTTTAATGCATAGTCATGTAGATACTGGAAGTGAAATATAATACCAAACAAATATAGCGATTCATATCAAAATTACAAACCAAAAACAAAGGTAAAAATTTGAAAACTATTAATCATGTAAAGCAGTAGACACGAAAAGTAAAAAGATGTCAGAACAAACCCTAAAATAATGTGTCGCTTCTGTGTTTCAAATGGTAATTGTACAATAATCACTCTGATAACACATAATCAGAGTCACATACGTCACATGACGTATATACACAGACATATATACAATATTGTTACATCCTTCCTTTTATAGAAATAAAGATAAAGTACATCACACATGCCTGAGCATGTGGCTACGTAGAATAAATCGAGACTAGTAATGATACTGATTGTATCAAATTCTAAATGTCAATAAAGCACAAATCTTATTGCATGTTAACCTGAAATTAAGATAAAACTTCAAACAGAAATCAAATTACGAAATGAAAACTACAATATATTTCAAAGTACTGAACATTAAATTTTCTATAAACCTAGCACGTTTTCTAACAACTCGACCAGATCGCCTTACCGTGGTTGACAGAGGCTCGCTAGATGTTGGCGTTTCCGTAGAGAAGGCTGGTGGTAAAGTAACAGAATCTGGTCTGGCTGCGGATTGCAAGGTAGTTCAGGTTATCGGTTTTGAACTGGATTTTTGACCACTTGTTTACATTGTTCTGGATGTTCGGTTCTTAATCTATGCGGTTCGGATGTCTTGCGCAAGTGAATCCGACTTCGGCGCAATTATTGTTCAAGTATCGGTGATCACATTGTAGGACCTTGTGTCACATTTATCTTGCACTATAGCTTTTATCGAAGTGGATTTGTCAGTTGGTTTAATCCTAACCATATCTCCCTTTTCTAAGTTCTGAAGATCTTTTGCACCCTGATTATACTACTAAGCTTGGCTATTTTTACTTTTGCGCAATTTTTCAGAGACATTGCTAGGAACTTGCGGTTTGAGTCTCGACTGCCTAATTGGAAGTAGCGTACGCGTTGGTCTGTTCATCAGCTTCTGAGATGGGCTATATTCGGTACTCTGAGAGGGAGTGTTTCGAAAATTAAGAAGCGACAAGTATAAGTCGCTTTTTAAATACTTGGCCCTCCTCGTCAACCGTTTGACAGTCTTGACCGCATTTTCGGCCTTGCCGTTCGAACGAGGCTACTTCGGAATGATGTCACGTGTCGGAATCCCCAAGATTTGCTAAAACTCTTAAATCGGTCCGACTTGTATTGAGGTTCATTGTCGGACACCACACTTTCCGGAATGCCATGGCGAGCAAAATGTTGCTTAAGTTTATGATGACCGTTCGCGACAACGTGTCGTCTCATCTGTCTACCTCAAAGAAATATAGTGCCCAAATAATCCTGTCCCGCAAACTGAAACAAAGCAATTTCCACTTTTGCCCATGCCCTATCTATTTATCATGTGGAATAAGCGACTCTTTCGGAAGATCGGTTTCGTATGCACAACGAGCCTCGCATTTACTTATGTAGTCTTTTATCTCGGACGTTATACCAGGCCAATAAATACTATCCCGGGCTCGTTTCAGATAACACTTAACTACGATGTGAGTGTAAAGTTGTTCTAGCGTTGCGTGTCGAAATGACTTCGGAATGACACAACGAACACCACGAAAAACGATTCCATCCTTTACCGAGAGCTCGTCACGAACACATTCATACGCTTTCACGTCCGGTGGCACTCCCGCTTTGTCCATACCTTTTCAGATAACAGAGATTAGGTTTTGCATCGATTTATCGGCTTTCGTCTATGTGATAACATCCTGTAAGTGATCGTCTGAGACTACTTAACTACTAAATAGTCGGCCATACACACATGCTCAAGTTAATACGCAATACCCGACGATACCGAAGAAACTTCATCTTGGCAACATGATTTTGATGCTTTACCCAAACATGCTCGCGATAGCGTATCGGCGATATACAGGTACTTGCCCGGTCTGGAAGTAAGTTCCATCTCGTAACGTTGTAATCGCAACATCATGCATTGAAGTCGTTTTGGAGCCTGATAGAGAAGTTTTATATATTACCTCTAGTGTTTTGTGGTCATTCTAAACTTTGACCAATCTACCATAGGTGTATTGTGGTTTCTGCACGCGAATCAAAATACTTTAGAATTGGTGCTTCGCTAATAGCTGTTTTAAAGCAGTAAACGCGCGATCGACAGTGTCTGTCCCCACAAAATCTACGTCTGTCTTAGTAAGTTGCCTAAGTGGCTCGCACATGTCACTAAGACCACCAACAAACTTAGTCAGGTAATTTGCCAAACCCAAAACCCTTTGTACCGCAGCTACACCAGTTGGTCTATCTATTTAAACAAAAGCTTCCACTTTAGACGGATCAATCTTCACACCTTCCGATGTGAGAAGATGACCAATGTACGATGTTTCTGAGAGCCGCAGCTCAAACCTACCCTTATTAAGACCGATATTGCGCTCTCGACAACGTTGGAGAAGCTTTACAAGCTTACGATCATGGTCCGCAACTGCGTTCGCATTCGTGTCGCCTTCATCATACACGAGTATATCGTCTGCACCCATACGACATTCTGGAAGTCCAGTTCGCGTTCGAGGTAATGCAGAAAATATTCCGGAGCCGGCGAAATTCCGAAAGGCGTGCGGAACCAACGGTACCTCCCGAACGGAGTCTCAAATGTTGTAGTATAACTAGATTCCTCGTCGAGTAGGATGTGCCAAAACCCATCCTTTACGTCGCATTTTGTAAATACTTTCACTTTCCCTAACTCCGGTAGCAGGCCCTCCAGAACCGACAGGGGGTAATGACTGCGCTTACGTGCTTTGTTTAACGGTTTCGGGTCAATACAAATTTTTAAATTTCCGCTCGGTTTCTTGACTGCCATTAAGCTTGACACCCATTTGATCGGTGTGTCATCAGGCGCGATTACGTTAAGACTTTCTAAGCGTTTGAGTTATTTCTTAAGTTTAGGCTTTACTGGGATTGGCACTCTGCGAAGCGGGGTCTCAACCGGTGTAACGGTAGGGTCAATTTCTAGATGCAATTTACCCTCAAAACAACCAATCTTATTTGAAAATATACCTGAATATTCATGCATAATATGACAAAGAAACATTATTTTTAACCATACAAATATTTTGATAGTGAAGACTTATAAGACCCATTTCTTGAATGGTAACAGAAGTAATGTCTCATACGTGTCTTTAACAACAACAAACTTGACAGAAAATGTTTGCTTAGTCTTAGGGGTTTCAAAACACCAACACCCAGAGGTTTCCTTTCAATTTGGAATTGTCGTACAGTGAAAGAGTCTTGTGTGTCTTTTCTATACCACCTGGAACATATCTCCGTGGTATCAAATTTACGGTTGCACAGCTGTCTAGTTGAAAGCGAATCATTCTGTAGTTGTCCTCAACCCGCTTTTTGCAAACAAAATTGTTATATACACAGTCTGTTACCGAAAAAAGCCCGAAACATCCGACAAAATGTCCAAATCACCTTTCGATGTATCAATCTGCTTGACAATGGATTGTTGACAAACTTTAGCGAAGTGGTTTCTTTTACCACATTTTTTGCAGTTTTTTCCATAGGTCGGACACTTGCCTTCATCGCACTTGCTGCCGCAGTATTTACATAACGTTTTGTTCTATTGTCATTGTGTTTTGCTTGTTTGTGTGTACTCATGTGTTCATGGCGACCTTTGCTTTTCACGAAATGTATTTGCTTCTCATCTATATTGTCTCGATTTCCAGATTGACATGTCATAACCTCAACTCGAGCTGTAGTTGCTTCATGTACTCTACACATGTCAACTGTTTTTTTCCAACGTGAGCTTGTCCTGTTGAAGTAGTCGTTTTCGTAGCTCTGAATCACGAATTCAACACACAATGCGGTCCATAAAAAGGCCATCCTCGAGCGTGCCGTAGTTGCATGTTTTTGCCAGTTTCTTAAGTGATGCCACTTAACTGTCAATCTTAACATCTTTACCTTGCTTAAGTGTATTAATAGATAGCGCTAATAGGTCTCGTTCGTTTTTCAATACAAAATGCTTCGAATGTCTGTAAAACAATGTCAATGTCTTAACTATCGCCCTCATTTTCGAATGAAAATCCGTCAAACACATCCATTGCGTCTTGTCCAATACATGTAAGAAATGTGGCTGCTCGGAGCTTTTTCTCCCGAGTTTCTAGGCCTGTGGCAACCTCATAGTGCGACCATGCACTTTTGAATTTACGCCAGTTCTGTCAACGTTACACGACATGTCCAATTACTTGGTATTGGTAAATTCGAAGGAATTTGCAAAATTGGTACCGGTTGTGCTTCAGTCATATTTGTATACAATTTTACATTCATGCATTCGGCTCAATCTGACACCATGTATAATAATCACTCTGATAACACATAATCAGTCTCACTGCAGCAATGACCGCTTTATTACTGCACGAGGCATGCACATCAATCAATGACGTAGTATTCATACGTGATGTCACATGACGTGTATACACAGACAGATAAACAACACTGTTACAGTAATGGTGTGAAGTAGAAATACTGAATAAAAACTGAAGCGCTACCACCAAAAAATATCTAAAGAGTTGTTTCAGAAATTATGCACGATTTGATAAAGGAAATTTTCGTTAGTACAATTTTCTGGATGTTACATACTCGTTCAATGGTATTCTTATGAAATGAGAATGTTGACACAGTTTCAGGTAATTTGCAATAAGTTACAGGGACATTTTGATTAAATCTATTGATAAACTATATACATGTGTATCCCATAAGTTGTTGAAAGAATAGACACATGATCCATAATTTAGTATAATTTTACATTATATATTATTCAGAATAACATGTACCCAATTTCCAATTTTAAAAACTAAAACGTTGTCGATTATATTCTTGGAAGTCTTGATGTAAAGTCACGCACAACAGAGGTAGAGCATATAATACAAGAGAAGATTGGAAATCAATATTTCGAATAATAAATTGTGTATTGACAGACGCTTAAGGCCAAGTGGTACAAATAGAGGCTGACGTTACGCACGGCGTGTACAAATCGTTGCACTTTTATGGTATTATTGTCAGTCCTAAATTAAAGGGACTGTAATAATTTTGATAAATATTTTGCAGGAAATAAAATATATAATATCTATCGATTTAAAATATTAATGAAAATATACAAGGAAAGTATCATAAATACGATACACCGATAAATTCAACAGATCTAGATACCAGTGATTCATTGAAGGTTTGCCTTTTTATACCTTCAATTGGCAAAGACGTTTTTCACAAAATTTAATTGATGATATCTGTTTTAATATTGTATCGATTTTCAAAATTCTTTCATATTTTTCATACACTATAACTTTTAAAATTTATTTGCAATGACGTCATGAAAATTTATACCGAAATACGGAGTGTATCTGCAAAATTGACACGGACTTTCTAAGTGACGTATTTTCGAGCTCGGTGGTTTTTGACCACTTACTCACTTTGGCCAAGTAAAATGATTTGAATTATAATGATTTCTTCACTATAGTCAAGACTTTGTCTCAATAGTTCAATATCTTTTTCATGTTGCAAATGTAGTCATTGATAATATTTCCTTGACTCTGAATAGCCCTTGTTCTTGCATTTTCGAAGTATCATCATTGACTCTTATTTCGATGATAAGGCCTTGCTCTTTTGCCATTCGAAGTAATGATGTTTCTGACTATTATTATTTCTATAATAATTATTATTCCATAGTGACTGGGAATATAAAATAATCTAATTGATAAAGAAATTTGTATACAAATAATAAAATAAATATATTTACTATAACAGCGAGAAGCACAAACACAACACTCCTAGTTTACGACACGATAACTTTTAATTTTGCAAGTTTGCCAATCCTTTGGCAATATCGACAAAACATCATGACGTTATTGTTAATGTTTGTCATATTTTCGCATCAAATTTCGTCTTTAAAGTTTTATACAAAAAAATCAAGCAAGGTGACATATGTATTTCTTTACATTTTCAGAAAATTTAAAGTCAGAACTACATTAGTTTTTCCAAAAACTTTTAGGACAAACTGTTATTTTTCTACATTTTTTTCAATTTTTCAGGGCCTGCAAAAATGCAATTTCCCATTAATCCTATGTTATTTTTTTTACTTTTTTTGACGCTTTACAGCTTAAACAGTAAAAAGAGGATCCCTATATTTTTTTTTACATTTTCAGATGCCCTTCAAAAAGTTTTACATTTATAAAACATTATGTACTACTTGGCCTAAAATATATCAATGGTTCTGAAAAGGAGCTAGTACTGACAATAGCAGAGTAACTGCAACATTCACCAGTTTGATTGTCCAGTTTATTACATCAGAAATGATGTGGTGGCGTTTTCAAATTGGCACAACAAAAAATGTCCTTCACTGTCTTCGCCCTGTATATAATGTAGTGTATGTGGTATATTAAAGGATAAAATCACTTGATTTAAGCAAAATTTTAATTAAAAACATAACTATCGAACAGTTTGGTGAGTAATTATAGAGATTGAATACTCCTTTGTTTATTTGAACATATTTTTCCCTTTGTAGTGATTTTTTTCATCAATGACCTAATCAAATACTTCAAATAAATACTTAGATGTTAAACAAATCATTTAAATCACAAAGTTGTGATTTCTTTAAAATCCATATGAATAAGGTATTGTGTACTCATGAAACCGAAATGTAAATAAAGTTCGAGGATCAAATTTAAAATACATGAATTTGCAACCCTAGAAAAATTCAGTTTAATCTTGAAATCATTTTTTATTTTTAATCCTATTTTCATTTGATATTCCAGGACGCACTATATTTGTGAGTACAGTGGTATTATGGGTGTTATGTATCGTTATAACTATTGTATTGTGGCAGGTTTTAGGTAAGTATTGATAACCGCATTTGTTAGTTTAATTAACAGATATACCATACTACACCATTTTGATTTTCGGCTTGTCAGGTGTACTGCTTTCGAAATAAAAAATTATTATGTGAACGGATCTTTTAGTTACCAAAATAAAAAAATAATAATTTCCTATTAACTTTGTCCTTTTTTCTTTACAACTGACCCACATATCTTTTAACTGAATATTAAGAACTCAAATCGTATCACCGATTTCAATTTATTTTTAGGTATTTAAATGTTGGTAAGTCTTTATATGTGTAACAATAAAAAAATCATTTTAAAACAAATTACAAATTGTTTATATGACGTAAAACAATGGAGTTTGAGATCTTTGAAGTTGAACTAACTAAATGCGGGCGAAAAATGTGTGTTTGGGTAAACAAATCCGTTTATGTTGTCATTTTGTCACTTAATAATCGATACCATGGAACATTCGTTTTCCATTATTTTTTATTTTATGGTATTACAATTAAAATGGATTTAATGCAGAATGCATCTATATGATTTTTAAAATGTAAAAATAAATCTGCGAAATAATATGAAAATTTAAAGTAGATTCTTAAAAAAGTGCTATATTCTCTACAACCTCTACGTTTTACCCGTTCTGAGAAGGGAGGCAATACATAATTAATTCCGGATGTCCTAGACTCACCTTTATGTTCAGTCAGATCATTTGAAAATTATCTCAAAAACTTAAGCCTAGGTGTCTAAAATTATTGCAACGTACAGTTGATATTCTCTCATGCAAACAGAGCAATGATGGAAAGGCACTTACCAGGTGATGAATAACGCGCCATCAACTTCAACACTTACAACGGCGGATGCTACTACTAGCAGCAATCAACAAGGTCAAGTGAAACAACTTGGCGTTATGAACATCTAAAAAATTAACGAGTTGTTTTTATTTTGACCAATTAACGGAAAATACAGTAATAATATGTTAATTATTTTAGGCTACGTTTGCTAGTAATTCAGCACCAATGTTTATCGGTCTGCAAAGTAGGAACAATTCAAGTTGTTCCCAGAAAATAAACACTTTTATTTGGCCTTAATTGAATAAATTTATACAATTGTATCTTTTCCTTTCATGATTGGCATGAATTTCGACTGTAACAGACATTATGATATCTACTGTTTTTTATTTCAGTTGATTGTTGTTAATATGTTTCATTAAATTGATATTTTATGTTCATGATAAAAAAAACAACTTTATTTTATAATTATACGGCTTTCATGTTTAAGTATACATAATTTAAAATACTAGGTCTACAAAATGATCATTTCATTATGTGGTTTTTAGGCAGATGATATGAAATTTTACAACATTTCTGATCAGAAAAAAAACATATCTGGTTTCAAACCAGATTAATTATAGTAAGTTGGAACACATCTGTTAAGAGTCTCCTATAAGAAACATGCTAGTACAGATACTAGTTCGTGTCCAAAACAAAGCACAACATTAGCAGAAGAATGGTTTCACTAGAAACTAGCACAAGAAGAAAAGTCACCTTTAAGGATCCTTAAAGCCCCCTTAAAGACTCATTAAATGGGTCTTTAAGGATCTTTAAGGGGTCTTTAAGGACCTTAAATGTGTCTTTAAGGTCTCTTTAAGGACATCCTTAAAGATCTTTAATGGAACTGAAATTTTAAGGATCTTTAAGGCGGCTATAAGGATCTTTAAGGATTCGTTTAATAAACACAGAAAAAATTTCTTTACATTTTTTTAAATTTTAAATTTATATAAATGTGATGTGAAATATATTTATTTAACTTATTATACTCTTACACTGTTTTTATTTTATTTTATTTTATTGTTTTATTTTAAAAAAAATTATTTTATTTTTTTTTATTTTTTTTATTATTATTTATAAAATTTGTAAATTTATAAAAAATAAACATATTTATTTCATAATTTTTCTTTATAAATTTTTACTAATTTTGGTTGTTTTGCAAGTAGTCCTGAAATCACAAATAAAGAAGAACACATTATTTAACATCATTTATTACATATTTACTTATCTAATTTCGCTCGCAGCGGGGCTGGAATTCACTACCCTTAGTTCCCCAGATTACACCCTTTCCTGACTCTACGTCCTTATCCATTAGGCCACGGAAGACATGGATATGCAATTTATATTTTAAAACTATATTAGTACCCGGTAGCCTAAGGATCACGTGACTAGCTCTAAATCTTTCAGATTTAATAATAAAATATATAAATAAAATGTTTTACTCCATTTGAAAAATATTTTATTATTATTATTATCATTATTATTATTATTATAGTTTACTCTTTCATTCTTGAGAGGAATAATTTTTAGGTTAATTTAACTGACTTAAGATTTCTGATCAAAGGAAGACGGGCATATCAAACTTTTACCTGTAATACACTGATTTATCAGATATCCATTCCTATTTGTATAATCTTAATCATACTACTGCTTTTTTATTAAAATATTTCAATAATTCTTGAAATTAAAACAATAATTTTAAGTAAATTTTATTTAAAATTGTCTTTTATAATTTAGTTACATTTTTGTTGTAATACCAATACTTATTTCCTTGTTTGATAAACAACTATAATATTGTACCAGCGACATTTAATAATCTGTACAAAATGGAAGGACGAGTTTTAATGATAATTTGTTATAATCTTAATCTATCCTTCAAAATCTCGCATTTAACTTAAATGACTGTTTTATGAGGGAAACAGTGAGAATGTTAAAAAAATAATTTCAGAAATTAATTTAATTCACGGAGAGAGAGGGAGAGAGAGAGAGAGAGAGAGAGAGAGAGAGAGAGAGAGAGAGAGAGAGAAAAGGGGGTGCACATGTTAAACATTATAATAATAGTTCTCTTTACAAAATGAAACAGTAGAACTAGCGACATTTCTACTGTTATAAATCTGGTAAAACTGTTTAAAAAAATATTACTAGTGTCATACTCAAAGGCGGATCCGAGTGAATAGTCACTACCCTTTTTCAAGTTTTGGATCAGACCCGGCCAGAGACCAAACCCGCGACCTTCCACTTCTGGAGCGGACAGTCGACACTCTACCGAGCTGGCTGCTACCGAAGTGGAAGGTCTCTTTCCTCCCCTTTTTTCCACACTTGTTCAAAATTATCTATATGACATCCATCTGAACATTCAAGTTAATTTTATTATATTAATTAAATTATTACATTATTATACTAAATAATCAGTATAATGGTGCAACACACAAGAATCCTTTTTACCAGAAAATAGCACTTATCATTTTAGATTTGTTCCATAGAGCCAATAACGGACGGATAGAATAAAAAGTCAAATGAGATGGAATTTATCTATTAAAGCCAATAAAAAATATAAAAAAATGTACAAAAGATGTACAAAAATTGGGACTTTTATATGAAAATAGGACTTTGCGCTATAAAAATATACAAAAAGATAATCTTATGTGCTAAAAGTGTACCATTCTATTTAGCTCTCTCTCTCTCTCTCTCTCTCTCTCTCTCTCTCTCTCTCTCTCTCTCTGGGCCCTGACCCTTGGTCCCAATATTAATTTATGATTAATGGAATCACTCTTTATGGAATCTGTCCTTGAATAAGAATTATTTTTGAAGTACTGATAACAGCCCAGTTTAAAATTCATGCTTTCTGACAAGACAGAAGTGTTACTAATTAACGTCATTAACTAATACTAACTGGGTTCTTTCATGCCTAAGTGATCAGGTAAATAACATTATCACCTAAGACTGGTCAGCACTACCTGAATTCTTTCATACCTCAGCGAACTGGTACATTACATCATCCTCTCATTGCAATTACCTACCTGTACACGAATTAATTAATCAGTACCACTAATTAACTGGTCCATCCACTGGTTGCTTGACAATTTGCGGTAAGCGAGAGGGAAAAAAGTCGGAAAGCAGGGGCAAATGTTGGGGTGTCCCCCTCCCCGCCCACCTACCTCCATCCCGCTGGATCTGACACTACATGATTTACCATTTTTGAATTATTTTTAAACAGAACGAATAAAGTACACGACACTGCAAATCCCAATTCTCTCTCCTCTCTCTCTCTTTCTCTCCTAGATATGACAATATTCCAACGTCAGCTGCAGACTGCTAATATCTTTTTGTGTTTGAACAACACCATTTGATTTAAAACTTTTTTACTTTTTTCTCAACATAATCAGGATAACGGGATAGCAGAGTATAGAGTTTTATTCCTGTGTCAAGATTATTTCACTTATATCATTATTTGATTCAATGATTAAGAATTCTAGAATGGTCAAGAATGTAAAACCTGAGCGA
Source organism: Anadara kagoshimensis (assembly GCA_021292105.1). NCBI lineage: Eukaryota > Metazoa > Mollusca > Bivalvia > Arcoida > Arcidae > Anadara > Anadara kagoshimensis. The sequence continues at coordinate 18,559,528 of CM037864.1, forward strand.
ACTGACAAATTTTCTGAGATTATGGCCTGTCCCAGTTTAATATTTTGTCAGTTTGTAACAAAATTGTATAGTCTTGTGTAGAGACTTTAAGTTCAAAGATAGTGAAAGAAATCGAAGTGCATTGAGATTAGAACCAATATTCGACAAGCAAGTTTTCTCACACTAGATTTTCCCTAAAGATGTGAACCAAGACAGTGAGATCAAGATTGTGCTAGTTATATTGAGGCTGTCAGTTCTAGGATTATTAATGAAACGGAAACACACAGAGAACCCCATTTTCGGCAAGAAAACAAATTAAAACGATAATTTACTTAAAATAAATGCTGGTGATATAAATGTTTTTTTTCTTTTAATTGTTTCATTATAAATCACAACTTCATTAGCCCGAAATTCGTTAACTTGGATTGCGGACCTATTCTATGATTAGAAAATCATGCTTATAGTTTTCGCTTGTAGGGAAAAGTTCCGATAGACAACTCTCAGCTCCGAGTTTCTCTCTCTCTCTCTCTCCATAAACAACTTGATCAGAGAATACAAGTTATTTTACTGGATCGATCGAGAAATTATTACATGAAGAAGATAGTGCAAATGGATCTACCAGTTTTGTCTATGAAATTGTGGTTTATTTATTTATTTATATGAGTGTTTATTTATTTATTTGATTATTTATTTATTTATTTATTTATTTATTTATTTATATGATTATTTATATATTTATTTGATTATTTATTTATTAATTTCTATGATAATTTATTTATTTATTTATTTGATTATTTATTTATTTATTTATTTATTTATTTATTTATTTGATAATTTATTTATTTATTTATTTATTTATTTATTTATTTATTTATTTATTTATTTATCTATTTATATGAATGCACATTTCAAGGTTATGAAATAAGAAATATCAAATGATGGTAGTTTAAAAACTGATGATGTACAAGTCTTCGCTCTGCCCTCTCTCTCTCTCTCTCTCTCTCTCTCTCTCTCATATTTCATATACTAATTAAAGTTTTTAAAAATATGTATTTATTTATTTATTTATTTATTTATTTATTTATTTACACACAAATAACAATTGGTTAAAAGTATCTAAAGTATCCCTAACATTACTACTCGTGTAGATTAATCATCAGATTCCATTAAAATTCAAATCCATCTAGGTAATTAAAGAGATTAACAACATACGGTAAATTTTTCAGGTAGAATATACTATCGTCTGGTTAAAATGAGTTAGAATTTGCTTCTGTTATCAATTAGTTAGGTAAGTTGTTGATGAGATACCGGGGAAATGTTGATGATCATCAATTAGGAACCATGATCTGTTTATTACCTATGGGCATAAATCCATAATGATAAATAGTCAAAACTACACTTTTTAGTAATGAATAAATAAATAAATAAATAAGAAGTTGTACATTGAATCAATTTAGAGCTGGTACATAATAATCGGAGCAGTATAGATTATAAATATAAATAAATAAATAAATAAATTAATTAATTAATTAAAAACTTGAAAATTTGAAAACAATCATGAAATTTTATCACCGGACATTTATTTTTAATCGCGTTTTTCTCCAATTATTTTTGTGTAATATATACCAAATAAATAAATAAATAAATAAATAAATAAATAAATAAATAAATAAATAATGGTGCATCCTTAGCCAATTCAGGGTGGTTGAAAAAACACCATTATATCATTTAAATACATGTGTATGTGTATGTGTATTAAAGATCCTTAAAGCCGCATTAAAGATCCTTAAAATTTCATTTCCATTAAGGATCTGTAAGGAAGCCTTAAAGATCCTTTAAGAAGATGGTGGTCCTTAAAGGGGTCTTTAAGGAGGCTTTAAGGGTCTTTAAGGACATCTTTAAGGATCTTTAAGGATTCCTTAAAAACCCTTAAAGGAGGGAGTTGGTCTTGTGTAGTTGGTAAAACATTTTTTTTTGGTTTTAGTAACAAAAACAAACATACTAATCCATGTCCAAATCACAATTCTGAAGCAAAGTAACAACTTTGGAACTGACAAGTCAAGTTAGACACATGCACTTCTACCATCGAAGTGAGGCCAGGGGTCCGGAAGTGTTAGTATCTCCTGTTTAACTAGCTACATCCGCCACGTATGTACTTAAATTATTTAATTAATTAAAAAATACGTATCTCATATTCCATTAAAATCTATATTATCTGTTACAGATTCGGAATATTGTTCTTTTTTCCTCACTTTAGTTCCTGTTTTGAGTTTTCCAATAACGTTTATCATAGTAAGTGTAAAGAAAGCAAAGAATAGAAAAACATATGCAGCAGGTACGTTAAACCCTATACATTAGAACAAATTTCGGTCTATAAACAGACAAACTGATTCATTTTAACCCATCTTATACTTAGTTTTATACCTCATTTGACAAAACTATTTTTTTCACTGTTCAATGTCTTAAAATATTTGGATTTCAACAATTTTTGTTTGAGCACTACTTTGAATTTTATTTTGCAACTGCCTTTTAGTACTTCAAAATTGAAACAAAAATGGTTTATAATAATTATGACGCCTTGAAAGGCTGCTTTCGAAGTAAAGATGACCAAAATCTGGTATGACTACAAACTGCTAAGAAATTGCTAAAATCGTTTCCCCAATTATATCAAAGACAATTTGCAAATATTGTTAGTGATGTCGAAATATAAGTTAACTATTTTGAACCAATAAGAACAATTGGAAACAAAATATGGATAATTAAACGCGGTAGAAGGCATGTAGTTGTCAACAGAAGCATCAGCGAAAGAAGTTCTTTATCTTATATGTAATAGTATAGCCGTACACATTGTCGGCGCCGAAGGGCTAAAATGTCTTTATTATCAAAATGCAGCAGTAAAACAAGATCAAAAAATATAATCTTAATCGACGCCCTGTGTCATAATTTAGGCATGTTCATGATAATGCTCTATCACATACATCTCAACATTTGAAGAATTTTATAGGTACAGTCCGTTTACTCTGCTGGAGAGAAAGTTATAATGCTAATATCTCAAAGATTTAAATGGCATGGTTAAAAATCAAATAATCATTTACTTACATATGCTGAGTCGTTGCTAATAATCCTTATTTCGATCTAATCCGTGCATTATAACTCCTTTAATGCACCAAAACGTGTTTTGGATGGGTGTTTACATTGGTAAAAAATTTGACAAAATGGCCGAGTCTTTCGTGTGACGTAATGATGACGGAAGAATTTATTATTTACGTAGGTTTGCAAGGGGTGCAATGAAGGGTAGTTCAAAGGTCGGGTTGAGTTTATAAAATTTGAATTTACGTCAATTTTTTCAAAAGTTTGAAAATGCAGGAAGGTAGTTCACTTTATTACTTTATTAAATCGATTTTGGTCATCCCGGTTATGGAAAAATCAATCCGTTATTGAGCTGCACTAACCGACGTAAATAGTCGACTCTTTCGTCATGACTACGTAAAATAAAGAACCCCGCTATTTCGCAAAAAAGATTACCATTGTAAACACCCACCCAGATTATATTTTGTCGCATAAAATGATATATTAAGCAAGGATGGAACCGAAACAGGAATTTTCAATTACGACTCGGCTCATGTAAGTAAAAGAATCATTAAATTGTTCCCGTCGTATTGAAATTTATAGAGTATTTTGCGATCTTGCTTTCTCCGAAATAGGCTAAACAAACAGTAGGAAATATACCATCTTGCCATATCCACTATATTCTCCAGATCTAGCCCCATGCCACTTTTAACTATTTTCATAACTCTTAAAAACGTGTCTTGTCGTCGTTACAAGTAATGAAATGTCTCAGCCATCTGTAGGCGACTCGAATGTCTACTGTCACGCATTTAAGAATTGGATTTTGAGATTTAAATTATAAATTTTAAACTGTGAAGAATACTTTGAGATATCGTAAAAACAAATGACATATCGAACAACCTTCCTATGCTGTAATTAAAATTAATACACTATGGTTTCATAATGAGAATAACACCAAAGAAACAAGACATTAATACTAATAGATAAAAAAATAAAAACGGTAGTGGTTATTAACATTGAACTTAAAATAATTTCCAGTATGATGTTAAAATACATGTGGTTAGTTAGCATTGACCATAATTAGCACTTTAAATATGATTATAAAACAACATGGATAATTGTGTATAATCTATACAAATTTGCATTTTTGTACTGTAAATTTTTGCAAAGCAGAGGTAGAATATACTGCAGTATATATAGATGTTAAACGAATAATTCAAATGACATAGTTTGAGTTCTATAAAATTCATATGAATACGGTATCATGTTCTCATTAACCGGAGATGTTGACAAAATTTTAGGATAGAATTTGCAATATCGGAATTTGAAACACCAGAAAAAATATGTAAAATTATGAAATCAGTATTCATTATATAATCCATTTTTCATTTTGATATTTCAGTATTTTCTTCATATCACATGTTTGTAGCGATGTTGTGGGAGTTATCCGTCGTTTATTTCATAAACGTAATGGAACAAGTTTTAAAAATCTGTAAGTATTTATAACTGTCATTCCCATTATTTCCGAAAGAAAAATCTTAATAGAATCACTTAATCTAACCCAACAGCAACCAAAATAGGAAAAAACACGTTAACTGGTTTCAATCAAAAAGAAATTTCCACATGAAAATGACTCTCTTATAGAAATATGCTTTTACGAGAAATTGTAACTTAGAACATCCATAATAATTTTCAGACCTGTTCAAAGTGTCCTATATGCAACATGCTAGAAAGGATTTTTTCGTGTACTTGTTAAAAAACATTAGCAAAAGATTAGCTTCACACGAAAGTAGTCGATATAACATTAATATCTGATGTAAATAGCCTATTGCAATATAATAAATGAATTGAATAATAGTCATCTTACTATAATACTATATTATGTGTTACAGATTTGGATTTTAAAATAAGTTTTAGTTTGATCACAACTGTGCCTATTTTGATCCATTTTGGTTTGACAGTATTTTTCATACAACAAACAAAGGGCATGTACATGTATATAGAAAGATGGCTAAGTAAGTTTATTTTTGCATATAAGTACGAATTGTTTTTGATATGCAAAAAATTTATTGAAAATTGCCTTCTAACTTAGTGACTTTGAAACAAAAGATAGATTGATTCTTTAACAACTACTTCATATTTCGGCTTATACCTTAATTGGTAAAATAGATTTTAGTCTGTCTATTTTTCTCTACTCAATATCTAAAAAAATTTTGCTGCGAACATTACTGATCAGAAATTTATACAGCCACTGTCGTCTCTAGTGCTGTAAAATTAAAATTTGTTTTTTTATAATTATGACATCCACGAAAGGGCTACATTTGAAGTAGTATGACAAACGTGATGATTTTAAACTTTGTTGTGTGAACTGTCCTTATTTTGCAGAATTATACATGTACCTGTTTCGCTTTCCTTATGTTTTGTTTTGGTTTCATGTATAATTAGTGCAACCAAGAATAACACCAAACAAACAAAGCAATTTTAGTAAAAGACAAAGTAATTTAATATTCTGATTATAAACTATAACCTAACATTAATGTCCTGTATGTTGTTAATAAAAATGTGGTTGGTAATAAGCTTTCCCATAATTCAAAAATGGTCCCTCAATTAGACAATAACATATCACAAAGTCGCATTACTATCAAGCAACAACATGCAGGAGTATATATTTTCCATACTAATTTACATTTCTGAAAAGGAATTGTTTTAGATTGTAAAATATCACAGAAGTAATTGTTATGCATCTTTTTAAATAAAACATACTTATGTCTATTTTCAACTGTCTATTTTTATACAAGATTACATGCTGATTGTCCGTCATCGCTAAATGTAACATTCAAGATGGTCATCATTGTCATAAACGAAATCAATTATAACATGAGTTGACAAATAATTCTTAAACTGAGTAATCGTTTGTTCTTTTTTAGAAATTGGTGAAATTGAGGCATTCTTTAACAACTTGAAGACAGATAATGCCGAAGGTAAATATCAACGTTAAGCTTTCCAATATGAAAATATAATAAGTTAGCACAAAAAACAACAATAAACGAATGGTATAAACAAAACAAAACAAACAAAAGATAAAAAAGACAAATACATATTACATTACTAACTGCCGTCAATGAATAAATATCAAATAATGTCCAATTGTGTTTTAATACATATCGTTAACCACAATTTACAAGTGCAATGAAAATAGACATTTATAGATTATTACTAGCAATTGCCTTATTTCTAAAAATCTTTAAAGCTTATCATTTCGGTATTGGAATTGTGATGTATATTTTTCAATGAAACGTACTTATTTCTATGTTCAACTGTCTATTTTTATAGACCATTACATGCTGATTGTCCGTCATCGCTAAATGTAACATTCAAGATGGCCATCATTACCATAAACGAAATCAATAATTATACGAGTTGGCAAATTCTCCTTAATATGAGTAATTGTTTTTTCTTTTTTAGAATCTGGTAATTCGGAAGAAACTGAAGCATTGTTGATCATGTTGAAGACATATAATGCCGAAAGTAAATATCAACGTTAACTTTTTCTATATGAAATTACAATAATCCAATGTTAGCATAAAAAACAATAAACAAATGGTATAAACAAAACAAAACAAACAAAATATAAAAAGAAAAATAAATATTACATTAATAAATGCCGTCAATGAATAAATATTAAATAATGTCCAATTGTGTTTTAATACATATCGTTAACCACAATTTACAAGTGCAATGAAAATAGACATTTATAAATTATTACTAGCAATTACCTTATTTCTAAAAATCTTTAAAGCTTATCATTTCGGTATTGAAATGAACATTTTTAAACAAACGTATTTTTAGAAGTGATCTTAAAATGCAGTTATGTAGATACTGGAGGCGAAAATATAAACAAACATACAGACCGATCCATATAGAAATTACAAACCTAAAAAGCTAAGAACAGAATATAAAACGGGTATTAAAGTAAAGCACCTTATTTTTGACCATAGATGTGATGTCCGTATAACACGAAAGCTAAGGTAAACATTTCCTGTCTAACTGTCTCTAATGCTGTAAAATTAAAATGTGGTTATTTATAATGATATCCACGAAAGGCTACATTTGAAGTAGTATGACAAACGTAATGATTTTAATCTTTGTTGTGTGAACTGTCCTTATTTTGCAGCATTATACATGTACCTGTTTCTCTTTCTCTATGTTTTGTTTTGGTTTCATGTATAATTAGTGCAACCAAGAATAACACCAAACAAACAAAGCAATTTTAGTAAAAGACAAAGTGATTTAATATTCTGATTATAAACTATAACCTAACATTAATGTCCTGTATGTTGTTAAAATAAATGTGGTTGGTAATAAGCTTTCCCATAATTTAAAAATGGTCCCTCAATTAGACAATAACATATCACAAAGTCGCATTACTATCAAGCAACAACATGCAGGAGTATATTTTTTCCATACTAATTTACATTTCTGAAAAGGAATTGATTTTAGATTGTTAAAATATCACAGAAGTAATTGTTATGCATCTTTTTAAATAAAACATACTTATGTCTATTTTCAACTGTCTATTTTTATACAAGATTACATGCTGATTGTCCGTCATCGCTAAATGTAACATTCAAGATGGTCATCATTGTCATAAACGAAATCAATTATAACATGAGTTGACAAATAATTCTTAAACTGAGTGATCGTTTGTTCTTTTTTAGAAATTGGTGAAATTGAGGCATTCTTTAACAACTTGAAGACAGATAATGCCGAAGGTAAATATCAACGTTAGGCTTTCCAATATGAAAATATAATAAGCCAAAGTTAGCACAAAAAACAACAATAAACGAATGGTATAAACAAAACAAAACAAACAAAAGATAAAAAAGACAAATAAATATTACATTACTAACTGCCGTCAATGAATAAATATCAAATAATGTCCAATTGTGTTTTAATACATATCGTTAACCACAATTTACAAGTGCAATGAAAATAGACATCCATAGATCATTAATAGCAATTACCTTATTTCTAAAAATCTTTAAAGCTTATCATTTCGGTATTGGAATGAACATTTTTAAACAAGCTTATTTTTAGAAGTGATCTTAAAATGCAGTTATGTAGATACTGGAGGCGAAAATATAAACAAACATACAGACCGATCCATATCGAAATTACAAACCTAAAAAGTTAAGAACAGAATATAAAACGGGTATTAAAGTAAAGCACCTTATTTTTGACCATAGAAGTGATGTCCGTATAACACGAAAGCTGAGGTAAACATTTCCTGTCTAACTATCTACATCCGCCAATACATTGAAATTCGAAATTGTGAATAAAACAAACTTTTATGGTAGAGGGTAAATATTTTACTTTTGTTTTTCGGAATGTGACTTTGATAGGAATCGGTATGTTTGTGGTTGACGATAAATTGTGTTAATATACCTATCCATTGCATGATAAAGATCAAGCAATATAAAAACACGCTCGAATAAGAGAGATACACATACAGGTCAAAAGTGTTTCCGCACAATGGCTACCGATTTTTCCCCTGTCCCCTTCTGGTTGACAATTAGCTTGATATCTTTACAGCTCAAGGATCTAAACGGACAAAATTTATATGTGTATTAATCTCATATGCACCCTTAACACCGGTAATAAAATTTCGGAAGAGTTATCCTTCTTTTGTTTATAATATCGTCTGCTAGCAACAATGGCTGAACGTAGGAAAGAATTGAAACCCGCCACGAAAGAAGCTATAGTTAGCTTAAAAGAAGGTGGATTGAGTGGCAGCAAAATTGCAGAATATTTGAAAATTAATTGTTCTACCGCGTTTGTAAGTTTTTAAAACGCTAAGGACTGAGAGGCTATGTAGAAAATGATCCACGAAGTGGACCCAGAAAGTACAGCGCCAGATCTGACAGACAACTGATACGTATTGTAAAATGTAACCGAAGAAAGAACTTGCGTGACATTACAAATAATTTTAATGACAGAACACCAGTAAAGTTAAGTGAGTCAAGTGTAAAAAAAACCGATTGGTGTACTATGGATTTAAACGAAGAATTTTCAAGAAGAGGAGAGTATGTGTCAATCGAAACTGCAGTTAACAGTTGAAAACTTTTGGAAAACAGTAATATTTTCTGATAAGACACAAATTGTGGTGGGAAAAAGCAGCAAGGTTCATGTGTGGCGGAAAGACTGTGATCAGTGGCCGCCATACTGTTTAGGTGAGACATGTAGAACACCAATTGTTGTAACAAGTGTCATGTTTTTGGGGTGTATTACCTACGATGGAGTTGGGACCTTATTTGATATTGATGGCAATATACAGATATATTAGATGGGCACATTTGGCAAGTTGTGGTAACTGTCCCTAAATTTTTCAAGATGATAATGCCACACCTCATCAATCTCGACACACCATGGCTTGCAAGCAATTGAACAATTTCACTACTATGTTATGGCCTGCAAAAAGCCCAGACATTAATGTTATTGAAAATGTTTGGAGACACTTGAAAATATGCATTCAGAGGGGAGCACATGCGATTGAATCAAAACAAGACCTTATTAACATTGCATCAGAAATCTGGCAGTCGATCACTTTGACCTATATCAGACCTCTTTATTTATCTATCCCAAAACAAATTCAGCAGGTATAGAGAGCAAAAGGTTCAATAAGCAAGTACTAAGTTAAGATTTATTTCATTTTCAACAAATAATTTCAAATTACAGGTTCAAAGTTGAAACAGTTTTACTTCGTTTAAGATATTGCAGCTATTGCGCGGAAACAGTGACCTGTGAGTGTATTTGAAAAAACGTATATTGTCACATTCGAACCCAACATCCATGCACTTGCTAGAATTCCTGAAATATTCACTAGTCTAAAAAAGAAAAAAGTATATGTACGTACTTTATATCATTATATCATTGTTGATTCTCAGTGTTTACATATTTTGTTGCATTCTAATAATTAACATAAAAACAAAACATTTCAATTTTAAAAATTTGCATTTTAGAGCAAAATTGTGAAGTTGACAATGGGGCTATCGATACAGAAAAGGTAAGTTTTGCATCAAAATAAAATTGGTTTGCGGTTAAGATGGTAGATGGTATGACATTATTATGATAAACTATTGTAAACATGTTTTTTTAATAATATATTTGTTATATTTTATATAATGTTACCACAAAATGAATCAATTTAATGACCATTTCCAGTTTTTCTTGCGACATGGGTGAATACTTATGATCTCTTTCATTACTTTTGTATCTTGATTATGATAAAACATTTCAAATACCACGATGTTTGGAGGCTAAACAAATATACACTGGTAATTGTTATATCAGCACTGACACGTTAATCTTTCATCTAAGAATTAAAAATAATTAAATTTTTAAATGATTTTTGCCTGAAAATTTTCGAATGTTTTTTTTCTTATCAATAACCAATAAATCAGTCACATTAAAATTGACAAATATGTCCTTATTCTCGTAAAGTTTTCGCCTGTTCGCCTTGACATAAATTCTAGCTCACAATTACCTGAAATAAATACAAGTAAGTCACCTGGTTGAATATACTGTCATTAGCCGATATATAATATCTATCATATGCACATGGCGACTATTGGATTTCAATCAAGATCACACTGACAAATGTAATAGTTAGCTTTCAGATTAATGTTTAATTGACCGCTCAAAGTTCATAGAAATTTGAAAATGAAATTTTTTTAACAAGATATAACATTCCTAGTATGTTTGTTGAATAATCAAAATAAATCAACGTGCTAGCTAAACAACATTACATTACGCTTGTATTCAACGTAGTACAGAATTTTTTTTCATGCTAATTTTGAAATAGATCAGTGGTATATGATATATATTTAATGCTACATATTTGAGTTTGAATATCAATGTAACAGGATATGTTATTTTTTTATCTGCAGAGTCATATTTGCGTAACTCGACTGACCAGAATGATGACAATAAACCAGGATGTAGCCATAGCTTATAAGAACAATCGATGGGCGTAGCAAGGTAAAATAAGATTTAAGGCCCTGTGGTATCAAATTGTGTGGTTTACCTACCTGAACTTTTATTTCTTATAATAAAATTCAAAAATTGGTAATCCAGGTTTTAATCATTTTAAAGCATGTCTTTTATGATACTTTGTTGCAGGTTTCACACAAAACATATATGTAAAAAAAATACGTGCCAATGACACGTTTTGCTAGAGAGTTCTGAGGGCATACTCCTCCCGAAATATTTGACATTTTGAGATGAAACTAGGCGATTTCCTTTGCCATAAACCATGAGTTTCCGAGACCTTTCAGGTCACGACTCTTGACTTTTTCGCACACATATTTAGTTTAAACGATATTTTATTCACAAATAAAATAAAACCCAGTAAACAATCAATGATACAAAACATGTACATGTATATACTGTATGAAAGGGAATTGAAAACAAGATCAGGAAAACAAGTTGAAGAATTAAACATATACATATAGACTATATCCTTATAAAAAGTAAATGGTTTAAGAGAGATCTAATTACTGACTCTCTTTTGGATGACAATATGTAGTTTTTTAACAACATTGAATTCATGGATATTTTCAGCAATACTACTGACGTTTACAACATCAACATTTTAAATAACAAGAGGTCCACTGGGTCTGATATGCTAATGTAATACATATTAGCTCGAATGTCAAAATCGTTCATAATAGTATCGATTTGAGGCTAAATTGTGAAAACAAAAGTACAAAAGTAAAAAATACCAGGCCATTTCAGGATTTTTTTGTATTTGTGACCTTGACCCTTGAATGTATGACCTTTATTAAAATATCAAAATGATTGTGAGGCCAATACCTAATCTTCTAAATTAGATATAGATTCCTATACAAAGAGTTTAAAGTTTTTGAAAAAATTAACAATTTCAATATTGATTTGCATCTGTGACCTTGGCCTTTGAAGTCATGACCTTTTTCTATACATCAAAATGATCATTGTATCAATACCTACAGCATGCTAATATACATGCCTATACAAAAAATTAATAGTTTTCAAGATAATTTACCATTTAAGCATTATTTTGCATATGTGACCTTGACTTTTAAATCCATGATTTTAATCTATATATCAAAATGATCGTTACATCAATACCAACAATATTCTTATACATGCCTATACAAAATGTTAATAATTTTCAAGATAATTAATTATTTCAGTATTATTTGGCATCTGTGACTTTGACCTTTGAACGAATGACCTTTTTCTATACATCAACATAATCATTGTATCAATACCTACAACATTTGAATATACATGTCTATACAAAACGTTTATAGTTTTCGAGATAATTAACCATTTTGGTATTGTTTCCCATCTGTGACCTTGCCCTTTGGACTCATGACCTTCTTCTATACATCAAAATGATCGTTGTATCAATACCTACAACATACTAATATACATTTCTATAGAAAAAATTAATACAAATTAATATTTTTCAAGATAATTAACCATTTTAGTTTTACTTTGCATCAGTGACATTGACCATTGAACCTATGACCTTAATCTATATATCAAAATGATTGTTACATCAATATCAACAATATTCTTATACACATGTCTATACAAAAAGTTTATAGTTGTAGAGATAATTAATCATTTTAATATTGTTTTGCATCTGTGACTGTGACATTTGAACTTATGACCTTTTTCTATACATCAAAATGATTGTTGTATCAATACCTACAATATTGTAATAAGAAGTTACTAGTTTTCAAGAAAATTAACTATATCGGTATTGTTTTGCATCTGTGACATTGACCTTTTAATTCATGACCTTTTTCTATACATCAAAATGATCGTTGTATCAATACCTACAACATTTTAATATACATGTCTATACATAAAAAATAAGGTTTTTTAGATAATTAACCATTTAAGTATTGTTTCCAATCTGTGACCTTGACCTTTGAACTCATGACCTTTTTTATACATCAAAATGTTGTTGTATCAATACCTACATTATTCTAATATGAAAATAGGCATTGCCTATCCCGGGAAATGTCCATTCATTATCGGGTTATTGTGCACACACACGCACCCAAAAAAGGGATGGCACACATTGTTTTGTCTCACCAAATACTAGTTAAAGTTAAAGTCTGTCCCGAGCCATTAGGCCCATCAGGCCGGAGCTTATCCCGGTTTTGGTGGCGTTAAGCGACTGGGAGTACAAGACTCTCCCCTGAATGGGACGCCGGTCCATCGCAGGGTTAACCCCCAGCATTTTGCTGGTACTCATTTATTTTTCAGCTGAGTGAACTGGAACAACGTGAAATTAAGTGTCTTGCTCAAGGACACAACACATCGCCCGGTCCAGGGATCGAACCCACGACCTTCGAATCACGAGTCCAACGCCTTAACCACTAGGCCACGCGCTTCCACACCAAATACTAGTGGGACTGACTATAGTTAACTACCGCCGAGTTCTTTTAAACATGTTCTGTCACACAGAACTGAGTTTTGGTATGATCTTTCCAGGGACACAAAAGGCTATTCAATTACCCAATATAGTGAATATATATACTAATCCATACCACGACAACATTCTCATGTTGTAATGTCTTCTCATCTTAAATCACCGTTTACCATACCATGTGAATATTTTAATCTACTGATGTATGATTGCATAAATAACTACTCCTGTTTCTTAAAACAAGATGTGTATCATATCACAGTTCAAGATTGCCCCATTCAATTAATAAAGCAGTTATACCAATAAAAAACAAACATGCTTATCCATGTCCAAATCACAATCCAGGAGTAAAGTAAAAAAAACTTTGAAACTGACAAGTTAGGTTAAACACAAGAACTTCCACCAGGGAAGTGAGACCGAGTTTTCTGGAAGGTTAGCACCTTCTGTTAGCTAGCTACACCGGTATAGCATCCTCTTGGAGAGTGGAAGGTTTTTGGTTCCAACCTGACTTGTGTTATACATGACAATACTTCAAAATTTGAGTTACTGCTTCCTCATTTTGCAAGCCACATTTGGCCGAAAGGATAGATTATCGGCTGGTTATAGAATTATATTGATTGGGAGTGGAATGCTTGTCTGTGACTTTGTTAGGCAGCACCTTTAACCCACAACCAGATATTAATACAGTGGTATGAGGGTAAGCTCCTCTTGCACCTTCAACATTCACAGGCATATAGTACCATGATGAGAATTTTCTAAAGCACAGACCATTGCAATTGACAAATGATATGATTAAAACTTGACAGACTTGTACCGAAATAATGTTAATTTTAGCCCAGCCCCTTTAAGTTTCACTGCACGAAGAGCCCCAGCCCCGGAGAGTTGAAAATGCTTTTTCACTTATATCGAGACGGTTAATTCTAGGATGGTGGGTTGGAGTTTTTTTTTACCCCAGTCAAGATTATTCATTATTCACCTAAATTGAAATGAAACATTCTGGGATGATATACTACAAAGATGGTGCTTTAAGATTTATATTGAAATGGTCGCTTATGTGGATGGTGGAGTGGAAATTGGCATTTATTCACTTATACCAACTTTTTTTCGAGAACCAAGTCTGGGATATTGAAGAAGGTAATGTTGATTTTACCCTAGTTAAAATTTTTATATTCATTCCGAGAACTAAATTATTGGAATCCCCTGCCAGCATCGGTAGTCCAGTCGCCATCCCTGGAGGTTTTCAAGGAGTCAATTCAGACCTTACCCAAGTGGATCTCAACTACAGTCAGCTGCTAAACTCATTATGAATGTTTTATTATTGTTATTTTCATCACAACTTTTTGGGACAGCGGTCCATCTCATTGCACAACATGTACAGTTTCCTCATCAGTTATGTCCAAGTTAGATTTTTGATGAGTGCAGTCATTGTAGTTGAAGTCAGTTCTAGTCAGCACCTGGTCCAGCTCGATCAGCTGATCACGATATCCACGTCACATGTAAACAAACAAGAGGATTTGTTAATATTTACATTAAATTCGGAATAAATGTCAATAAATTGTATCTGTATTTCATAAAAATGATTATTGGGACGAACTGTTAATAATTCTTTTGAAAAACGCATTTTATTATTTTCTTAAAAATCGATGTTGTGAAAACGTCTTTCCCGTCCTGGACGAACGCCATTTTTGTTTACACTGCATTCAGCGAGGGTCACAGATACACTCAAAATTTTGATTCAATTAGGTAATTATATGTGAAAAAGAGTTACCGTAGAAGTCGTATATTGTGGTTATGCTAACCTCGTAATAGTTTTATGTCAGGTAACTATGGTTATCGATTTATCTAACTTGAAATCGGCAAATTTTGTATCTTCCCGCATTGTATACTGTGTGATCATGGTTGATGCACGTGGGAAAGCCGGTCGCTGATTGGCTTACAGTGGTTATCGATCTGAATTGAACTTTGACCCGATCAAAAGAAATCACGTCATCGCGAATCTTGAAACGCTACACTTGGAGATCAGCCAGAATGGCGAAAGAAACGTAAATATTTGGTATTCGATCAACCTATTTAAATTATTACTTGTTTCAATGAATTATTTTCACGATAATCGTTTTTTTGGTTTCATTTCTGATGTACGAGACGGGCGAGATTTTCCCCCATATGGAGCTCACTTCCTGTCGATTTGACCCCTTCAATGGCCTTGAGAAAAGTGAGAAAAGTGGTGCACGCGCGGCGTCAAATGATTTGGACGTACGGTCTATAGAATTTTTCCACAATTTTCTATGACGTCATAATACATACGTGTTACCTATAGACGGGACGTCCCGGCGCTTCGCGCCGGGACATTTCCCGTAATATACATGCCTATACAGAAATTCAATAGTTTTTAAGATAATTAACCATTTCAATATTATTTCGCATCTGTGACCTTGACCTTTAAGCCCATGACCTTAATCTATATATCAAAATAATTATTCCATCAATACCAACAATATTCTAATATACGTATCTATACAAAAAGTTTATAGTTTTCGAGATAATTAACCATTTCGGTATTGTTTTGCATCTGTGACCTTGACCTTTGAACCCATGACCTTTTTCTTTACATCAAAATGATCGCTGTATCAATATCTACATTAATTTAATATACATCCCTATACAAAAATTTATAGTTTTCCAGATAATAATTAAAATCGGAGGTAAAAAAATAGGTTAAGACTCTTATAATTTACCTTGACTCAATTTTAAAGACAATAACAAGAATATGTCGAAACTGAAAACGCCATGTCATTATCTGGTCAAATAGTCAAGTTATAAGAATGTGACATTTGTACAAACATACCAGTCCATGTCCTAACTACAGTCTTAAAGCAAATTAAACCCGTTTTGTGTTGTCAGATATACACTACTGTCTAAATTTACTGCTAATTACATCTGAAAACCTTCGAAATTTAAGTAATAGTCCCTTATGCAAACCATTTCCTTAGTTAAATTTGGCTAAATATATTCTTGTCTTTTGGATGTTTTTCATAGTAATACTGATGAGGAACTGTATTTCGAAAAGGGTAGTCTAATATTGTTAAATTAACATTCATATCATATGTAATTTTAATAGAACTATGCGTCTTTGCATTTTACCTTATAAAGCTTTTACTTCTTGTAACTGCGGTTTTGTTCAAATATAAGGCAGAACTTGCTTCCAATTGGCATTCATATAGTCGCAAAAATTATAGATTACCTTGGATATATTTGACGTCTCATAGTTCCATGTTTCTTTCACACAATTTTGATTACACACGTGACGAGTGTAGCTAGCTAACAGAAGGTGTTTACCCTTCCGGAGCACCCGGCCTCACTTCCCTGGTGTAAGTTCACGTGTCTAACCTAACTTGTCATTTCCAATGTTTTTACTTTGCTTCTGGATTGTGATTCGGAAATGGATTAGTATGTTTGTTTTTGATTATAGACTATTTAGAGATATAACGTCATCTATTTATTTGAATGAAGACTTGTTCGTTTAAGCGTTTCTCTGGGAATCTTAATATGTTCTGTATAAATTCTGTTTCTTGAGATAACGTAACAAATAAACAGAGAATAGTGCACAGTCCGTGCTAGACTTGCACAAGTCCCTATATTAAATTATTAATTTCAGTATCTTGCCCCTTTAAAACTATTACAGAGATCAACTGACAAAAGTCAATTTACTATCAAAACCCAGGAATATAGGGACTTGTCAAGTCTGCATGAAGCTCTTGCTAACAATTATATTTGATTGACATTAGAGGTCAAAAAATCAAATGATAACACTGTACAGTCAGATTTAATTACAATACAATGTGGTCCAGCACACGCTTGGTGTATATATTACAAACACTCACTAACACAATTTTTATTTTAAAACTACATTCTTTATGGCTTCATCAACACCAAAAAAGTTTTTAAAGTTTATAAATTATACTCCAAGAACAAAACAAATTGTGTGTATAGTATGTGGTAACAAAACAGAAAAAGGTGATTATAGAAGAAAACTTTTCATGGGTCTGCTAAAACTGATTCCTGTTTATTGATTAAAAAACATCTCCAAATTAAATTGATATACATCCGGATTTACATACCTGTCATATACCATTTTTTTAATTTAATCATGAAATACATTAACAAAATGGTACCATTTTTTGAATGTATTTTATGATTAAATTAAAAAAAATGGTATAAGACACAACGATACAGTATGCAGGAAATGTATTAGGGATATCCAAAAGGTAGAAAGTATTGTTTCACACTTTAAAAATATCTTATCAAACTACTATTGAGACATTACAAGTGTCACATGGAAAAGAATATACAACTTATAAGAGGCAAATCAATGAAGAAGAAGAAAAGCAAAATGAAATGTTTTATTTCAAAAGGAGGACGACGACAAGGAGAATGACAAAAGTCAAGAGGATCTATGTAGTTTTGTTCCAATTGATATAGAAGAGAATACAGAGTATGTACAAGTAAGTTTTATTAAAATTTATGTATCTGTAAAAAGTTGTAATCAAAAAGAAAAGAATTCCACCTTCATGACTAACAAATGTGGCCCGTATAAGACAAGACCAACGGAAATAAAGGTCTCAAATCTAGTAATAAGCATCATATTCAACATTCAATATATGCATGTACTAGTAGTGAACATATTTCTGTATTTCAAAATCATAATAAATTGCATTGTGTATGCCATTATTATCATTTCAAATTGAATATTGAAAAACAACTGACTTTCCTTGTGATGCAAATAATAATAGTACAGTAAAACCTCGATTCATCACCACCATTTGTTCAGTCAAAGTTTGGCTTTATCAAGGGGGTTTAGCGATAAATTGGGGAGGCGGATAAAGAAAAAACATAAAGAAAATGGATTTTTGGACTTCAAAACTTTTCTATTTACAGAAGTTGTAGTTTAAAGCAAATCACTTAACCACACCAAATTTATTTGACCTCTTTTTTTTGTAGATTGAAGTTTCAAATGATTTGCAAAAACTGTGTATTTCCTCAGACAGTTATATGTACCTATAATTGAGGCTGTTTCTCTGAACAATCTCCAAAAACTGTACTTCAAGAAATACCCGACTGACTAAAACACTTTGTAAGAAAGATTTATTACAAACAGTACAACATGAAATAAAAACATTGTCATAAAAAAAGAATTCTATTCTCAGAAAAACGGATAAAAATAATTTGAAATCAATTACTGTAGACCAGATTCTGTCAGAATGGTAGGAAAAGGCACCGACATTTTTTGAGATATTAGAAGCATGTACTATCAACCCTTCACAAACCCGAAATAAGTACAAAAAAGATGGAGCTTTGTTACCAGGTACTAGTATTATGTCGGCAAGTTGCAAACTTTTATCAATTTACAACCAAGACATGAATCTACTTCAGCATTTAAACAGCGTCATTTTAATAAAGGGTGGGTGTAAAAAGTCCGCATTTACAAGGCTTAATGCAACATACGATTGTCTTAGTTATCAGGCATCCCTCAACATATCTGAAAGGTTTGGCGAAGACTGGAACCTTGAACTGAAGTTTTGGGGTCAGTAAGTTTCCCAAGATACCTACATTGAGGACAGATTGCAGGAATCAATTGACATACTAAGGGGGTAATCCAGAGAATACAGTTGATCTAATAATTGAATTATCTCAACTGGAAACAGATTTAGAACAACACAGAGCAGCTATGCATCCTGGATTTTATTTTGTAGGAGACAATGTTGATATGCGAACTAAAGTTCGACACATACAAAAATACATCTTTATTTTGTAAATATGCCTCTATGGCCTTTTTCTGGTTTTCTCTAATCTCTTTATAAGACCATTTGTAAATTCCATGCTGTATGTACTATGATGTTAAATAAAACAATGAGTTATACTGACCCAGTATGTGATTTAATGATATTTTGCTAGGGACATTTAAGTTCAGTCTGTAAGCTGTATCTGGAGAAGTAATTAAAGCTGTCAACAGTGTTAAATGAAAATTAATGACCGACCATATACTGGTCGGTGGAAATGCAGACTTGACAAGTCCCTATATTCCTGGGTTTTGATAGTAAATTGACTTTTGTCAGTTGATCTCTGTAATAGTTTTAAAGGGGCAAGATACTGAAATTAATAATTTAATATAGTGACTTGTGCAAGTCTAAGTCCGTGCCTATTGGTATGGCAACGGTTTGTTTATTATTTATATTGTGAATCATAAGTATATAATTCATCAAAAAGTAACATATTGTAGATGCTCTCTTCAGTAAATATTTGTTTCTAGTTCGTATAGTCAGCATAGTTTATTTTGGTCTTTTCAACAGACAATAGTATGTGCTCTGTATATATTTTCGTGAGAAAAAATATATAAAGAAAGAGAACCTTAGAATAATAAGCTAGATAATGTATATCCTGTGACACATTTTGTTATCATTCTTCACAGCCATTTAGATGACACACTGGTGGTTTTGTCGTAAAAGTAGATCGATTGTGGCATTCTAGATTCATTTTGGCCCAGGTTACTTATTGGTCACGTTTTGCAATAAATTGACAAAAAAGTCAATTCATAAAAAATATGATGTCATTGAGGCATTGAATTGGTATCTTTTTCATTTCCAATCTGTATTGAAACCAATTCTTGTTATCCTCTGAGAGAAGATATCACTAGTTGATATCATATAATATGATTTTATGAATGAGAAATCTTTAACATGCCAGGTGAACATATGCATACTTTTCTTAATATAAGGTAATTAACACAAGAAGAAAAGTCACCTTTAAGATCCTTAAAGCCCCCTTAAAGACTCATTAAATGGGGCTTTAAGGATCTTTAAGGGGTCTTTAAGGACCTTAAATGTGTCTTTAAGGTCTCTTTAAGGACATCCTTAAAGATCCTTAATGGAACTGAAATTTTAAGGACTTTTAAGGCGGCTTTAAGGATCTTTAAGGATTCGTTTAATAAACACAGAAAAAAATTTCTTTACATTTTTTTAAATTTTAAATTTATCTAAATGTGATGTTAAATATAATTATTTAACTTATTATACTCTTACACTGTTTTTTTTTATTTTATTGTTTTATTTAAAAAAAATTATTTTATTTTATTTTTTTTTTTATTTATTTATAAAATTTGTAAATTTATAAAAAATAAACTTATTTATTTATCATTTTTCTTTATCAATTTATACTAATTTTGGTTGTTTTGGAAGTAGTCCTGAAATCACAAATAAAGAAGAACACATTATTTAACATCATTTATTACAAATTTACTTATCTAATTTCGCTTGCAGCGGGACTTGAACTCACTACCCTTAGTTCCCCAGATTACATCCTTTCCTGACTCTACATCTTATCCATTAGGCCACGGAAGACATGAATATGCATTTGATATTTTTAAACTATATTAGTACCCGGTAGCCTAAGGATCACGTGACTAGCTCTAAATCTTTCAGATTTAATAATAAAATGTATAAATAAAATGTTTTACTCCATTTAAAAAATATTTTATCATTATTATTATTATTATTATTGTTATAGTTTGCTCTTTCATTCTTGAGAGAAATAATTTTTAGGTTAATTTAACTGACTTAAGATTTCTGATCAAAGGAAGACGGACATATCAAATCTTTACCTGTAATACACTTATTTATCTGACTGGCAAACATCACTTTTATAAAGATCAATTATCGATCAGATGTATATCTTAATCATACTACTGCTTTTTTATTAAAATATTTCAATAATTCTTGAAATTAAAACAATAATTTTAAGTAAATTTTATTTAAAACTGTCTTTATAATTTAGTTACATTTTTGTTGTAAAACCAATACTTATTCCTTGTTTGATAAACAACTATAATATTGTACCAGCGACATTTAATAATCTGTACAAAATGGAAGGACGAGTTTTAATGATAATTTGTTATAATCTTAATCTATCCTTCAAAATCTCGCATTTAACTTAAATGACTGTTTTATGAGGGAAACAGTGAGAATGTTAAATAAAATAATTTCAGAAATTAATTCAATTCACGGTGAGAGAGAGAGAGAGAGAGAGAGAGAGAAAAGGGGGTGCACATGTTAAACATTATAATAATAGTACTCTTTACAAATTGAAACAGTAGAACTAGCGACATTTCCTACTGTTATAAATCTGGTAAAACTGTTTAAAAAAATATTACCATTGTCATACTCAAAAGCGGATCTGAGTGAATAGTCACTACCCTTTTTCAAGTTTTGGATCAGACCCGGCCAGAGACCAAACCCGCGACCTTCCACTTCTGGAGCGGACAGTCGACACTCTTCCGAGCTGGCTGCTACCGAAGTGGAAGGTCTCCTTCCTCCCCTTTTTTCCACACTTGTTTAAAATTATCTATATGACATCCATCTGAACATTCAAGTTAATTTTATTATATTAATTAAATTATTACATTATTATACTAAATAATCAGTATAATGGTGCAACACACAAAAATCCTTTTTACCAGAAAATAGCACTTATCATTTTAGATTTGTTCCATAAAGCCAATAATGGACGGATAGAATAAAAAGTCAAATGAGATGGAATTTATCTATTAAAACCAATTAAAAATAAAAAAAATGTACAAAAATGTACAAAATTGGACTTTTATATGAAAATAGGACTTTGCGCTATAAAAATATACAAAAAGATAATCTTATGTGCTAAAAATGTACCATTCTAATTAGCTCTCTCTCTCTCTCTGGGCCCTGACCCTTGGTCCCAATATTCATTTATGATTAATGGAATCACTCTTTATGGAATCTGTCCTTGAATAAGAATTATTTTTGAAGTACTGATAACAGCCCAGTTTAAAATTCATGCTTTCTGACAAGACAGAAGTGTCTTAATTAGTATTACTAATGAACGTCATTTACTAATACTAACTGGGTTCTTTCATGCCTAAGTGATCAGGTAAACAACATTATCACCTAAGACTGGTCAGCACTACCTGAATTCTTTCATACCTCAGCGAACTGGTACATTACATCATCCTCTGATTGCAATTACCTACCTGTACACGAATTAATTAATCAGTACCACTAATTAACTGGTCCATCCACTGGTTGCTTGACAATTTGCGGTAAGCGAGAGGGAAAAAAGTCGGAAAGCAGGGGCAAATGTTGGGGTGCCCCCCTCCCCGCCCACCTACCTCCATCCCGCTGGATCTGACACTGCATGATTTACCATTTTTGAATTATTTTTAAACAGAACGAAAAAAGTACACGATATTGCAAATCCAAATTCTCTCTCCTCTCTCTCTCTCTTTCTCTCCTAGATATGACAATATTCCAACGTCAGCTGCAGACTGCTAATGTCTTTTTGTGTTTGAACAACACCATTTGATTTATTTCTGGAGAAAACTTTTTTTACTTTTTTCTCAACATAATCAGGACAACGGGATAGCAGAGTATAGAGTTTAATTCCTGTGTCAAGATTATTTCACTTATATCATTATTTGATTCAATGAATAAGAATTCTAGAATGGCCAAGAATGTAAAACCTGAGCGAACTGACAAATTTTCTGAGATTATGGCCTGTCCCAGTTTAATATTTTGTCAGTTTGTAACAAAATTGTATAGTCTTGTGTAGAGACTTTAAGTTCAAGGATAGTGAAAGAAATCGAAGTGCATTGAGATTAGAACCAATATTCGACAAGCGAGTTTTCTCACATTAGATTTTCCCTAAAGATGTGAACCAAGACAGTGAGATCAAGATTTTGCTAGTTATATTGAGGCTGTCAGTTCTAGGATTATTAATGAAACGGTAACACATAGAGAACCCCATTTTCGGCAAGAAAACAAATTAAAACGATAATTAACTTAAAAAAATGCCGATGATATAAATGTTTTTTTCTTTTAATTGTTTCATTATAAATCACAACTTTATTAGCCCGAAATTCGTTAACTTGGATTGCGGACCTATTCTATGATTAGAAAATCATGCTTATAGTTTTCGCTTGTGGGAAAAAGTTCCGATAGACAACTCTCAGCTCCGAGTTTCTCTCTCTCTCTCTCTCTATCTATCTATCTCTCTCTCTCTCCATAAACAACTTCATCAGAGAATACAAGTTATTTTACTGGATCGATCGAGAAATTATTACATGAAGAAGATAGTGCAAATGAATCTACCAGTTTTGTCTATGAAATTGTGGTTTATTTATTTATTAATTTATTTATTTATTTATTTATATGAGTGTTTATTTATTTATTCGATTATTTATTTATTTATTTATTTATTTATATGATTATTTGTATATTTATTTGATTATTTATTTATTAATTTATATGAGAATTTATTTATTTATTTATTTGATTATTTATTTGATTATTTATTTGATTATTTATTTATTTATTTATTTATTTATTTATTTATATGAATGCACATTTCAAGGTAATGAAATAAGAAATATCAAATAATGGTAGTTTAAAAACTGATGATGTACAAGTCTTCGCTCTGCCCTCTCTATCTCTCTCTCTCTCTCTCTCTCTCTCTCTCTCTCTCTCTCTCTCATATTTCAGATACTTATTCAAGTTTTTAAAAATATTTATTTATTTATTTATTTATTTATTTACACACAAATAACAATTGGTAAAAATATCTAAAGTATCCCTAACATTACTACTCATGTTGATTGATCATCAGATTCCATTAAGATTCAAATCCATCTAGGTAATTAAAGAGATTAACAACATACGGTTAATTTTTCAGGTAGAATATACTATCGTCTGGTTAAAATGAGTTTGAATTTGCTTCTGTTATCAATTAGTTAAGTAAGTTGTTGATGAGATACCGGGGAAATGTTGATGATCATCAATTAGGAACCATGATCTGTTTATTACCTATGGGCATAAATCCATAATGATAAATAGTCAAAACTACACTTTTTTTAGTTTAATAAATAAATAAATAAATAAATAAATAATAAATAAATAAATAAATAAATAAATAAATAAGAAGTTGTACATTGAATCAATTTAGAGCTGGTACATAATAATCGGAGCAGTATAGATTATAAATAAAAATAAATACATAAATAAATAAATGAAAAAATAAATAAATAAATAAATAAATTAATTAATTACTTTGAAAACAATCATGAAATTTTATCACCGGACATTTATTTTTAAACGCGTTTTTCTTCAATTATTTTTGTGTAATATATATCAAATAAATAAATAAATAAATAAATAAATAAATAATGGTGCATACTTAGCCAATTCAGGGATTTTGAAAAAACACCATTATATCATTTAAATGCATGTGTATGTCAGGGTGATCCTTAAAGATCCTTAAAGCCGCATTAAAGATCCTTGAAATTTCATTTCCATTAAGGCTCTGTTAGGAAGCCTTAAAGATTCTTAAAGAAGATGGTGGTCCTTAAAGGGGTCTTTAAGGAGGCTTTAAGGATCTTTAAGGACATCTTTAAGGATCTTTAAGGATTCCTTAAAGACCCTTAAAGGAGGGAGTTGGTCTTGTGTAAGTATTATTAAATTGTTTTTTGACTCGTTGCTCTCGTTTAAATCTTCAAATCCCCTACATACTCCCCTTGAACAATATGTATTGTAAATGTATGCGAAAGAAAAATAACAGTGGAATGTTGTCGAGATCTATGCCTTAGTCACGGTTCAATTGATATAGACAATAATCCTACTCCCTAATGATTGAATTAGTTCTTTCGAACTTTTTTCCAGAATGCTGAACGTTTGTAAATTAAAGTACTAATTGAAGTTGAAAAAAAGATTAGAATTATATTTTTTTTATATTTTCAGAAAAAGTAATTGCTGTATTTATGGGCATAGCAAAGAAAAGAAAGTCCGTCCAAAATCTCAGTAGAATCTTCATCACAATTCTGTGCTGTTTGTTTGAATTTACGATTTAATTACTATTTATTTAGCCTATTTCGGAGAAAGCAAGATCGCAAAATACTCTATAAATTTCAAAACGACGGATACAAATCAATGATTCTTTTACTTACATTGGCCGAGTCGTAACTGAAAATTTCTGTTTCGGTCCCATCCTTGCTTACTATATCATTTTTGCGACAAAATATATTCTGGGTGGGTGTTTACAATGGTAATCTTTTTATGAAATGGCGGGGTTCTTTATGTTACGTAGTCATGACGAAAGAGTCGACTATTTACTTGGGTTAGTGCAGCTAAAGAACGATTGATTTTTGCGTAACTGGGATGACCAAAATCGATTTAATAAAGTAATAAAGTGAACTACCTTTCTGCTTTTTCAAACTTTTGAAAATAATTGACGTAAATTCAAACTTTTAAACTCAACCCGACCTTTGAACTACCCTTCATTGTACCCCTCGCGAACCTACGTAAATAATAAATTCTTCCGTCATCATTACGTTACACGAAAGACTCCGCCATTTTGTCAAACATTTTACCATTGTAAACACCCATCCAAAACACGTTTTGGTGAATTAAAGGAGTTATAATGCATGGATTGGATCGAAATAAGGATTATTAGCAACGACTCGGCTCATGTAAGTAAATGATTAATTGATTTTTAACCGTGTCATTCAAATCTTTGAGATATTAGCGTTATTCCTTTCTCTCCAGCAGAGTAAACGGACAGTAGATGTTTTTTAAACTTCAAAAATCATGTATTTTATGTTGTGTTTTACAAATTTTTTTTATATAATTAAAATTTATTTTAAAATAAATTCATGTTTGTACTTTCTTCATCTAATTTAAGATATTTTTATACATTGATTGATACGTTTTTTTTTGTTTTCTAAATTTGATAAATATATTTTGGAACTTTGATTATCTTTTAAACATCTCGATTAAATTCATGTTTCACAATTTTGGTCCAAGCATTACTGATTAGGAATTGTATTCTACGACGGCAATCTAGTGTTGTAAAACTGGTATAATATGCAATTTCAAATATTTTTAATCTTGAGTGTTATATAATATTTTCCAAAATCCGTATTTAAATAAGTTGCTAAACGGTTTAATAAGTAATGTAAAAAGATCAAATATTCTTCGTACGTATTACATAATTAGAAATTTGTCAGCACTTCTAATATTTATATTTATTTTTATAATTTTTATGTTAGATAAAACTGTCATTAGCATATAGGATGGTAATTTCACAATGCCACAAAATGTGTGCAGTATTAACTAATTAACCAAATGCATATGAAGAAACATTTGCGAGGGTAAAATATTCGCGATATCCACAATAACCCTTTTTAACGTTATTATTTAATATTTCTTCTCAACAGAAATTTCTAATTCCCTTTAGTGCACTTTCCATTTAAAATTTTTACCCCAAAATATTTTTGAAGATCAAAACCGCGAACATTGTTACCGCTTATGTTTCTTTCTATACAATAGTAAACTACAGGTAAAATACAGCCTGTGATTGTTTATTGAATGTCTAAAAAGATTTATATTTTATCAGTTGTTTATTATACCATAATATTCTGAAAACCGTTAATTCATTTTTTTTAAATAGTTGCCCCTGTAAAGTCTAGTTTATTGTTTGCCGAATACATATCCTGGATTTCATGGCATGTAGAAATCCAAGACTAAAAATTACTATCAAACAAACTCGCAAAAATATAAAACTGCAAAGCAAAATGTATGACCTAAGAGGAAAACATATTGTGTCAAAAGTAATTTTTATTCTATAGAGCATTGTTTTAAAGTTTAAAGTAAATACTGGTATAATATGTAATTTAAAATATTTTTATTCTTGAGTGTTATATAATATATTCCAAAATCTGTATTTAAATAAGTTGCTAAATGGTTTAATAAGTAATAAAAAGACCAAATATTCTCCGTGTGTATTATTAATTTCGAAAGTTTTCAGCACTTCTAATGTTTATACTTATTTTTATAATTTTTAAGTTTGATAAAACTGTGATGAGTATATAGAATGGTAATTTCACAATGCCACAAAATGTGTGCAGTATTAACTAACTAATATATTGCATATGAAGAAACATTCGCGAGGGTTAAATATTCGCGAATTTCACAATAATCCTTTCAACGTTATTATTTAGTATTTCTTCTCAACAGAAATTTCTAATTCCCCTTAGTGCACTTTCCAATTAAATTTTTTACCCCGAAATTTTTTTGAAGATCAAAACCGCGAAACTTTCTACCGCTTATGTTTCTTTCTGCACAGTAGTAAACTATAGGTAAAATACAGCCTGTGATTGTTTATTCAACTTTCTAAAAAAGATTTATATTTCATCAGTAGTTTGTTATACCATAATATTCTGAAAACCGTTTTTAATTTTTTTTAAATAGTTTCCCCTGTAAAGTCTAGTTAATTGTTTGCCGAATACATATACTGGATTTCATGGCATGTAGAAATCCAAGACTAAAAATTACTATCAAACAAACTCGCAAAAATATAAAACTGCAAAG
Organism: Anadara kagoshimensis; assembly: GCA_021292105.1. Taxonomy (NCBI): domain Eukaryota; kingdom Metazoa; phylum Mollusca; class Bivalvia; order Arcoida; family Arcidae; genus Anadara; species Anadara kagoshimensis. The sequence continues at coordinate 18,587,500 of CM037864.1, forward strand.
CAAAATGTATGACTTTAGAGGAAAACATATTGTGTCAAAAGTAATTTTTATTCTATAGAGCATTGTTTTAAAGTTTAAAGTAAATACTGGTATAATATGTAATTTTAAATATTTTTAATCTTGAGTTTTATATAATATATTCCAAAATCCGTATTTAAATAAGTTGCTAAATGGTTTAATAAGTAATACAAAGACAAAATATTCTCCGTGTGTATTATTAATTTCGAAAATTTTCAGCACTTCTAATGTTTATACTTATCTTTATAATTTTTAAGTTTGATAAAACTGTGATGAGTATATAGGATGGTAATTTCACAATGCCACAAAATGTGTGCAGTATTAACTAAATATATTGCATATGAAGAAACATTCGCGAGGGTTAAATTTTCGCGATTTTCACAATAACCCTTCAACGTTATTATTTAATATTTCTTCTCAACAGAAATTTCTTATTCCCCTTAGTGCACTTTCCACTTAAATTTTTTACCCCAAAATTTTTTTGAAGATCAAAACCGCGAAACTTTCTACTGCTTATGTTTCTTTCTACACAGTAGTAAACTACAGGTAAAATACAACCTGTGATTGTTTATTCAACTTTCTAAAAAAGATTTATATTTCATCAGTAATTTATTATACCATAATATTTTGAAAACCGTTAATTCAATTTTTCTAAATAGTTTCCCCTGTAAAGTCTAGTTCATTGTTTGCCGAATACATATCCTGGATTTCATGGCACGTAGAAATCCAAGACTAAAAATTACTATCAAACAAACTCGCAAAAATATAAAACTGCAAAGCAAAATGTATGACCTAAGAGGAAAACATATTGTGTCAAAAGTAATTTTTATTCTATAGAGCATTGTTTTAAATTTAAACAATGTAAATAATTTTTTCATCAAAATTATCTGTTTCTCGTCTTTTAAACCTTCTCAAAATCACCAACTATTTAATTGTTAAAAGTATTGTCTTTGGTGAATGTAGTACATTTTACTGAATTCAACATCTTACAAGCATTTTGATTTGATTTTTGTCACTAATGATACGAAATTGTTTTCCGAACGGCCGTCTAGTGCTGCAAATTAAAACTAGTGATAATATTTTAACTATGCGTAATTTATTCATTCTGTACTCTCTTACTGGTCTATATTGCATGCGATGTTCGGATTAGGATGTTCATGTTGTTAAGTCATACATGTTGCATGTGATGCTTCTTTATTTAATATGAAATTAGATAATGGTCTTTTCAATTATTACATCATGATAAATAATTCAATTCTTGTTTAATCTTAGCAACGATAGAAAAGGTTTCCCCAGCGTTTTACTTTAAAAAATAATGCACTGACAAATAATTTTCGAAGTATTAGGAACTCTGTTTGCAACCTTTCAGGGTTGCATACTGCATAGACTACTGATGCATGTGATTATTTAGAAGCTGTGATATAAATGTTTTACAATATGTAATTGATTTTCTTATGTTTCGTTTTGTCTCGTCTAGTTTATTTTTTATTGTCTTTTAGATAACCTTACTTTTGTTTTATTATTGCTTGTATTGGATATTGCTATATTTTTAGATGATTTTTGTCATGTTTTTTTGACTTTTACTATTCGTATTGATCCATGCACTTTGAGCTCACTTGAGTAGTTAAGTAACCATGCTTGTCAGAAAGAAATAGGTATATGGTAACAACAAAATCAAATTAGAAGCTAGGACGTAAGCTTTTTTGATGCATCAAACTCCTGTCTTTTTTAAGAACCCGATGATTTCATTTACAAAAAATAAATGTAAACAGAGATAAATTCTGCATTATAATAATCTTGCTAAGTTGATTTTATAGAGACTTATGTAGAAGAGTTTTTTAATTTAACAAAAAATTCATGGCATTACGGGTCATATGACAGTTTATGGACCGGGTAGTCATGCCCAAAGTAGTATATGGATCGAAGCGAAGCTTTAGCTGACTTATACTTAAGCTTCGAAATTTTGAGAGACTTCTTTTTTGTAACAAAATCCGTCCTTGGCATCTGTTATATTACTCGAATCATCTTCAGTAAGGTAAACAAACCCTTTCCTTACATATTTACGCAGATAAAAGCGGAAGACAAGTCGAAAGCGTAAATTCTAACATAGACAACGATACGGAAATAATATTCCGGATCTGCCCTGAGCGCCGGTCTGAATACGGTCATATTGGACCAGAACACTCCAGTTGATTTCTATTGAAATAAAAGCATAAGTATATAATAGAAATGAATATTGTTTTAGTAATTTTTTATTAATCAAGGATATTTGTAATATGTTGTCATCGTTCTGTATATCTATATCACCTCTATTTCATTTTCAATTGCTTCGATTTTCATTTGACAATTTTGCTGGTACTGCCTTTTTAATGAGATTGCATCAGATCACTATTTCCAATAATTAAGCATTGTTTAACGTAGTCCATTGTAAACAGTAATCATCGAAGGCTTTTTATTTTGATAATAAACAACTAACACTTCCACAGTTTTTCTAACGTTATTGAAAACGGTTTTATTTACAACTAGGCTTAGGTCACATTTAAAAAAATCATTGGAAAACGTTTCAATGGGAACCTTTAATTCTTTTTTAACCTGAGCAACGGTAGAAATAGTGTCCCTAGTATTTTACTTTAAAATATGATGCACTGATAAAATATTGTTGGAAGTATTCGGAACTCTGTTTGCAACCTTTCAGGGTTGCATACTGCATAGACTACTGATGCATGTGATTATTTAGAAGCTGTGATATACATGTTTTACAATATGTTATTGATTTTCTTATGCTTCGTTTTGTCTCGTCTAGTTTGTTTTTATTGTCTTTTAGATAACCTTACTTGTGTTTTATTATTGCTTGAATTGGATATTGCTATATGTTTTAGACGATTTTTCACGTTTTTTTAACTTTTACCATTCGTATTAATTAATCCATGCAATTCTTTGAGCGCACTTGAGTAGTTAAGTAACAATGCTTGTCACAAAAAATTAAGTATATGGTAACAACAAAATCTAATTAGAAGCTGGTGTGTTAGCTTTTTTTGATGCATCAAATGCCTGTCTGTTTTAACAACCAGATGATTTCATTTGGAAATAAATTCTGCATTATAATGATCTTACTAAGTTGATTTTATAGAGACTTATGTACAAGATTTTTTTTAATTTAACAAATAGTCCATGGCATTAAGGGTCATATGACAGTTTATAGACCGGGTAGTCATGCCTAAAATAGTATACGGACCGAAGCGAAGCTTTGACTTAGTTATAATTAAGTTTAAAAATCTTGAAACAGACGTCTTTCTTGTAAAAAATCCGTTTTCGGCATCTGTTATATTACTCGAATCATCTTGAGTAAGATAAAAAAACAAAGTCGAAAGTTTAAATTCTAACATAGACAACGATATGGAAATAATATACCGGATCGGCCCTGAGCGCCGGTTTGAATACGGTCATATTGGACCGGAACACTCCAGATGATTTTTATTGAAATAAAATCATAGGTATATAATATAAAACCGTATTATTTTAGTAATTTTTATTAATCAAGTATGTTTGTAATATACATCATTTTGTATATCTATATCACCTCTATTTCATTTTCAATTGCTTCGATTTCCATTTGACAATTTTGCTGGTACTGCCTTTTTAATGAGATTGCATTAGATTACTATTTTCAATAATTTAGCATTGTATTATTAAAAAAAAACATGCTAATCCATGGCCGAATCATAATCTAGAAGCAAAGAAAAAAACTCCTGTTTAGATAGCTACACCCACCACGTGTGTAATCAGACTATAATGGAGATAGTAATTACTGAAAGCTTTTTATTTTCATAATAAACAACTAATACTACCACAGTTTTTCTAATGTTTTAGAAAACGGTTTTAATAACAACTAGGCTTGGGTCACATATAAAAAAAAATCATTGAAAAACGTTTCAATGGGGACATTTACGTGATCGGTTTATTTTATCATGAAACTTTCACACAATCTTTGTAAATAATGTAGATGTGCACCTTCTATTTAAAAATTTGATTCGATGATTTTTTTTTATGTTGGGGGAGCGGGGGTATTTTTTGTGAGCTTGTGGCTCATAGTTTTTCTAGTTTAGATTGTTATTGGAACATGGAAATGGTTTATTTTTATTTCTTTGCTTTCATTATAGGCATATTTAGTTACATTTTGTACCATTATTAAATGAACAGGTTTTATTTTGCATGTATTTTGGTTGATACCGTCTTGATTCATTGTAATATATTATATTTATCGTGTTCACTAGCTCCAACTTATTAACCTGAGTATAAATTAAAATATGGCGGCAGTATTTAATTGTTGTTGTAATTACTGTAACATTATACATTTTAAGAGAACCACTTTTATTTGTTTATGCTTTTGTAAGTAGCAATCAAAAACAAACATACTAATCCATGTCCGAATTACAATCCAGAAGCAAAATAAAAACTTTACTGACAAGTTATGTTAGACACGTAAACTTCAACCATGGAAGTAAGGCCGCGTGCTCCGGAAGGGTAAGCACCTTTATTCAAGTCTCACCTCCTGTTTAGCTAGCTGCACCCGCCACGTTTGATTCAAAATTGTGTGAAAGGAACATGAAAAAATTGGACGTCAAATATATCCAAGGCAATCCTGAAAACAGAGACATCAAACTTATCAAAAATACTGTGATAAAACTTTTTGAGAACCTTGATTTGTTTTAGTTTATTCTGTCTTTATAGGTGAAAGATGTTTTTATGCAGTTTTTCTAAAAGTGTCTGGCTTATTAACACTGTTACAAACAACCCCTTTGGTATATCATTGTTAGTTCTCAATACCCGATATTCAAATCTAATGTTGATTTGGACCCCTCAAATGGTACATTTTACGAGTTATAAGGTATGTAGCTTATGACCAGAACCAACTTGTCTATGGTTCTGTAAACCTAACTTCATAGTGAAATAAAATATATATTGCACAAAAGTTAATATTTTATTATGTTCAGAAGTAATGCATACAATTGATGTTTTCAATTGGAAGCGATTTAAGTGAAAATTGAAGTCGATGATGACCATCTGTAATTCTAATAACATTTTGAATTTTCTCTCAACATTTGTTTAAGATAACAAAGCTTTGAACAACCAGATCTAGGTCTCGTTTACAGTTTGTTCTTGCATAAATATTCCTTTAAAATGATCTTTGCCTCGCCTAAATTCTCAGTAGTTTATAGGGGTGTTCAAGACCTGGGAACTTCAAATTTATTGTATCATTAAACTTTAGAAGGACACATGTCGTCACATGTGGTTAATACTACTCCACGCGAGATTAAGAACTTTATCATGTCTGTTTAAATGTACATCTCTAATCAAAACAGATATGGTAAATGTTGTGATTCTTTTACTTTTCGTAATTTGTTGCTTACTAATCTGTTTTTCAGACACGTTTCTTTGTTTGTTGCCGATCTGGTTTGATATATCGGTAGAATGTGTCAACTCAAAACTATCAAATTTGGAAATCGAAAATAATATAACAATCTGTCTTAAATCAAGTTAACCAGTGTCAGATGTCAGTTGGTTTATTTGAAAACTTAAGAAAAGCATCAAAAGCTGACAAAATCCGTGAAAATCATTTGCGCAACTTCCATGCCAGTTCCACCAAATTGTTAAAAACCTAACAAATAAACGTAGACATTAATTTCATTTTGAAATTTCATAGTGTCATAACTCCATGAGAAATTTGCTTGCAATCTTGGGTTACATTATTCACCTTCAATTACTGATGATGTTTTGCCACAGGTTTTGTGATTTATAGCTTTGCACATTTAATCCGAAGAAAAAGATGTACAGAAGAACGGAGGGGCGAATTTAACATAATCAAAAACAAACATACTTATCCATTTCCGAATCACAATCCAGAAGCAAAGTAAAAACTTTGGAACTGACAAGTTAGGTTAGACACGTGAACTTCCACTAGGGAAGTAAAGCCGGGTGTTCCTAAAAGGTAAGCACCTCCTGTTTAGCTAGCTACACCCGTCACGTGTGTAATCAAAATTGTGTGAAAGGAACATGGAACTATGAGACGTCAAATATATCCAAGGCAATCCTGGACACAGAGACATCAAACTTATCAACAATACTGTGATGACGGCCATAAAACTTTTTGAGGGCCTTGATAAGCCTAGGCTTGCAATATCCCTGAATCAACAATTTATTTGCAAGCAGCCTACTTCGTTGTACAAAGTCCCCGTAGTGGGAACAGGCTCTACCATAGCGTATTAATTAGGAAACAAATACACCATAAGCAGAAGAAGCAGGTATATTGCTGCATAAAAAAGGAAAGTTGACAATAGAAAAATTGAAGTCATCACGTTTGTCATAAAGTTTCAAATGTAGCCTTTCCTGTGCGTCATAATTCAGGTATAAGTCTAAATATGAAGCAGAACTTGAGGAATCAGTCGTGTCTTTTATTTCAAGCTCACTAGGATAGATGACATTTACATAGTCTCCAAATTTAGGATTGTTAAGAGACAGAACGTCATCTTATTCCATCGTCATCTTATTATTACGTCAACTTATTCCTTTGGAAGGCTGGAGAGAAAAAAGTACGTTGATTTGGACTAAGTGTTCGTAAAGTTCTTAACGATGATGAGACATACATTTTGCAATTAAAATTTTGAGTTTGTATCCAAAGTCTATTTTGACATAATATTGGGGCCGCAAATATAAAAAAAATCGAATTTTTGTATTCCAAAGGTTGTTACTAATAAAATTTTGGCGTATTTTACTTGAATTAATAGAATTGTTAGTGTCTCCGCCCACGACGACACTAATCTTTGATACTATAAATTATTTTCACTCGACTGAATAATTTTATAAAAAGTGTTCCTTATACTTAACAGGATCTAATCTTTTAGAAACAGAACCCGCTAATCAATTACAACAATAAATTTTTGATAACCAGAAACAACAAAATAGATTGATCATTGCATAAATTACGATTTCCAAAACAATTTGATAAATATTCGGACGGATATATCGCATTTTAATTTATCAAGTATCAAGTAAAAAGTTCCAAGTGTCTTAATACAGTAAGCAAAATGAAAACAACCTTAGTCACAAACATAAGTTTCGACATTAGTAATGACAACAAAGTACATCTTGTATATGACTATGTGCTCTATATCGGCAGATTGCAATAATAAAAAGTTTAATGTCAAAAGAAAAGAATTTTCTTTTTAAATTACATCAATGCATTTATTTCAGATAAACAAAATCAGCATAAATAAATTAAAGACAGTCTAATAAAAATAGTCCGTAACAGTTTCGTATTTGTTTCGCTAACTGAATTTATATTTGTTTTTTAGCTCATCTACAACATCTTGTCTCCCAGCATCTGACAGAGCTGAGAATAACTCCTCAATTTTTCCTCTGTTATCTAATTCCGTTCTTCTGCGCCAGGATATTAAAGACTTATATACTTTATTGGGCAACGAATCACTGGAACCTTCTCTCTTTATACGTTCCAATTCAGAAATTCTCAAATTTAAATTAATTGCCATTTTCTCCCATTCGTGTCCTAAGGTGTCTGCTATATAGAAAAATGCTGCATCAGAAAGTAAACCTATGAAAAGATGAAAAATGAATTTAAATGAACGGACGGAAAAAGGTACAAAAATAGGGACGAAACGAACACAAGATGTACAAAAATATGGATAAAAAACGGTAAATTAGGTAATTTTCATCAAACGATTTATCGTATAAAGTAAGATATCGATAGAATCGTGTTTCTTCCAGTAGCATAAGTGTGTATACATTTTATTTATTATTTATTCGTTTTGAGTATATTTTATATGTGGGATATTGCACAAACAAAGAGTCAAGTGTTGTTTTATCAATGATGGTCCGAATCAATAATGAGGAATCATTTTTACAGACTCTATATCAAGATGTGTGTAAGATCAAAAGGTAGTCGGTGGCTATACACACGGGTGTTGTTGCTTGTGTATGTTGCCACACAATATATGTATGGTTCTAATTAGCAAATATAAAAAACAAATAAATTTACCCAGCAATATCTATAATATTCTTATGTATTCCTGTTTTAAAAGATGCAATCGCATGGTATTAAATTCACTTACAACCGTAAATGGTCTATTTTCAATCCTCTTTTTCAAAAAATGCAAATCATGAACAAACAAAACTTGTTGTTTCTACCGATTAAATGTTTGTGAATATTTTTTAATGTTGTTTTACCTTGTTCTGGCGACAGCTTTTCTTCTGATATACTGTTCAAAATTTGTCGCTCTTGTACTAAAATATGATAAATATAATAATTCCACACTGATAGTGAAAATGTTTGTTTGTAACTTTACATCGATTTATAATTCTTGGTAATTTGTGGTTCGAAATAAAAACAAATATACATATCTATTTCAAAATGACAATCTTATAGCTAAGTTAAACTTAAAAAACTGGTAAACACGTTCGCTTGCACCAGGAAGTGAGGCCGGGTGCTCCAAAAGTGCAAGCACATACTGTTTAGCTAGCTTCAAAGCTGTAGCAAAGTATATGGAGTATCAAATTAATTTCGTAATTACGAGACATTGAGATTGCCTGTTAACTCAATATTTTCACCTTATTTTAAAAATTGTATTGCAAATAGGTTAATGAATTTACCAATAATTTGTGCATTTTTCTCCTTTACATAAATGTTCTTTTTATAAATATCAATATCATGGGATAGTTCACACTCGTACATTGATATCAGAAACAGTCAAACCAATGACGTCACAAGTATATGTATATGAAAAGTGCAGGTATTATTACTTTCGCAATCAATGACAATTATTTTTTCACATAAACGTCATCGGTTTCAAAGAACAATTCATAAAAGACGCATCAGTGTACATTATTATTATACTAATGAAGGTCAACCCGGAAGTCTTACCTTGACTAATGGTTCCACTTTTTCTGGGAGATTGAAATCCAAACTGGACATTTGATGGTGTTAAAGAACTATCGACAGAAGCTGAAAATAGTCAATTCATCTAGCTATAAACCAATAAACTTTTTACATACAAGAAATATTTTTTTCTGTCCGCTATGCATGCATTCTCTGTTGTATATTTAACCTTTCGCCAAAATCCTCAACAGTTAATATCAGTGGTCCAAACATCTTTTTTGGCTGTTTACTGTTAACCTTTATTGGTCTCGGATGCATTGAACATTGCTATGTTATCAATTGCCAATTTGTTTTCTATTTGAAGGTAAAGTAAAATCTGTTTATAAATGTCATCCTATGAAACCCGTAAAAGTGGCCTTTAAAGAGCAATTAGAACACAATTTTGCTAACCTTTATAAGCAGGTGGTCCTTATATAGAGGTGGATTTAGGACAGATTGGGCTGTATAAATTTTTCCAGTGTAAAATATATAAACATATTATTTTTCAGTTTGGTTTCGATTGTTCAATGCAAACAGTCATTATCAGTTTTTTGTTACTTGTTTTCAAAAGAATCATATGTTTACGTTCCGGAGCGACAAACTTTACCAATCGTAATGATTCGTATGGCCTACATTGAAATTCAACCTTGGGTAAAATTTGGTGAGAAAAAGTTCGATTATAGCCAAGATTTGAATTCAATCTCGGGTTTATTTTGGTAAGTAAAAGTTTTTTAGCTAATTTGTAACCTAAACCTCAACATGAGTGGAATAATCTTGACTTCGGACTAAAATACAACTCACCTTTACCTGTCATTCGACTTGGCTTTGACATAACAGAAACTGGTGAAGCTGAAAGTAATAAAACAGCTTTTAAGTAACAAAAATTAAATTCATTTTAACTTATATTTGTCAAGAACGATTATGCGTTTTATTTCTGTAAAGAATTTATAAAACAGTTGATCCAAATGTTGCTGAAAATGATAATGATAATTTCTCAATCTGTTTTAGTTTTGCATAACTAGATTGTTGTTTCGCTATGAAATCCCTCATCAGTAGTGGTCAAAAGTTTTAATACAAAGTAGTTTAGAGTTATTACACTGAACACAAAAACATATTTCACAATCCCATCTAAGGCAAAAGTTTAAATGATTAAGAATATTTTAGGTTTGTTGAAAAAAATCTAAATTTAATAAGGAAATGATTTTAATGAACAACGTTTATCTGACAATAATTTGTATTGTTTCCTGGGGGGTAACAATATCCCCGGGAAGGCTTAGACCACTAGCAGAAATATCAAAAATACGCTATAATGAAAAAAAGAAAAAACATTTAAAACATAAAAATATTTTTATACTCCTATGTTGTATTTAAATTGGTCAGATTTTGTCTGTGTTTTTGAGATGAAACAATGCACCCTTGACGTTACATCGGCATGAACGAAACACACACAATAACTAACCGATGTTAATTTTTCATAATAATAAAAGTATTAAATACCCAGACTTGTGGTATTTTTTAATGTATAAATTGAATTACATGAAAATAATTCTCATTGTTTATTTTTATAATTGAAAAATGAAAGGACATTTTGCACACGTCAAATAGTTCTAATCAAATTATACACTCTGATTATGCTCAATTATGTTCTTTTTTCTTACTTTTTTATATCAAAGGGAAAATGAACATTTCCATAAAGTGGGGTGTTAAATGTACAGTATTATTAATGCTTAGCAATAGATTCAATATGGTTATTAAAATTTCCAATCCAAATTTCTTGTTTATTATTTCTAACTTCATAAAATATGTATGACTATTCTTGACTGAACTGATAATTTACCTGAATGCGTAGTTGGATGTTCACCGTGTATTAAATCTGCGGTCCGAGATAAAGCTCTGCCTGAAACAATATAAGTAAAATGATTAAACAAAAGCGCATATAAATGGCCCTGTGTCTTTTTAGGGTGGTCGAGAAATACTTTAAAAGAATTTTATGTATTAAGTGAATTTTACTAATTAAACTGGAATCTTGTTTAGATAGCCACTCCATTGCAGTTCCTTGCTTTTTTAAAATATTGCTTCAATGTACACTGAATACAAGTCCGGTGATAAAACATAACCTTGTCGAACGCTTATCTCGCTATCCGTATTCAAAGTGTTAAAGATAATTAAAAAAACAGTAAAATTACCTCTGTAGGACACGAACACTTTGTGCAGGAATAGAATAAAATATTTGTAGAAGAAAACATGAGAACAAAAGACAAAATATGTCGCATTTGAATAACGGCAAAAAAGGGACTTATAAGGGAAATAGAAAAGGTTGGGAAGACATCATACCTATGCTTCAAGTTATATCTTATATCTTAAAAAGAAAAAGAATAATAACACCACGCGAGACTAAACATCCACTAAATATGTAAAATCATCAGTATTTTATCTGTACACTCGAAGATCCAATGCATTTTATAGATCTATAATTTATAGATTTAGCATTAAAAATATACCGGGTACTATTTAATTCAAAATGGCTACATAACATATAACCATATCGACTTTTATTAATGTCACCGTCTTTATCAATCATGAATTACCCGATTGCAATTTTATTTCAGTTTAATGTACTTACTTTGAATCGGTGTGGCACTGCCTCTTGAATTTCTAGAAGCTGTAAATGAAACGAATAATTAGATTTAACGGTGTAAACATACACATCATCGTGAATCAGTATCCCTTTGAGTTATTTAAAACTCAAATAATTTTTAGTTTCACAATTTTGGTCAAAGCACTGCTGATAAAGAATTGTATTCCGAAATGGTTGCTTAGTGCTGTAAAATTTAAACTGGTATAATATCTAATTAGGACATTCTTGATTACCTTAATATTTCTGTAGAAAGAAATTATTCCCGATGCGGACATTTTACGTGTTGAATCTTGTTGACGAATGACGATTTATTAGTAAGACATAAACTACTTATTATTTAACCATTGTATTTATTTGACAATATACTAGTTTTGATTTTACAGCACTAGACGTCCGTTTCGGTATACAATTCCTCTTCAGTACTGCTTTGAACAAAATTGTGAAGCCAAAATTTATTCAAAGGTTTGAAAAAAAAAACATTTTAACCAAGTTAAGCAAATAAAATATATTGCATGAAGGAGGATTATAGCCTAGTTTTAAGAATTTTCAGATTTTGACTAGTAGCAAATTTTGACAATAGTATATTTCTGACAAATCAAAAGTATTGCCTACTGAGTTTGTAATATTCAAAAATAAATATACCAATCCATATCCGAATCACAATCCTGAAGCACAGTAAAAACTTTGGAACTGACAAGTCAGTTTAGACACATGAAATTCCGCCAGGGAAGTGAGGTCGGATGCTCAGGAAGGGTAAGCACCTCCTGTTTAGCTAGCTACACCCGCCACGTGTGTGATCAAAATTATGTGTTAGGAACATCGAACTATGGGACGTCAAATATATCCAGGGCAATCCTGGATACAGAGACATCAAACTTATCAACAATACTGTGATGACGACCATAAAACTGTTTGAGGGCCTTGATAAGCCTAGGCTTGCAATACCCCCGAGTCAACAATTTATTTGCAAGCGGCCTGCTTCGTTGAACAAAGTCTCCGTAGTGGAAACAAGCTCTACCATAGCGTATCAATTTGAATCAAATACCACATAAGAAGGAGAAGCAGATACATTGCTGCATAGAAAAGGAAAGTTGACAATAGAAAAATTAATATCCTCGAGAAAACATCGACATTATTTGTAATTGATGGTAGATATGACTTACTTGATAGACTTGAATGACGCCCACCATGAATATAATCCGACGTCTGGGTTCCATTTGTTATTCCTGTGCAGGAGAGAAAAAATAAACAAAATACATAAAATACACTCATAATAAGTTTTTGCATTATTTTTAATCCAACGTGTTCCATTGCTGTTTAATTTCCAGTTGAAATAATAATAAACTAGAAAAACTGTGAGCCACAAGCTCACAAAAATACAAAAAAAATCCCTCACAAAAATCCATCGGATCAAATTTTTAAATAGGGGGTGCACATCTACATTATATCACAAAGATTGTGTGAAAGTTTCATGAAAATCTATTGAAGGGTTTAGGAGAAGTTGTGGATAAGAGAGATATGCACCCTAAGGTGTAACGGAAGGACGGACACGCGGACGGACACCCCTATCACTATATACCCCCAGCTGTTTAAGCGGGAGTATAAAAAGTCCAAGTCAGCCCCCATTTACCATTGATGAGAACAGCAAAATATGAAACCAATTAAACAAAGTTGTTCTTAAAGATGAAGTATGATTAAAGTCAAACATAGATCTGTTTAGAAGAGTCAGGACTCGAGAAAACTTGTTGTTGTAACGCAAAGATGTAAACAGCGGAAATAGCATCCTAAATGCCCACGTTTACAAAAAGACAAGTTTGTCAAAAGCTCTACTTACGTCCTGGCCGTTAACGTTGATAAGAACAGCTGAAACGCAGCAATTTTTTATAAAATTGCAATAATGTTGACAGTGGTATAATATGCTTAACTACCACGTGTACACTACGTCCAAATCTGTCAAAGACTGCGTCCCCTCTGTAACCGGTGAAAAAACAGAAACATACGTGGCAAATTGTACAAAGTTGTACTTTGTTGCACTTGACAAAAGTCAAATACCATTCTGTTAGGAAGAGACAAAACAAAATGTTTGTTGTTTTTGAGGTGACGATGGTGACAGTAGACGCAAATTAGCAAGATAGCAACAAGTTGGTTTTTCAAGAACAATGATAACCACTTTATCCCTAAATCTACAATAGTATAACCCAAATGTACAAATGGGTCATGATGTACCATATTTATAGACTTGAGAGTGTAGACATTTGTCTTAGTTATATCCGGTATATACATACCACGTGGTCTTTGGTATTTTGATATTGGAGTTATATCTGCATCTATAAAATAAATGGAAATGATCTTTAAAAAATACAATAACAATACGAAATTAGACATATATAAATTATATGTTATCAAATCGGAAATACATCAACCAAATATAAACATACCAATCCATGCCCAAGCCGCAATTAAGGAGGCGGCGGTGGCCTAATGGATAAGACGCCAGTCTTCAAATCCAGGGTCGCTCACCGCTGCGAGTTCGAGTCCCGCTCGAACCACATGTGGGAAAGTGGATTTTCCTTGCCGTTGGCCTTTACTGATTCACCTGATATCAGTATAATGGACTGAGGGAGTGGTACGCTTGTCTGCCGCATACTGACTCTGTGAGCTAGCACTTTAAAGTCGCTCTGAGTGCATGCTAGTACAAGGCCATACAACACACTCGCACTTCACATGCATACACGGAATTGTTCATAGATAAATCCGTAGAGATTAATAAATTAGTTCTAGTCACGAATGGCTGAAAAATTGCTGATGCGACGTTACGCAACATTGACAAGGTCAATGCATATGGTCACTATAACTCGAAGACAAGATGGCTTGAATTATGTATTCACCTGACCGTAGTTTTTTTCCGATGAAACATCCCTTATCAGTTTTTTTTTTTTTTGTTAGTGGTGGTACAAACCGACATATCAAGCACAAGGTTGATGTTCACTACAACACCGAATCACAAAGACAGGATTGCGTGTGTTACGTCATTATACGGTACTTATCGCAGCTTTCATCTGAAACCTTAGTTATCTGTGATATTATTAATTGAAAATTTTAAGCAGCGTGTGTGAGAATTTTCAACCTGTCTATAAGGCCATATTACCCTGAGTCGGCAAACAGTGATATATTGCTTTGGATATGCAGCACAGGGCGATAATGCCCCCGCAAGATTCGACAATATTCATTAATCCTGCTTAAGAGACTGTCAGCCAACCTGGCTTTTAGCTTAATTTTGTGAAGAATGATTTTCCTGGTGACGAGGTATCTCTCGCTCACCACCTGTAGGAGTCGGGCGTAATCCCGTCTTCCATTCGCGGCCTATCCTTTCGAGAAGATATTGCCTGTGACGATGTACATCTCGGTCATCACCAGTCAAATTATGTAACGATATTATCACAAATCTGTATATTAATTCAACATTAATGCTCCTTATTAAAAATGATAATTGTATTTGATTCGTTAGTATAAGATGAACAAAACAAGCTTTCAATAAAAATCGCATGAAATCAATTCGTTTTTATTTAGATTCGGACCGAGAGGTAAAAAGAAGTCATGCATCCGCCATGGTTTTTTTTTTCAAATAACTTTAGTAAAATCCATACACCTTGTGAAAATGGCATATCCTTCGAGTAAAACCGAGTGAATGCGCTAAAATGCATTTGACAAACAAACCAATCATTTTTTGTAAATTGATGGAATGTAGGTACAGTAAAACCTGTATATAAAGACCACCCAAGGGAAACAGTAAAAGTGACCTTTATGGACAGGTGACCTTTGTATACAGGTTAAAATAATATGAATAAAGAACAATTAGGATACATTTCACTGACCTTTATAAGCAGGTGGCCTTTATATAAAGCAGCCTTTAAAGCGGGTTGGACTGTAGTAACTGTAAGAGCGTGGCTTAGGATGGTGGTCATTAAAGCGCTAGGGCAACATGGTCAGTGTTTAATTTTTATATTATACTTACTCTTATCGTTGCCATAGTTTTTTGGTGAAACTTTAATTGTCCGTGACTTGTTAGCTGTAACACAAACTGCCACAGCAAGTAATAAGACGATGGTCACTACCACACTAATACACGAGGACAGGATGACCTGTGTAATGTGGTCATCTGGAATATACATTGCTTTGCTCTAATAAATCGTGTTTGGTGTACTAGCCTGTGTTCTTTTGGGTTCTTGGTTAATCTGAAAATATCAAAATTGTAACATACATGTTAAAAACAAATTCAAAGACAAGACTGGTTTGTTGGTTTAATCAAAATTCTAACATGACCTGCGTGTTCCTTCATATTTAACATGAAGAGAGCCAGTCGTGGTACAACAACCGATTTCCCTTTAATTGCGAACGCCCTTGCTTAACTTATGACGTCATGCTATGTGCCGCGAACAATGGTTGTGGTGTTATTTTCAT
Source organism: Anadara kagoshimensis (assembly GCA_021292105.1). NCBI lineage: Eukaryota > Metazoa > Mollusca > Bivalvia > Arcoida > Arcidae > Anadara > Anadara kagoshimensis. Next base: position 18,603,546 of record CM037864.1, read on the forward strand.
TCATAAAATCATTTATTTCAATGGAGATGGTACTCTTCCGTATGTGAACTCCGGTCCGTGTATTATTCGACAATATATCACGGGTAAATGTTGATTATTTCTTTAAAAAAAACCATATCAATCCATGCCCAAAGCACAATCCCAAAGCAAAATAACAAAACTGAAACTTGCAAATTATTTCAAACACGCTAACTTCCACCTAGGAAGTGAGGTCAGGTGCTCCGAAATAGTAAAACCTGTTTTAGCTAGTTACACCTGCCACGAAGTAAAGGAACATGTTACTATGGGACGTCAAATATATCCAGGGTTTTTGGATACAGTGATATTATTCTATTTAATGGTATTTTACATCGCATCAGGAATTTTAGCTATAATTCCGACTAGATATCCATCTTAATAACCTCGAGGATAAATCTCAACACAAGATCATTTGGCAAATAAGTTTGCGCATGTTTTTATATCTGTTTAGTACACAGGCACTTGTTTCTGATATTAAAAAATAACACGCTATACTTAAACATATCACAAGGTATCCATATTCACGCTATCCAAAATGTAGAAAATAATGGTATATGTTGTGTTTTTTAATTCCCAAGCATTTCGTCAAAAACAGAGAAAACCAAAGGGGGTCAACGTTTTAGATAGCGGGAAGATGGATACCTTGTGTTGTCTTTAAGTATAGACTGTTATTTTTTAAATATCAGAAACAAGTGCCTGTGGTTTAGTACTAGACACAGTGTGATTTTATGGCAACTTTACGAATGATTGTACGTTCGCGCATAGTATGAAGCGAGCCATCAAAATCTTACGAAAATATTTTTTTCACTTGGGGTTTAAAGACTAAGAACTTTGCCACTAAGCCACTCCATTACAAAGGCAATAAAAGATAAGAAACTGGGTGGGGTTATGGTGTTCTACACTCCAGAGAGGGGTTTTCGCCTCTATCTGCTCTGTGGTGGTAGGGGAAATAGATTTAGATCGTACACTCGAAGAAAACTACCAGATTTTGGCAAGCGCACTGACAGACCTTCAGGATTTATTACTAGATTCCAGCTAAGGTTAATAGAAACTTTTCGACCAGTAGATAGCGCGTTAGAACTCCTTCACCCCCCCCCCCCCACCCAATGGAACTGAAATTGTAACACATAAGCTTTATTTTTCAAAATGTTTCGCAAAAGATGAAATAGCATAAACTAAATAATGAAATGCCTATTTAGCTACAATGTAGTTATATGGTTTCAAAACCACCGAACACATCACGAAAACAGTTGACCAACAAGAAGCAAATATAATCATGGTAATCAAATATCGTTTAATCTTTGGATTAATTGTGATGTTTAATAGCTATTTATTCCATGTAAGAATGATACCCAAAACGCCGAGCTATCCGCCTATAGGATTCAAGATTTAAAAGTATGTTGAATATATATTGATAGTGAAAAAACCTAATGCTACTATCATTATGTAAAAGTTTATATGGTAAAAATCTCAGTAAAAAACTGCATTATATGTTTAACACATGAAATCCATTAGGTTTGTCTCCGTGTAACTCCATACAAACATGGAACAAGTCAGTAGAAATCAACAGTTTTTAATAAATACACATGGAGCGCATGCCTCTCCATTAAAGATATTTTGAATAAAAAATCTATATATTTTTACTGTTAGATATGCAAAGTATGGTTAATGGAGCGAGATGCGCTGACGCTGATTTTGGTAAAAATCTATGTTTAGAGAGTTTCCCCAATATAACCTCTTTATATACCGTACTATACTCATACTTGATATTAATAAACCTTTTTGTCAACAGTTACCTGCGTGGTGTAATGGGTATACGTAGGGACTAGTAAGTCTTACGTTGTTGGTTCGAATCCCAAAGTTACAATTTTATTTTTCAACTTATTTTATTTTAAGAAAATGTATATTTTACGGCTTTAAATTTCTTTTTTATCTTACTTTGTGTTAGAATTTAAATGCAATATAATTTATTTTTGCCACAATAACATAATAGAAAGAAAGACATGAACGCAGATTTGTTTTATACATACAATATATATAACGACATTACAATCCAGTTTAAGGTCACATGTCATTTCGCATGTGTTTCGTGTACGTTGAACACGTACTAGTAAACAAAATGCCAAAACATTAACTTTTCTAAGTGCATTCGTCGCACGAAGAAAAGCCATTGACAAAAAGTCGGGGTAAGTTTCATATGTGATGAATGTCACTAGCTAGACAAGACTGAATATTATGAACCTGTGGTTGTTCGAATAGTCTTGAAATCTGAATGTATAGAACTTCCCATTTTGAGCTGCGCCAAATAAATTGCCATTTGCTTTATTTTCAAAGAAGCAGTTTCCACCATGAAACTTGCACCAATTCAGACAAGAACTGACTTTTTCGTAAAACAAGGCATCTTTGTACCATCTGGTGTTCGCATATGCTGTAATCATTTATCTAAACAAAATATCAAACCTTCAGTAATCTTTGATGCTTCAAAGATGAAAAAATCATCAAGTTTACATACAACGGATATCACCGAATTATTAGACAATATCCAAATAAGAATATTTTATAGTAAAAGTAGAGAAATATATTTCGATTATACACATGACCTTTCTGATGATAACTATTATACACTATTATTGACTGGACTTAGCATCTTGTAACAAAGGTTATATCAATAAAGTCCACAGCACTAAGGTCTAAAAGCTTTGTGTTAGAACTGCTCTTGACAAAGTTTCAAACTGGTCTTTACCTTGAACTCTTAGCAACACTATGTCACGGGGGACAATCACGTGACTTATGTTGATCACGCTTTCACATGAAAACGCTCGCTTCGAAGGTAAGTTGACCTTAGTTTTATATGATAGCGCGTGAATTTGAAAATAATATGTAGCCCACGGAAGAAGTGTATGTACACTAAGTTTCCTTGCCAAATGACAACATTCAAATCCCCGTAGTTTCTGCAAACACTTCGACAATGTGTGGAGCACGTCAGATATTCGTGTTGATCACACTTACACATTTATGCTATCGCTGATTAAATTTAACCAAACGATAAAATTTGCGCCTACTCCCGAATTTTCTGCATCCACTAGATATTTATTACAACAGACAATTATTTCACGTGTCTTCATGCCGGTAGATATTGGAAATTGTCAGTATTCGTCAAATTATGTAAAATGATCACGCTTTCACTAAGTTTGTGAGTTGATCACGCTTACACAATGTTAAGGTATAAATTTTCGAATACCGGTTTTAGAATGTTCAGTCATTTGGAGAGTGTCTATAGTTTTAGGTTTTATGATCATTGTCCAAAGATAAAATTACTAGATTTTTGTGATGTTTTATCAATATATAATATGCTGTTTCTATTTTTCTGAAAATCAGATTGACCACATCACATTTGGACGAAAGTGGAGAAGAAGCCTGCAAGATGTCGGGGTAAAGCGTGGAGCAGATGCAGCATTAGATCATCAGCTAGTTGTTGCCACCCTTAAGACCAAACTGAAAGCCTTTAAAGATAGAGCAGGAAGAGTATCACACAAGTACAATGTGCAAAGCTTGAAGGAAAGAGAGAAAATAGAAGAATTTAAGCTTGAGTTAAGGAACAACTACAGTGCACTCTCCAACCTACTATAGGAAACAATTGAAGATCAGTGGAATGATCTTTGTAACACCTTGAAGACAACATGCCAAACTGGCCCAGGAAAGAAGAGATCACATCACATGTGGTTTACAGCAGACACATGGACATTGATCACAGAGAGAAAACAACTGAAAGATCAGATCATCCAAACACAAGACCAGAAAGAGAGGCAAGATCTGCAAGCACATTACTGGGACAAGAACCGGGAAATGAAAAGAAGTACAAGGAAAGACAAGAGAAACTTTCTTGAAGAGCTGACGCAGGAAGCAGAGACTGCAGCGGGTCAAAGGAACACGAAGAGACTATGAGATCACGAGGACTCTCTCTCTGGAAAAAACAGCAGACCAAGTCGCCCTGTCAAAGACAAAAATGGAAACACTATTTCAGGCGAAGAAGAACAGAGAGCAAGATGGGTAGAACACTTTAAGGGAACACTCAACAGACCAGTACCATCAGATCTGCCAGACATCCCACTAGAGGAGAGGAATCATGCTTCTGTCGATCCAAGGGAAAGTACTGTCAAGAATAATCTTAGAGAGACTTACGTATGCACTGGACAAGGCACTCCGAGATGAACAGGCTGGCTTCGACAAGATAGATCATGTACAGACCACATTGCCACCATGCGCATCATCATTGAACAGTCCCTGGAGTGGCAGGCCCCACTGTACTCAGTCTTTGTCGACTTTCAGAAGGCATTTGACAGTGTGGATAGGGATGTCATCTGGAAACTAATGAACCATTATAGCTTTCCACCAAAGTTTGTCACCATCATTCAACAACTGTATGAAAATGCCACTTGCCAAGTCATCCATGATGGGAAGCTGACAGAACCTTTTTTTTTTGTACAAACCGGAGTCCGACAGGGATGCCTGTTGTCAGCAACAATCTTCCTTATAGTCATTGACTGGATAATGCGCCAGACCACAACAGGTAGGAAAACTGGAATACAGTGGACCTTTACCAAGCAGCTGGAGGACCTTGACTTTGCAGATGATATAAGTCTTATCTCCCACAGACACCAAGATGCCCAAGAAAAGTTAAGCCGTCTTGCAGAAGAAGCAAAGAAAGCTGGCCTCCAAATCAACATCAGAAAGACTCAAGTCATGAGGGTAAACAACAAAACAGAAGACCTCCACAGATCTAGATGTCAAGCATTTTCTCTGAAGCAAGGGTGGCTATAACAACAGAGTTTCTTGAATGTCATCTACTACCGATTTCATCTAAATACAAGTATGACGGCCTAAATCGAAGTATTCTGCTATGAAATCACAGTGACATGCCGTCAATAGACACAACGTATGTACGCATTATTTTTGTTTTTGTGCTAGCAAAGTAATGGCAATTTCTGACAATAGCGCTACACTTTGGTACAGAATAACAAACGTTTAAATTAAAAAGACAACTAACCAACCAGTAAAGTCAGTTTCCACACAAGTCATTATAATAAAAGAAATAATGTTATCCATATGCAACGTATACGTATATATTAACAGAGATTTATTTGTACTTGGCCTCGAAGTAGTGACGGGTATAGAGGTCCGAAAAGGGTGTAACTTAGTTTCTTGCGTATTTATACCTATAGGCGGATGGCTCGGCGTTTTGGGAATCATTCTTTTCATTGTTTAAATCAAGACGACGGTTATCTCCCGGCAGCTGAGCTTCGACTCCCCTACTCTATTAAGTTATTTATTTATTTATTTTTTTTTTTTTTTTTTTTTTGGTTATCTCGGTGTTAAACTGTCGACAGGTCTATAGTATATGTGCTACCTGGCCTGCAATTTCCCTCTTAACCCCCCCCCCCCTAATAGCTTTTGAAGCTGCAGTTCATGATTAGATTATTAAGAAATAAATAAATTTCCTTACATTTGTTGTTTATCTAATTTCGAATTCCTACGGTATTATTATTGTAGTGTTAATGATGATATAATCTTCTTCTTGCATAATTTAACAAAAGTGTATTATTTTTGAAATGCAAAACTATGTGTTGTGATCACGATTTAGAAATGCGTCATCAATACATAATATAATTATAAATATGTTTTGCTTTTTATGACACTTAAGGGAACATTTGGCTTTGAAGTAAAATTAATATGCCATAGTCAGGTCTCAATACTTGAATATCACGAATGTGACCTTGTCAAAAATAAAAAAAAAATAAATAAAGATAAATAAAAAAATGGTGCTCCATTTTCAATTGTCATGCATGTGCTTTAGCTTATTGTCAACGCGGTTTTCGATATTTGGACCACATAACAAAATCATTAATATTCTTTACACTATTGTAGTGTACATTAAATTTTGAATTTTCTTTATTTTATTACTTTTAATATTCTCCATAACAGATTCATATTCCATATGAGTTCCAGTACAGACCTGGCGAAAGTTTTACACTGAGCTAACAAAAAGGAGCCGAAGTCAGACTGCCGTGTGACCGAGATAGGGACAGCTAGTGACAGTACAGACCTGGTGAAAGTTTAACACTGAGCTAACGAAAAGGAGCCGAAGTCAGTCTGCCGTGTGGCCGAGATAGGGACAGCTAGTGACAGTACAGACCTGGCGAAAGTTTAACACTGAGCTAACGAACAGGAGCCGAAGTCAGACTGTCGTGTGGTCGAGATAGGGACAGCTAGTGACAGTACAGACCTGGCGAAAGTTTAACACTGAGCTAACGAACAGGAGCCGAAACCAGACTGTCGTTTGGCCATTATATGGAGAGCTAGTGACAGACAACCTATCGAGAAACAAATAAAATCTGGTAGCTGCTAAAAACTGTCGAAATGTAGCTCATTATATAACGAGGGCCAAAATGAGCTGTCACGTCAGCACTAATTGTTTAACTTATGGTTAAACTTTTGACAGGCCTGTACTGTAGCAACAATACAGACCTGTCGTAAGTTTAACACTGAGCTAACGAAAAGGTGTCAAAGCCGGACTGTCGTATGGCCGACTGAGATATGGATAGCTAGTGACAGAAAAACTACCGAGAGTTGATAAAATGTGGTAGCTGCCGAAAAGCTGTCGAGATTTAACTCATTATAACAGGGCGACGAGATAAGTTATCGATTCAGCATCGATTGGTTAGCTAGCTTACTGTCAAGCTTTTGACGTGTCATTTTAATATACCAATTCAATGAACATTGCCAAATATATAGCAATATATGCCTCGCATAGAAATCAAACGATAAATCCCAAGGGGTTAGCGTGCAATAAATATCGTTATTATATAGCAGTATATGCCGCCCATAGAAATCAAACGATAAATCCCGAGGTGTTAGCGTACAATATATACCGATATTTGCACGCTAACTTTGTTCCAGTCCGAGGTTTCCCGAATCAATTTTTTCATATTGCACACTTTGTCTCATGACGCTGTCGTTTATGACGTCATACGATTGTTGTTGACGTCACCGCTGTGTTGTTGTCATATTGCACTTGTTGTTATTATACAATTATAGCATTTCAGTGAGTGCGATATGATGTTTTATCGGCAAAGAAAAGCAATATTGGCCGAGGCCGTAGGCCGAGGTCAATTAGGGGATAACTGTCTTGTAATTTTCGATTTGCAGACGTATATCGGTGGTTATACTGTCGCAAATTAGTTTATTGGCGACGCGTCAGCGGAGCCAATAAAAACGTTATTTGCGATAGTATAAACCACCGATATACGTCTGCAAATCGAAAATTACAAGAAAGTTATCCCTATTCTAATTCAAAACATACTTTAAAGGATATGGTAAGCATTTTCTGAAAACGATACTATAAATAACTCGGGGATTTTCCAAATCCATTTGAACTGGTTGAGACAGATCACACGAACCATTTCCCGCATTAATCTGATTTCTCTGACTTTTAAATCTGATTCTATGAAAAAGTAAAGTGCCTTCCGGATGAGACACGATCACTTATAGACACTATATTGATGACGTCATAATCATTTTACGCAAGAACGTCAACAAAATTTGATGACGTCATTTAACGAAGACACGGATGGTGGCATGATCTGATGCAAATGTTTTACAAATCGAGTTTTGGCATGTGAGTAAAAGAATCCTACACCACTAACAGTGTAATATTTTCAATGACAGGAAAATATTCATCCTCGATTGATATATCTCTGTCATAACCTGTGTAAGTTTCCATTAATCCATCAAGATCGTTCGGTACCGAATGCGCACGTGCAAGTACCCGGAAAATTTGCAGCAGTATATTGTGATTATACTGTCGGAATTTGCGACAGTATATCGGTGGTTATACTGTCGCAAATTTTTGACGTCAGCCAATGAAAACTGTTGTTACATACAGATTAAATTAGAATATTACTTTTCTTTGCCGATAAAACATCATATTGCACTTACTGAAATGCTATAATTGTTTTATTACATGTAAACTATCTTAAAATGAGAAGACAGGTGTTAAATTTTACTAATAAATATTAAATATCTTTTGTCCTTTACGTTCCGACAATGGCCGCCATCACGGTACCAGTGCAGCGTCACGGCAACTAATGACGTACTAGTGTCTGTGACGTCATTAAATTGCGCAATTCATTCTTTTTGTGTTCAATTCCAGTTTCCAACGATGGATTTGATTGGCTTAGTGCAATATGGTGTTTTATCATCTTCCAGAGTGCAATATGATGAAAAACGGCGGTGCGCGTGCAGGTAGTTTAACCAATCAAAACAAAGGCCTCAGAGTAAAATCATATCATAATGTAATAAATCCATTTACAAGAACTAGTGCGATATTTATGTTTTGAACGACAAAATGGTATTTAAGATGAAATACTTGACGGGAGTAAACGGAATTTATTTTGCTATATGATAAAAGGGTGAATTGAACTGATATTGTGAAATATTGTCCCTCGAGCTCGTTGACTCGAGATTTGCACTTGCCAGCTCGCGCAAATGTCGAGTATTTAACAATATCAGTTCAATAACCCTGTAATATTGTAAATGCACTCAAAAATCATAAAATGAGGCCAGCCCGTGGTGATCTAATGCATGAGACGTCAGTCTACAAATTCAGGGTCTCGCACCGCTATGAGTTCGAGCCCCGCTCAGACCACATGTGGAAAAGTGAATTTTCCTTGTCCTTGGCCTTATTAATAATTACTGGTTCACCTGGTATCAGTATAAAGTGACTGGGAGATCTGGAGTGGTGCGCTTGTCTGCGGCGTACTGACTCTGTGAGCTCGCATGTTAAAGTTATCCTGAGTGTGCACTAGTACAAGGCAGACCATACAACACACTCGCACTTCGAATTCACATGCATACAAGAACTAGTTCATAAATTAATCCATAGAGATTAATAAAAATAGTTCTCGTCGCGAATAGCTGAAAAAATTGCAGATGCGAGATTGAAGCAACATTCAACCCACTAACCAACCAACCTAACGTCGTAACTTGTAAAACTTTGAGTGAAAATAAAATATATAATATAGCTATAGCTCACTCTTAAACTTTCGACAGTTTTGTATTGTGGATTCATATCATAGTGTGGCGATTTTAATAGAAATTTAATAATACATGTAGGTAAATTTACTATTATATTATATATATATATATATATATATATTATTTAAATGTATGTATACATTGCATTGTAATAGTTGTTTACTTTGGAGATTTAAACCTATGTCCTATATAACGACTATGAATGTTTAACTTAACTAGAAAGTCTGAAAATCAAGTTAGCTTAATATATATAGATGTATACTGATTACAATAAAATCGATTTTTTATCGATCAATCGATCGATCGAGATAATATAATCACTACAGGTGGTGGATAAAACAATAATCCGTTAATTAAGTAAGTAATCCCCGTAAAAAGTCAAGGTCATTTACTGTCTCTATGTCTATGTTAATTATATACCCCCGCTTAAAAAGTGTGTGTGTGGGGGGAGGGGTTATAGTGATAGGGGTGTCCGTCCGTCCGTCCTTCCGTTACACCTTAGGGTACCTATCTCTTATCCGCAACTCCTCCTAAAGCCTTCAATGGATTTTCATGAAACTTTCACACAATCTTTGTGATGTAATGTAGATGTGCACCTCCTATTTAAAAATTCGATCCGACGGGTTTTTGGGAGCTTGTGGCTCACAGTTGTTCTAGTATATATTTATTTAGCTGAAAGTTTTAAAACTTATGAGTGTATATATACAATATTTGGCAATATTCATGGAAATGGTACATTAAATTGAAATGTTTACAACAAAATAGTTATTCTATAATATACGAAATGGTAATTATAATAACTTAATTTTATTAACAATTTTTGCCTAAACTTTACAAACTTTACTATACGCACGGTATCGTCTATATATATACTCTGGGCATTTAATTTGACCATGTGAAACTATATTATAATTATATTCTCTCTTTTTTTGCGTATGTTTACTCATGGATGTTATTTTCTTTGTTTTATATGTGTATACGTTCTCGGTATTTTAATTTACAAATAGAGAAATAAAAAATAGACTTGAAACCATATAAATTACACGGTTAAATTACCCAACATTTAAATTATTAATATAACTTTATCGACAAAATATATCTTAAATTTTTATCTAGTTTCTAGTTGGTCATTAGGACATACATGGCCGGGTATAAAACTTTTAAAAAAAAGCTTGTAACATGAGTATACATAAACAAAATACTTTATTATTAATATCATATTAGTCTGATTAATGTTACGGGTTCCAAAAATGACATGTTTAAGCCACACTCAATTCAGTAAAAAAAAAAATCCGTGAATGTTTTGTCTGTTTAAAATACGATTTTAACGATAACAATACATTATGTAATTATTTAAATACCTGATGGACTTCTTTTTTTTAACAACCCCCCCCCCCCCCCCTCCAACACACACAAATTGAACTGAATTATATTTAAGAATGGTAGAATTAGTAACCCCCCCCACCACCACCACCACCACCACCACCACACCCACATTGACTCAAATTCTATACGAAAAATTAAACTTAATTACATTTTTTTTACAGAAATGTTCAAAATGGTTGATCATTTATTAGTTGAAATAAACAAAGACAGAGACTTGTTTCCAAAACAAATCATTTCTCTATTTTTTCCCCTTAGAGCAAATACAATAAAGTAATTCTATTTCGACGAAATACACATTAATTCCAGCGGAATCAACACCAAAGAGTTAAGAATCCAACGGGAAAGCTGAAAAGATGTATTAGTGATTTAGTCAACAGAAATTCTGTACCAGGAAAGAGTTTACGCTCGAATTACAAAATGGAAGTCTTTCGTATACCCTTACCTTGTCAAAGTTATGAGTTATTTTCCATTCTGTGTATTTCAATAATTCATCCGACACGTTTGTATACATTCATAACTTTCTGGTATCAGTGAATTAAAATACGACGTCCATGTTTTTTAAACTATTTAAAAGTTCACTTAGTTTTCCAATAAAGTACAGAAGATCAATATCGAATGTTTACATGTTTATAAAATACCTGTTTAGGTAGATTCAGGTAACAACACGATTTTTAAATAAACCGTTAATACATATATACACAACGGTGAGCACAGGTAGCGCAGGTATAGGCAAACAGCATTGACCTGTCCGTCTGACCTTTTATTAGGAATATTTTTGTGGGAACAGAACATTCATATAAAAAGAACACAGGTGCTCATTTATCTAACATTGGGAATATGTTTTCTTTATGTATCAACTGCGAACCCAAGCACTATCCCTGTATTTGAAGGACCATAGTATAAATGAATAATTCTCAATGAAAGGTCAAGCGGACAGGTCAATGTTGTTTGGGTATATATATCGGTGCAATCACTTCATAGATCAATAAATTTTTGAACTCCTCTTTAAAACTGACTGACACTCGGCCAAACTTTAATATTGTTATGGGTGTCTTGGTGTAGGTTTACAACTGTTTATGTATATTAGCGTGTTCGTATGTACAGTAAAACCTCGATTCGTCGCCCCCTTTTTGTGTAGTCATATTTTCGTAGTATATAGAGATTTGGTAGTAACTGGGAGAAATTTATAAAGAAAAGAGTAGAAAAATCAATCAATCAATCAATCAATCAATCAATCAATCAATCAATCAATCAATTACATCAACAATAAAATAATAAAAATAATAATAACAATAATAATAATAATAATAATAATAATAATAATAATAATAATAATCCACTAAGATTTATTTATTTATTTATTTATTTATTTATTTATTTATTTATTTATTTATTTTAACGATTTCTGATTAAAATTATTGAAATACTGCTACTGCCTCCTTATTGCAGAAGCTGCTACTATAGATGATGATGATGATGATGATGATGATGATGATGATGATGATGATGATGATGATGATGATGATGATGATGATGATCTTAATTTTACTGAGACGATTTCTCGATTTCTGGTTAATGATATCTCGATAGCTTTTCGACACCCGCTACATATCTCTGGACAACTTTTTTTGTCACTAGTTATCCATTTTTCGGCCACTCGGATGTCGAGCTTCAACTCCTTCACGTTAGCTAATTGTTAAACTTACAATAGACCAGAAGTCAATAATGTTACAATCGGTCTAACCCCAAACACTTACCGAATTATCTTTGCTTATGAAAAGTTGAGTACCTTGCAATAGCCAAAACGACCAAGTTAGTTAAAATTAAAAGTTAAAGTCTGTCCCGAGCCATTAGGCCCATCAGGCCGGAGCTTATCCCGGTTTCTGTGGCGTTGAGCGACTGAGAGTACAAGACTCTCCCCTGAATGGGACGCCGGTCCATCGCAGGGTTAACCCCCAGCATTTTGCTGGTACTTATTTATTTTTCAGCAGAGTGAACTGGAACAACAAGGACACAACACATCGCCCGGTCCAGGGATCGAACCCACGACCTTCGAATCACGAGTCCAACGCCTTAACCACTAGGCCACGCGCTTCCAAGAACACTTCGTAATAAACGAATTAAATACAATCAAAAGCTTGAGTAGTTGGGTCATTATAAGATAATGATCCCGGATGGACTTCCATTTGTTACCTCTTTTAACGTTTTTAACTTTGATTGGCAAAGCCTTTAAATGACGGAGTCAAGCCATTTTTTCTAAAAACATTTCTGTGCAAAAACTTATTTTACTAAAATTTTATAGTATTGTCATATACCATTTTTTGAATGTATTTTATGATTAAATTCAAAAAAAGGTATATGACAGTATACTTAATGAATGGTAGGTGATAGTACGATTGCTAACTAGGACATACACGCAGTACAGACCAGTTGAAAGTTTAACAATAAGTTGCGGAATGAATAATAGTGCTGAGTCGGCAGCTTACAGTATTTCGGTCCGGCTGTAGCTTTTCCGTCACAAGGTTTCCACATCATTTCGGCCACTCGACAACCGTCTCCTTTTACGTAAAAGTCTAACTCTTTCAGCTGTCTGTACTGTATATATATTCGACATTGAATAAAAAGTACTCCAAGGTAAAAACCGAAATCATATTCTCCTGGGGCATACAATGAACATTTCATTGTCAATATTAGCCTTTTTCTAAAACGATTTTAATATTTCAGCATTTGAGTAATACGGAAAAAATAAGAAGCCAAAGTTTTTGAACCACCAGATCTAAATATAATTAACTAAATAATAGTCTTTAAATTCAACATACCCTACGAATCAATTACAATGATATCGCCATATCCAAAGATCTCTTATCATAAAGGAATACATTCAAAATCACTTATTTGTGAAATGGTAGCCATTTATCAACCATGTATAGCTTTATCCTAATAACCAAACACCCCCTTTGAGAATCACAAAAATATATTGAATTTGGCATTATATTCATTTATAAGAAGCTCGGTCGTACAAATCAAACCGAATATGAATTCGTTAAGTTTGTAAATATTAGTGACGTGGTATGTTAATGTCCCATGAATTATGCACCTCTATAAATGCATATTTTATCAGTTGTAAAATTTCGGATCATGTTTAAGTTATTTCCACAGTAAATAAACATGGTAAGTAAAATAAATATTATTATTATTTTATTTTTTTATGATAACATAAACATAATATGGGGTCGGGGTGGGGGGGTAGTTTATTTACAATTGTCTCCCTTCGTACATATTTGTGTCTTTGTTCGAATTTTAACTCGCAGTTAAATCTTGCCCTAAAACAATGTCGTGGTAATATTTTTCAATATTTTTCAGAATAAGGAGACTGACATTCTCATTAAATAAAAACACTTTTCTAATTTTCAAACAAAATTATCTTGTCTCAAGAGCATTTGTATTTTGTTAACGGGTTGTATCTTAAAATCGTTGTGATTGATTGATTGATTGATTGATTGATTGATTGAATGGGGATTTACCCCCCCCCCTCTTTAAGATTATTTTCTGCCGCTTCACCAATAACTGGTGACATATCGATATAGATGAAATAATTTAGTTGGACTTTGGCTTTGACCCATTCATTCAAAAATCAAGAAAAATACTTATATCGAGTCGCCACCACCTGTAGATGAAGTGACGAGAAGTTTGTTTATTACAGAAAGAGATGTTTTACTTTGTTAATGGACAAATGTCCAAATTAGTAAATGTATATTGAAATGCACTGCAGACCTGTCAAAAGATGATCCCTTAGCTTAAAAGTCATATCGACATTTCGATAGTATAGATGGAGACGCCACCAGCTGTAAATGAAGTGACGAGAAGTTAGTCTATTACAGAAGGAGATCTTTTTACTTTGGTTATGGACAAATTCCAAATTTCAAATACAGTACAGATCTGTCAAAAGATGACCACTAAACGTAAGAATTAGTGCCAAATTGACAGCTCATTTCGAAACCCCATTAGATTTATTTCGACAGCTTTTCGTCTTCTGTTATCTCGACATTTTTTTAGACCACCAGCCATCCATTAAAAGACCACTCGACATCTGAGCCTAGGCTTATTTTCGTTAGCTGAGCGATAAACTTTCGACAGTTCTTTACTATAGATATTTAATTTTGTTTTGTAGGTAATACACAAATTGAAAACCAGATCAGATTTACAAGCAAAGTGGATAAATGTCGCCATCATACAGATTTGTGATGCAAAGAGAAAACTCTGAAATGTTTGATCAAAATGGGTAAATGCTTTAACATTTTATCAACATGAAAATCTGAAAAAAATCCAAAAAATATCAATACACGTATAATATTGTGAAAAATACACGTTATTTACATTTAACGGATTCTGCAGTTGTCATGTGGTAATTTTACTCTTTCACAATAATATAAAAATCTCAAATTTATACATCACATTATAATCTGAAAAATGCGTGATTTACACCTAAGGTAATCTGCAGAAGTGTCCAACATCCTGTGATAATATTACTGGGTCATAGTTTATGCCAAATAATAGTATGGAGAAATACTTAATTTGCAATGGTGCTTTTCGTTGTCTCCTTGATCATATGGTTAAGATATTTGCCATTAAAGGCAATATCAATTAATATCAAATAAATTCAGAAATAGAAAACTATTTCCGATTTGTTTGAAAATACATAGGTTTATAAAGGTCTAAAAAAACCACCAACTTTCGGTAAGCAAAAACGAATACCGATTTCTCAAACCAGGATAAGTTCGAGCACTTGTGTGTGATAAATTATAACATCAACTTCTATCCTTATATTACAATGTCAAAGCTTTACACCTTGCGACAATCGCAGTTCAAGAATTCATGGGGATACACGTACATGTACCTGTACATGTATATACCTGAATATGTTATAGGTTGTAGCACATGCAATGTACCAACGCACATATCAAAAACAAACATATTAATCCATGTATGAATCACAATCCAGAAGCAAAGTAAAAACTTTGGAACTGACAAGTTAGGTTAGACACGTGAACTTCCACCAGGGAAGTGAGACCGGGTGCTCCGGTAGGGTAAGCACCTCCTGTTTAGCTAGCTACACCCGCCACGTGTGTAATCAAAATTGTGTGAAAGGAACATGGAACTATGAGACGTCAAATATATCCAGGGCAATCCTGGACACAGAGACATCAAACTTATCAACAATACCGTGATGTCAAAGTTAGAACCTCTTTGTAACTTTATATTTATAGGTTGTGCAGACTCAAAAAGCACACAAGGTAAGTGACGAAATCGAAGTGAAAAAAATCCACAAAATTCTGAAATTAACACTTACTACCCTGTTGATTTTGATTTTTTACATTTAAAAAAATAAATTCAAAAACAGCACATGACAATACTATTTTTTCAAAGATATTGCATATTTACACCACGAGTTCTATTACGTAAGATAAAACGGTCAAGGTCATTCAGCCACTGCAATTTTGTCTATTACTGTTATCTTTAACGAAAAAAAGAGTTTTGAGACAATCTAACCAATACGTGAAACCATTTATTAAGAAAAAAGTTCCGAAAAATATTTGTAACATGTAGCTTATAATGTAAATCAAATATTCAACCACACCATGGTCACTGACTGTATTGTGTCACTATAACAAGTGTCCGTTCAAAGTCGCGAGTTTTATGAGGATTATGCTATACCTATCTTTGCTGTTAATTTTGTTCAACTATAAAGTACCTGTAATTTATTCAAATAATATGTAATTATTATAAGTTACATGGTTTGTAAGCGTCCGGTACGGAATGACCCTGTATCATTCCGTAACGGACACTTACAACCCATGTAACTTTTTTACCCTACCGATGACCCGGGCTATTGAAAAGGGTTTTTAAAAATGCTACCGATGTCAATGAATGAAGTTAAAAAACATATTATTTGGGTGCAATAAAATACTGCCGTGACCAAAAAATACTAAAATTCAGCATACTAACGAAGTCTAGCAGTCTTCCCTTTGGCTTTCAATGTTTCGAAATACTATTTCCATGCGTTTTAACTCACTATCTTCAGCAGAAGGTTCAGCAAACCATTTATTTACGGTCGCCATTTTGGTTGACGTTTACGTTAGAGACAGGGGACGTAACTCTAACCCACCCAGTATAAGCCTTACTTACCCAGTATTTTTGCGCGTGCGGCTATGTACGGAATGATACTGGGTTGGTCATGTGATTCGATTTAGCCAATCATTTCCTTAGATTTTAGTTAGAGGTAGGGTAAAAAAAAATACAAGCTTGCATTCACGTTCCTTTGTTTTTTTAACAATTTCATTTCTCTTTTCTATAGTAGTTGAAAGACAAGACAGCAATGAAAAACGATCTTCAAGAAAAGGTAAACTGTCTCTCTCTCTCGCTCTCTCTCTCTCCGAGTCGATTTTAATTTTAAGGCTAAAGTAACTGAGAAAATGTTTCATATTATCCAAATACCCTCTCTCTCTCTCTCTCTCTCTCTCTCTCTCTCTCTCTCTATCTCTCTCTCTCTCTCTCTCTCTCTCTCTCTCTCTCACACACACATACACACACACACACACTAGCAACAACTTTACTTTGTGTTGACGACGATAAAATTTGCAATATTTATCTATTTTTTCATTTCAATTTTCAGTAAGCCCTGAAGTTAAAGCACCAATAGGTATGTTATACTCGAAGTGGTCAGTGGGTCATTGATGCAAAATAAGTTGACCCTCTTAGATGCTGGTGTGTATGTTGGGGGGGGGGGTCGTTACGGGACGACCGTATAGTGCTTCAGCGTTGGAGGCTAGAGCAGGTTTAAATTTAGTGATAATATGTATCTATACCGTTTCACAAATGTGATTTCGGCATTAATTACTAGGTATATTCTGTTGTGTAGTTTTATAATCAGTCTCTTTATTTAACCTATGTTCTGGGTTTTCTATTGTTTTTATTGGGTTGACAAGTACATCGTATATAGCAACGCATCTTTATTTCATTTAAAATTTTACTTGTACGGAGATGAAATAGACTTGCATGCAAGTGTAGTGAAGATTTCACAATGGGTGACTTAATGAACTTCTATCAACCCAGAGGCGGCGGTAAGCTATTTAGTTTATAATATAGTCCGCATACATGTACAGTCAAACCTGTCTATAAAGGCCATCCAAGGAACCAGTAAAATTGACCTTTATGGGCAGGTGGTCATACAGGTTTAAAAATATGAATAAAGAACAATGGGATACAATTCTACAGCAGGTGGCCCCTACATAGTGGTGGCCTTTAAGACAGGTTTGACTGCAGTTCTATACCCTTTTCATTTTCAAATTTGAGTCCGTCCACGGGTGGCCGATGAAGCTAGACAAGCAAGAAATGTCCACCCTTCCAACGCACCCGGTCTCACTTCACGTGTAAAACATAACCTAGTAGTTTTCAAATGTCTTATTATGGATTTTATAAGGATTGTACATTGAACATGGAACGATATGTTGTGTTGGGTTTTTTATGAATATGCTCTGTAAGATATTATAAGAGACTGCTTTCTAAATTATGTAATCTTTTTTCTGTTTTAAGCTTCAAACGGACACGGTGCTATAGGAAATGGTGTGCTCGTCAACAACAGAAAAGGTAAATAATAGTTCGCATTTTATGTCCTCGAGTTGTTCCCCTTTGTTCTCTAACGAAAAATTCAAAAATCCCATGAACATTCACACGTAGAAACAATGGCACATGACGTCATAATATTACAATCTAAGATTTAAGATTAGTATTTTTTATATAAATCTTGTATAAAAGCAAGAAATACAATGTATAATAGTCAAGCATAGATTATTCTCAAGCTGTAAAAAAAAACGAGTTACTAGAATAGTCTTTCGGATAAGACTCAAAACCAAGGTCCCGTCTCTCAGTACATGCTAAAGACAAACCTGTATAGTTCGAAAATGAGTAGACTACCTGTGGTCGCTATAGAGGACGCTTGTACAACTAAATATATGTATACTTGTATTAATATAATGGAACATTTGATGGAAACATATCTTGTGTCCAGTTTTAAGCAAAAATTACAAATACAAAAGAAGGATGTCCATCATTTTCCCAATATCTACTCAAATTGTTGTAATATCATATGGTTCTGTTCAAATTTTCTCTTTAGATCCGACTCTTTGTCTAGTACACATGAAATATTTTCTCACAATTTTTATTTTAAAACAATTTACCAATTTATACTGGTATTTGTACCAATGCAACAGTATTGAATAAATTACCCCCCCCCCCATCCAAAAAATAAAATAAAATGAAAAATAAAAATAAATAAATAAATAAACATACATTACCTGGGTGTAGATTTCTTAGTTCAATACCCAGTCTTTTTATTCTCCGAAGTTTAACATAAAATGGCGATTTGAAACATATTTCATCAAACGATGCGTGCGTTGAAAACATTTAGACATTTCCTCAGCGTAAGTAAATTGAACAATTTTCTTGGGCACGGTATCTTAAAGCTGCAATTAACTTAGTCAGCATTTCGATAAAGAATTTATCGTTAATTACTTCAAACAAATAGCTTTGATATCGATGAACACAATCTGATAGCTGTATCATGTATTGTTATTTTTGCTAAGTGCAAGTTGGGTGGTAAAATGATCTCGGTTAGACCCAAACAACATTAACCTGTCCAATTGACCTTTAATTTAAATATTTATTATGGACCAATGCATTTGTATATTGGGGGAAAGGGGTGTTTATTTCATCTATATCATAGGAAACAAACATTGTTTATGTATTCACTGTGAATCTTAACAAGTGGGTCATCGTATATGGATACTCTTCAAGAAAGGTCAAGCGGACAGGTCAATGCTGTGTGCCTATAGAAATGGGACGTAAATATTGGCAACGACCATGGCTTATAATTATACAGCACTACAAAAGAATGAAATTAGAAAAAAAAAAAAAAAAAAAAACAATCAAATATATTTTATATTGAAATGTTTTATCAGTGAAAGGTTTACAAGTGTATATTCTAACTGATTAATTGACGCAAGCATTCACCTGTTCACTTGACCTTTCATTAAGAATATTGATACATGTATATTATGACCCACCCAATACATAGGTAGTCATAGCATTCGTAGTTATATATAATAAACAATGTATATTTACCATGCCGGAGATGAAATAATAAAACACCTGTGTTCCCTATACGTGGCTGTACTCGTCCATAATAAATATTTCAACTAAAGGTCAACCGACAGATCAATGATATACAATGAGCGAATCGATATGTTTGTGTATTGTTTACAACAATAGTGAATAAATAATTCATTCTAAGAAAAGATGCAGTATCTTGTTATTGCGTTTAAGTTAGGGTTAGATTACTTATAGGCAGAGAAATTTGCAGTTCACCACATAGTTCAGTTTATTATCGTTTTCACTGAGGAATTTTTATTTTCCTAAGAAGTACATGTAATTTCATTTATGTAGTTCTCCGAAGGTGAAATAAGCCTGTAGTTCACCAGATTGTGGTGGGAGATACACAGCAAAAATAACTTACCATCAACGATTATTTCAAAGCTATATGTCGATTTTGTCAGAATCAAAATTATGCTTCAAATTTGAAGCAGCAGGTTTCTCGGCCTATCTACAGTAGAAACTTCTCGAAATTTTAACTCTGAGCTAACGGAAAGCAACAAAAGCTCGGTTACAGAGAGATCGAATATGCATCGCTAGTGGCCGAAAAACTGCAGCGAAAGATAGAAGCTGAAAAAAAATTAGCTAACAAAGGACAGAGATCAGCTGCCAATTAGCTCCTAATTCGCCGGCTTAGTGTTAAACTTTCGACAGGTCTGTACTGTGCTCGACACACCTCGACATGTTTGATCTGTTTAATTAACCTTTGACCTTTAATCGAACACTAAACTGAAAATCAAAATGTGCTTAATTACATGGTTATTCTTCCAGGGTATAACACAAGGGCCATTGAATCTCTACATGGGCCTATAGGGTCAGGGCAAGAGCCAAAGAGGTCAACGGCTGTGAGGACAACCAGAAGGGTCAGCTGTGGTAAGATTCTGAATAAATACAAACATAGTTCTTGCACCTTATATTGAATTCAAAATGGTCTGTATATAAAAAAAATATCAACAACAACAACAACAACAACAAAAAAAAAAAAAAAGAAAATTAAAAACTTTGTCATTAAACAAAAACAAAAACCTGGTTTTTTTATTCAGAGAACGGCTCATATATATTTATATGACTGACTAAGATTTGAAAAAAAAGATACTGACTGTTTCTTCACCAAGCATTCATTATTAGAAATAAAAGTCACGGATGGTCATGATTTGGACGAGACCTTAAAAACCAAAATGTATCTTGTCACCGTAGTCAATCAATCAATCAATCAATCAATCAATCAATCAATTAATCAATCAATCGATCCATCGATTAAGCATTCAATATAACGCCCCGCCGATTATGTCATCATATGGTTAGTGATTTCTCTGGTGTACTGTAAAATGATGCAATTCATATATATTTCAGCCGAAGATGACTCCAATACAACAGTTATCAAGTTTACACCTGCCAAAGGTTGGTATTTAGTATAAACAAGCCCATGCTATTAAGGAAAAATATTTTTGGCATCTGTAAAATGTTTTAAGCAATACGATACCAGTCAACACAACAGTGATAATTTATATAGTTTATGTGCAGCATGGGTGATTGAAGTTGAACTCATGTTTCTTGCACCTGTAGTTTGACAAAGGGGTTAAATTGTTAAAAACAACGGTATTTTCGGTTTTTTATACGCCCGTCATATGACGGGGCGTATTATGTTACGGTGCTGTCCGTCCGGGCGGGCGGGCGTCTGTTAACAATTTGTATTCCGTTCAATAGAGACCACAAACATTTATGGATTCAAATGAAATTTAGTATACAGCTTTACCATGGTAATACCTTGTGCAAGTTCAAATTTCATTTTTTTCGGATTATTTTTGGAGGAGTTATGCCCCTTTTTTAACTTAGAAATTTTTGTATGTATGACCATATGGTTTCCGATCATTAGAGCCTACCACTATTTATGGATTCAAATGAAATTTGGTATACACATTTACGATGTTAATATCTGGTGCAAGTTCGAATTACAACTTTTTCGGATTATTTTTGGAGGAGTTATGCCCCTTTTTTAACTCAGAAATTTTTGTATGTATGACCATGTGGTTTCCGATCATTAGAGCCTACAACTATTTATGGATTCAGATGAAATTTGGTATACACATTTACGATGTTAATATCTGGTGCAAGTTCGAATTACAACTTTTTCGGATTATTTTTGGAGGAGTCGTGCCCCTTTTTTAACTTAGAAATTTTTGTATGTATGACCATGTGGTTTGTATTCCATTCAGTAGACAATACGAACATGGATTTAAATGAAATTTGTTATACATTTGGTATACACATTTACGATGTTAATATCTGGTGCAAGTTCGAATTACAATTTTTTCAGATTATTTTTGGAGGAGTTATGCCCCTTTTTTAACTTAGAAATTTTTGTATGTATGACCATGTGGTTTGTATTCCATTCAGTAGACAATACAAACATGGATTTAAATGAAATTTGTTATACAGTTACACCTTAATCATGGTAATATCTCTTGCAAATTTGAATTACAACTTTTTTGGGTTACGAGTTATGGCCCGAACACGGAGTTGGTAATATATTTTTACATACATATATCCTAGTTGTACTTATTCTTCTCAGTAAATAGTACTACTCGATCAATATAACACGGGCGTATAATGCTCCGCTCGGCGGTGCTCTTGTTATTATTTTATAACATAAAATTAGTTTGCTTTTTGATATGGAAACACTTTAACATTTTGCAAATACACTGTAATTTTTCGTGTAGCAATTACATATCATACCAGTGTTAATTTTAGCACTAGACAACCGTTTCGGAATATAATTCTTCATCAGTAGTGCTTGAACCAAAATTGTCCAGTGAAACCAAAATTTCTTCAATGTGTTAAAAATGTTCAAAGGACCAAAATGTATTTTACCGAATTTAGCTAAGGTTATAATTTGTATGAGAGAATATACTTTAGTTTTTCAGGATTTTCATATTTTAACGGGCAGAAAAATTAGAAATTAATATATTTTATACTATATAATATTTCGGATACAAAATTACTTTTCTTTCGCTTTTTCTAAAAAAAAAAAAAATAAGAAAAATAATCTTATTACATTTAATGGCTGTCATTACAATATTGCTGATAAGTATTATGTCTCTAAAAGTATCCTGGACATATTTGACATCCCATAAGCATAGATCTATATTACTTTTATTCTCACACGTGGCGGGTGTACCCAGCTAAACAGGGGGGTGCTAAACTTTCCAAAGAACTTGATACATATTCTCTGCTGCAAAGACACATGTTTTGCTTCACATGTCAGTTTTTACACTTTGCTTTTTGGATTGTTATTTAAACATGTACCGGTGTGTTTATGTACTAAGCACACGTGTCTTATCTTCCTTGTGAGTTTCAAAGTTTTTACTTTTTTTCTAGATTGTTATGCGGACATGGACTAGTATGTTTGTTTTTGATTTTATATTAAAAGTATTTTAGATCCAAACACTATACTTATCATCAGAAAATTTATTCCGAAACGGTCGTCTAGTGCTGATTAATTGAAACAGTTTTAGTTAACCAAAACTTATTATTTTTTCATCTTTGTTTTACTTCTAATTAGTTCATGGTGATTCAGCAGAGATAACTATAACACAAAGCAGAGGTAAGTCAATATTCTAGTACTCATTAAGGTCACTTGTTATACTTTGAGATTATAATTATTAGCATTATGCAAATACTAGGGGTGTCTAGTTACATAATTATGGGCAAATTATGCTATATTTGCAAACTTTATCGTTAACACAAAATATGGCTTAGTTGATATCTTCTTTAAGGTCACTCGTTAGGCTTAGAACCCTTTTTGTTATCAAATAAGACTAGGTGCTTGGGGACGTATAGTCGCATGTTTTTAACGGCAAGTTGACTCATATTTGAAGGCCATCATTACTAAGTGGGTTGACATCTACAATCAAACCGGACGTCTAGTCACAAGTTGTGCAAGGCAAGATGTGCGATATTCAAAACGTCACTATTACAATTATAGACTAGATGAACATCTTCAATCAAACATGAGATAAAATGTGATGGCAAATATTTTTTGTGCCGCATACTTCTCAGATTACTTAGTTTTAGTATCTAATACCGATTCCTTTTGGTACTAAAATTTTGTAAACACAAAAAAACTGTCGAGGGAGATAACAACTACCGAAAAACTTCAGAGTTACGAGGATCAGAAATGAGCAGCCGAATCGGCACTATTTCATTAGCTAAGTGTTAAGCTTTCATCACACCCGCACTGTAAGTGGAATGTTAAAGCATTGCAAAAGTACATTGCAGTCAATCACTAAACCAATCAACGAATCTGAATCAGCCAATCAATTACCAGACTTACAACATTATAACCAATGTATATTTTGATTCTAAACTATCAAGTCATCCTAGTTACCAGCCAAACGTCATCCATGTTCCAAGAATGACAACATTAACAGTGACAGCCGAGGCATTTACAAGTTTATATACGATATAATTATCCTATTTTATGGAATGTTCTGCTGTATCAGATGTTTTGATTAAATGATTGTCTGATAAATGTTCTCTGTGTTTGTTTTAGCATCGACAGCTGCTATTGACAAAATAGACGTTAACGTTACACCGGGTGGTGGTAAGTCTCTCTCTCTCTCTCTCTCTCTCTCTCTCTCTCTCTCTCTCTCTCTCTCTCTCTCTCTCAATAACGCTGTTAAGTAGTGAAAATGCAAAACAAGTAGTAGGGATGATGTAATAGGAAAATAGGAAACACAACAGTCCATCAATCTGCAATGTGAATAATATTTTAGGTGCAATGTCAAATGATTATGACCCGAATAACCCTTACCAAATGCTTTTGAAAATAAAATGTTTTAGAGCATAGCATCTAATTTGCGCTGCGTGCTGAGATTTCATATAGACTCCATATATAAATAAAACACCTTTGACTAGGGCGTAAAACACCATAGCCCCACTCTATTCAGGCATCTCGAACAGTTATTTAATGGAAAATGTAGTATAACTCTTACACTTAAAATAGTGCAATAAAATGTCTTTACAACTGTCTGATGGCTAGTCTCAAGAATTTCATAAAATAATAATATGAAAACCAATTGGAGACGGTGCTTGAAAGAATGTACATGTACGTTTTCCCAAGAAATACAAAGTGTCATATACCATTTTTTGAATTTAATCATAAAATACATTAAAAAAATATACATGTACCATTTTTTGAATGTATTTTATGATTAAATTCAAAAAATGGTATATGACAAAAGCATAGCCATAACTTATGACGTACATGCATGATCAGACGATAAAGAAAACCGTTTAATGTGCACTCTATCACTCGTGTAATTCATCAGAAGATTATATTTGCTAATGTTGAAAATAAAGCGATTGATGTCTCATACTATATTTCATTTCCCTTACAGAGATTGTGTTTTCAATTACTCCTACGTCGGCGATGCGTGACGGTAAGTATTCATGTATCAAACATTTCCCTTGATATAGTTGACGTTCCATAGTACAATTTCTCACACATGTCTTATGTTTTTACCCATGTGAGATTTTTCTGTTTCACCCTAGGGATGGTGAAAAAGCTCGTTCTGGACAGGAAAATATTCATCCTCGTTTGAGATATCTCCGTCTTACACTGTAGCCTGTGTAAGATTCTATTAGTTCTTTCCTTCTAAAGTTTAATTTCACACATCACTGCTGTAGCGGGCGGAACATCCAGCTTCAATTCCCTGGTAGAAGTTAAGATGTTTTACTCCATTTGCAAGTTTTCAAGGTTTTTGGCTATGTTTTTGAATTGTGATTTGGACATTGACTGTGCATGTTTGTATTTGATTGATTTTTACATATAGTCTGGTAGAGGATTTGGAAAAAACCGCTTATTTTTCGATGTAGGGAGGACAACGTGTTCAAAGGTGGCAAGTTATGTCATAACCTTCTTTGAACTTTACTTTGGTAGAATCGGCTTGTTGCCAAGCAAGATTTCACCCAGGGGCCATTGTGGGGGCAGCTAAAGGTCAATGGGTGCAAAGTTCAAGTGAAAATGCCCATATTGACCTATGCACAAATTCAAGGTGGCTTACAGAAGTTTTTCTTTATACATTTTGTCTTCTAAATATGTACATGTAAGTGGTATCTTTAAATTAATAGAAAGTCATATCCAACTAATTCAGTCACATATTTTCAAAGTTTTCCATGAAAAATAAGATTAGACGCTTGCACAAATTTGACCTTTACAAATATGATTAATTGTGGCAAATAAATACTAGTATAAACACATTTGTGCATTTGAAATTGTTTAACAAAACTGTAGACTTTTGTTAAAATAATTTTACTGAATCATGTTGCCGTAAATATATAAGTATCCACTTAAAAAAAATCAAAGTACTGGTGGTACTGAAAGATTTGATTAGCTATAATGACTGTATAATGACTGTGTCTGTATAATACTATCAAGTGTGTTCTCTTTTCTGGTGGAAATATTAGTGAACTGTTGAAACACAAACTATTCCCAGTGCCGCTTTCTATACCTGATACACCAGGACCCTTGTTATCTGCAGCCAACGAGTCGGATCTTCAAAATATCCCTGAAGAAGAAATTTGCATGGAGACATTACTACCAAAATAATTAATGGTCAACCTTTAGTTGTAGCACTGGGAAATGGGAAAGGCATCAATACATTAGGCTAGTTAGGAAACGTACAAACTGTTTTTATCCACGCGAAAGATAAATGTATTAAAATTTATGTCATTATGATAGATATGACAACTAATCCATAAAAGGGGAAACCATCTAGATAAAAGAGGATCATGTCCCCGTTCTGTTAGAAGAATTATTGATAATTAAAATGTCCCTCTGCCATCAAATTGGTAAGATTTTATCAGTCACCAAGAAAACAAATAGGATCTCGTAGTAATCCAAGACACTTCTTAGCTTAGATGAGGGTAAGGGGTCCAACAGACAGCATGTTTAATTCATACAGAGGAAGGAGTGTAACCGTTTTTAAAGCTTTACACTAGGGAGCCGAAACTAGAATTGTTCCCCATGGTGTTGATGCAAGGCTATAAAGGAACAGTTGTTGACTGTCGTGATACTGATGACCTTATTCTTCTGTTGCTTTTAAATGAGGAAGTATGATTCCAGACCGGGACATCTAAAGTTCGTCCCTGTTCATAGCATAAAATTATCACCTCTGGAGAGGAATAAGCCCCAGTATTCCATGCAATTACAGACTGTAAGACTGTCAATTAACTTTCTGGACATTCTAAATACAGCATTCCGTGTTTCCAGGGAAAACACAGGTCTTCTTCCCACTCTTGCAAGAGGGAACTTTTCTGAACTTGTGAGTGCAGATGCCTTCATTGAATGTACCTAGCGAGGTTTTCTCATCTCCGATGTAAACTGTTCCTCTCAGGGGAAAAGTACAATTGAAAATTTGCTCCCAACATCATATGCAACCGACCTACATATTCAACGTACATACTATTAAACTGCTGTTTGGCTGCATTTAGTTATACCTAGTATTTGTTCCAGATCTTCCGTCACCTATAGGACACGGATGGTGCTAGTCTCACTAACTTGCGTACTGTATGCATTTAACTCCTAGTGGAGGTTAGTCCATCGACAAAATGCCTCAAACTGGCTCTGTTCTGCGCAATTTTACCCCCTCTGTTTCAATTCCAGAAACTTGTCTCAAGGTGTCTTTGATTCTTGTGTGTTCCATTTCAAAGTTTTGTGATATTGTTGGCAGGTGTCTTGATGGTGTGACCTATCCATCCCCAATGTCGCTTTTGTGTTTGTGTTTCAAAACGACCTTGTTTTGTGATCCACCATAAACTTTTCGTTACTAATTGTGTCTTGTCATCTGGCAACAGGACCACGAACAATACTAAGAATCATGAACAACACTTAACTTTTTGGACTTAAGTTAAGTATTTCCCTGATGTTCACGATTATTCTTGGACAGTTGAGTTAGTGCGAGTCTGAATGTGACTTAAAAACAGGTTTAATGAGAAAATTATAAATTAATTAATTGCATGGGGTTTTACGTTCTTTTACGTATTTCAGACATATCAAGACGTCACCAGCTATAGGTGAAGTGGCAGTAATTTTGACCTTTGCAGTGAACTTAGGAAAATGTGCAGGAAAAGTTCCTTAACATGTTACACCCGCCTTGGCACGGGGCATCGGTTTTTAAGATCTCTCTCAAAGGATCTCATGACTTTCGTTTCTAAATACCGAGTGTTTGGCAAAAGAACAGTCACTACCTTATTTCAAGTCTTGGTCAGACCCAACTAGGGTTCGAACCCCGGACTCACCACATACGGGGAGTGAGCGCTATACCAATTGAGCTACAGTAGGGGTTTTTAATGAGAAAATAACCTTTACCAAAACCATGTCATGCATTGCTGAAATGTAAATATAAATCATGTTGCACTACAAGATGTACATGTAGGGCATACAATTTAAAGTGGGTGGCTGTATGCACTTGCAATGGGACCGTTGAACCGTTGATTGGCTGAACCATTTGAATGATAATGCCACATATAGTGATATTGATGAATGAAAAGAAATCGTTAGATGTGACTGATATATTCCAGAGATTCTCGTGACTATGTCTTGCCGATTACAGTACTTGCAGTACTTTGATTTTAAACTTTTAATAAATTTCAAATTATCAGCTGGGTTTAAACAATATATTTGTTTTAATCACAGTCATGTATTTGCAAAAGAATTATATTTTAGCATTTTGTTTCATGCTTTGATGTTGAATGTATATTTTTATTTTATTCTATCTCGAAGCTTGTGTCAGAATTTTGAAAAATAACATTGAAATATTTAAATTTTAGCCTAAACAGTCTCAATTAGCTTCCTAGTCAACGTTAAAATACATGAATATGCTATGATTGCATGAGAACAGATTTATTTGATTTGTTTAAATCTCAGGAAGTATATATTTGGACAGCTATAAACTAATAAAGATTAATTTTTAGAAAAAAACACTATCTGACCTTTGACCTTTTATCTAGTAAACCAAAGGTCGATAAGCTTGGCAACAGGTTGATTCTTGACCCCTAACCTATGATGATATAAGACAGCTATGTTGCCAGCTTTGAACACTCATGTCCCCCTATTGTGAAATTTCAATTTTTTTCCACCAGACTAGTCTGGTAGAGGATTTGGAAAAAACCGCTTATTTTTCGATGTAGGGAGGACAACGTGTTCAAAGGTGGCAAGTTATGTCATAACCTTCTTTGAACTTTACTTTGGTAGAATCGGCTTGTTGCCAAGCAAGATTTCACCCAGGGGCCATTGTGGGGGCAGCTAAAGGTCAATGGGTGCAAAGTTCAAGTGAAAATGCCCATATTGACCTATGCACAAATTCAAGGTGGCTTACAGAAGTTTTTCTTTATACATTTTGTCTTCTAAATATGTAAGTGGTATCTTTAAATTAATAGAAAGTCATATCCAACTAATTCAGTCACATATTTTCAAAGTTTCCATGAAAAATAAGATTAGACGCTTGCACAAATTTGACCTTTACAAATATGATTAATTGTGGCAAATAAATACTAGTATAAACACATTTGTGCATTTGAAATTGTTTAACAAAACTGTAGACTTTTGTTAAAATAATTTTACTGAATCATGTTGCCGTAAATATATAAGTATCCACTTAAAAAAATCAAAGTACTGGTGGTACTGAAAGATTTGATTAGCTATAATGACTGTATAATGACTGTGTCTGTATAATACTATCAAGTGTGTTCTCTTTTTCTGGTGGAAATATTAGTGAACTGTTGAAACACAAACTATTCCCAGTGCCGCTTTCTATACCTGATACACCAGGACCCTTGTTATCTGCAGCCAACGAGTCGGATCTTCAAAATATCCCTGAAGAAGAAATTTGCATGGAGACATTACTACCAAAATAATTAATGGTCAACCTTTAGTTGTAGCACTGGGAAATGGGAAAGGCATCAATACATTAGGCTAGTTAGGAAACGTACAAACTGTTTTTATCCACGCGAAAGATAAATGTATTAAAATTTATGTCATTATGATAGATATGACAACTAATCCATAAAAGGGGAAACCATCTAGATAAAAGAGGATCATGTCCCCGTTCTGTTAGAAGAATTATTGATAATTAAAATGTCCCTCTGCCATCAAATTGGTAAGATTTTATCAGTCACCAAGAAAACAAATAGGATCTCGTAGTAATCCAAGACACTTCTTAGCTTAGATGAGGGTAAGGGGTCCAACAGACAGCATGTTTAATTCATACAGAGGAAGGAGTGTAACCGTTTTTAAAGCTTTACACTAGGGAGCCGAAACTAGAATTGTTCCCCATGGTGTTGATGCAAGGCTATAAAGGAACAGTTGTTGACTGTCGTGATACTGATGACCTTATTCTTCTGTTGCTTTTAAATGAGGAAGTATGATTCCAGACCGGGACATCTAAAGTTCGTCCCTGTTCATAGCATAAAATTATCACCTCTGGAGAGGAATAAGCCCCCAGTATTCCATGCAATTACAGACTGTAAGACTGTCAATTAACTTTCTGGACATTCTAAATACAGCATTCCGTGTTTCCAGGGAAAACACAGGTCTTCTTCCCACTCTTGCAAGAGGGAACTTTTCTGAACTTGTGAGTGCAGATGCCTTCATTGAATGTACCTAGCGAGGTTTTCTCATCTCCGATGTAAACTGTTCCTCTCAGGGGAAAAGTACAATTGAAAATTTGCTCCCAACATCATATGCAACCGACCTACATATTCAACGTACATACTATTAAACTGCTGTTTGGCTGCATTTAGTTATACCTAGTATTTGTTCCAGATCTTCCGTCACCTATAGGACACGGATGGTGCTAGTCTCACTAACTTGCGTACTGTATGCATTTAACTCCTAGTGGAGGTTAGTCCATCGACAAAATGCCTCAAACTGGCTCTGTTCTGCGCAATTTTACCCCCTCTGTTTCAATTCCAGAAACTTGTCTCAAGGTGTCTTTGATTCTTGTGTGTTCCATTTCAAAGTTTTGTGATATTGTTGGCAGGTGTCTTGATGGTGTGACCTATCCATCCCCAATGTCGCTTTTGTGTTTGTGTTTCAAAACGACCTTGTTTTGTGATCCACCATAAACTTTTCGTTACTAATTGTGTCTTGTCATCTGGCAACAGGACCACGAACAATACTAAGAATCATGAACAACACTTAACTTTTTGGACTTAAGTTAAGTATTTCCCTGATGTTCACGATTATTCTTGGACAGTTGAGTTAGTGCGAGTCTGAATGTGACTTAAAAACAGGTTTAATGAGAAAATTATAAATTAATTAATTGCATGGGGTTTTACGTTCTTTTACGTATTTCAGACATATCAAGACGTCACCAGCTATAGGTGAAGTGGCAGTAATTTTGACCTTTGCAGTGAACTTAGGAAAATGTGCAGGAAAAGTTCCTTAACATGTTACACCCGCCTTGGCACGGGGCATCGGTTTTTAAGATCTCTCTCAAAGGATCTCATGACTTTCGTTTCTAAATACCGAGTGTTTGGCAAAAGAACAGTCACTACCTTATTTCAAGTCTTGGTCAGACCCAACTAGGGTTCGAACCCCGGACTCACCACATACGGGGAGTGAGCGCTATACCAATTGAGCTACAGTAGGGGTTTTTAATGAGAAAATAACCTTTACCAAAACCATGTCATGCATTGCTGAAATGTAAATATAAATCATGTTGCACTACAAGATGTACATGTAGGGCATACAATTTAAAGTGGGTGGCTGTATGCACTTGCAATGGGACCGTTGAACCGTTGATTGGCTGAACCATTTGAATGATAATGCCACATATAGTGATATTGATGAATGAAAAGAAATCGTTAGATGTGACTGATATATTCCAGAGATTCTCGTGACTATGTCTTGCCGATTACAGTACTTGCAGTACTTTGATTTTAAACTTTAATAAATTTCAAATTATCAGCTGGGTTTAAACAATATATTTGTTTTAATCACAGTCATGTATTTGCAAAAGAATTATATTTTAGCATTTTGTTTCATGCTTTGATGTTGAATGTATATTTTTATTTTATTCTATCTCGAAGCTTGTGTCAGAATTTTGAAAAATAACATTGAAATATTTAAATTTTAGCCTAAACAGTCTCAATTAGCTTCCTAGTCAACGTTAAAATACATGAATATGCTATGATTGCATGAGAACAGATTATTTATTGATTTGTTTAAATCTCAGGAAGTATATATTTGGACAGCTATAAACTAATAAAGATTAATTTTTAGAAAAAAACACTATCTGACCTTTGACCTTTTATCTAGTAAACCAAAGGTCGATAAGCTTGGCAACAGGTTGATTCTTGACCCCTAACCTATGATGATATAAGACAGCTATGTTGCCAGCTTTGAACACTCATGTCCCCCTATTGTGAAATTTCAATTTTTTTCCACCAGACTAATAAATGTCTAAAAAAGAATCGTCCTTCACTGTTTGCGCAATGTTGAATTTTTTATGTGTTCATTTCTTACATGCAACTCCACATCTATATACGATGCATGTTTAAAACCAGATTAAAAAGCCATACATTTGTATTTTGTTGGTCAAATAAGACCCTGATAAAACCCATTACTTTAAAATTGTGGGTCTCTCATCATTAAGGTTCGATTATCTTTCAAATGTCGAAATGATTGTCAGTTTGCTTGTCGAATGTCGGTGGTTTTATCCAGGTATTTCTGTATTCCTCGATCATACTTGAACTGGCCGCCTCTGTGTGCAATTTTTTTGTTGATTTTCAAAGTTTTTACTTTGCATTTCGGATCATGATTTGGACATTAACCTGCATGTAGGCGTTTGATTTTGCCAAAATTCTTTGCAATAAACTATCATAATATCGTTGCTCATGCATTTCAATAATATGCATATTCAATAAATCAGTAATTTTTATGTTTTAATTTCAGATACTCCAACAAATGGTATTGCAACACCGTACGCTAATAAGCCAGGTTGGTTGATTTTAACCTTTTATAAATTACGTAAATGATCTTATTTAGAGACAACTGGTTATATTTAAGTGGTATGATTAATAAGCAAGATTATTGACTTTATAAAAGTTTTATGTCCCAAACAATCAATACTATTCTCTCATCAAATCCAATGTCTGTCCAAATTCGAGTAAGATACAATTGGTCAAAAAATGTGTGTATTGGGTTTTATTGTTGTTCAAATAAATGTTCTTTAAAATCACTATTTTCCTCTGAAGATCTAACACGTCTTGTGTAGTCTGGAATGGGATGGTTAAGACATGTTCTGCAAATGTTATTTCTTGATTCCTTTTGTTAATGTCAAGCTCAAAACTGTCAACTACAAATTTCTTATCTCCACCATTTGTTGTATCATGTTTTCAATATCTACACTATTCATTCGATACAATTATGTGCAAAAATTCCTTGTTCCTTTCTTTCTAAATTTGATTACAGATGAGGTGAGTGTAGCTTGTTAAACAGTGGGTGCTAACCGTTCCGAAAAACCCGGCCTCACTTCCCTGGCTTTAAGTTTACGTGTTTCACCTAGTTTGGCAGCTTTTTAAAAACGTTTTTACTTTGCTTTGGGATTGTGTTTTTGACATTTATTGGTCTGTTTGTGTTTTATTTAATAACACTATTCTATGTCTCGAATCAAATAATCGAAGGAAGGACATTATTTGAGAATGTCTAATCTGTTTATTACAGTTTAATACCTTCACAAATTATAGCCTTCTAACGGTCATAATGTAGATACGAGTATTTGTAAAACATTATAGATATGAAAATGTTGGTTATAATACTACTCAATCTCCAAGACAAACTAGAAACGTAAAGTCGCCTGCTGTGGAATGTACTTAGTTTAGAGATATTGTAGTGATCTTCTGGATGAATATCTCCAAGCACAGTTTATTGGTCTACATTATAAGCAATGATGCTGATTTTTTAGATTTAGTTTGTGTGTAAATATTAACACGACGTTTTCCCATCAAAATTATTGGCAATTGTTTATGTCTATGATTTTTGTTTAGACATTTCGTTTTTGTTTGTTTTAAAGGGATGTTACCCAATGACGTTCTTGCTCAGGTTGCAGAAAAACTGAAGAATAAGAGTTGGTATGAAGCGTTAGTTTCATTAGGACTGAATCTAGATGAAATAAAGGCAATAGAGAATGTGTTAGTGGCTAAAGCTTGCTTTAACGAATGGAAGAAATGTGAGCCAGCAGACGACATAGACAAATTAGAAATTTTAGAAAATGTTCTAGATAATTATCACCTTGATGAAAAAATTTTTGGAAAATACAACGGTAAAGGTAAGTTATATTCGGATTCCCACAATTCCATGTGCTTCTCATTCTCAATTTTGATTTTACAACTGTCGTGTGTATCTAGCACGAAATAGGTAAGCATCGCTCCCCACATCCTTGTTGAGCGTGTAAATTACATATTATACCAGTTTTATGTTGACAGCACTAGACGGCCGTTTCGGAACACAATTCCTCATCAGTAGTGCTTGGACCGTAAAATGAAAGTGGACTCTTCGAGATTGGAATTTTCAGTTTAACATTTTTATACTTGTCTTTGTATAATCTTATTTGGATATTGACCAGTATGTCTGTGTTGTATTTAAGATATTGATATTAAGCATTTAACGGGGATTCCCAGTTAATTTGTCAAAACTACAGATGTTGCATCTTTTCGTTAGATAAATGGAGTGTTCTAAAGCGCCAATTTTAATCCTAATTATGAAAGACCTAGTATGAGAAAGTTTGTCATTTTTGGTATGGGTCAGGCAATCCTTTTTTTTCTATCATACTAGAACTAATCGCCTAAATCTAAGTTAAAGAATCTTGGCTGGGCCGTATAATAAGTTTCTCTACTTCACTCATTTAATAAAGGTTAAATGGCCATCTATATCAGAAAGGGTCCTTAGGTAAAGAAATTCAGATTTTCAATTATTGTTATGTTTATATGACTAACAATAGGTTATACAAAACAATAAGGAAGATCAAATCACCCAAGTAGTTGATGATGAATTGTGAAAAAACAAACAGCCGCTGAACATAGCTAAGTTTTAGTAACATACTTTATTAATTGCATTCAAAATCCGTTTTCTGCAATAGATTATTCTGAGGGCCTTGTTTATTTACGGAATGTAACCTGCAATTTACCTTTATCGCTTAATTGGATTTTTTTCAGAGCGATTATCCGATAAAGGATTATACTGTTTGTGTAAAGGTATCAGAAAGGAGTGGTATGGTATAGTGACGGATCTCGGCCTTGAAGCTAATGACGTTAGAAATATTCAAGTGCAATGTAGAAGTCTGGTTATTTTCCAGCTACTGAAAATGTGGAATAGAACTTATGATGACAAATCTAAAAAGTTGTCTAATCTTTTGAATGTACTGTATGAATATGGTTTAAAGGATTTAGCGGCTGAATTAAAACGGCAGTTTTTGAAATCGTAAGTATCATAAAAAGGCGCAATTTGTGAATACGTGAGTGTTTCAATACCAGTTTAATGATGGTTCTGAGGTTTCGGAATAGTACAAAATGCCCATTTCCTTATCAATAATAATCTACAATTCCCCGATACGATCAATAATGATAATAGTGTATAAATTTTAAATCGCGGCCATTATTTTCATATATTGTTAAGGGGATTATTTTCGAGGGGTTACAATTGTGCGATTTCTGGAATTTGGCATTTCTCCTGGTAATAATTTTCACATAACCAATATAAATACATGTGTATTCTATATTTTATGAATAAAACCTGTATGGTAGACATTTTGGCGTGGTTAAAATTTTCGCAGTAATTTGTTCAGCGCAAAAACCGATTATTTCCCTTTTACAATATAATCATTCTGTAAGTTTTTCTAGTTCATCTTCACAGTTGATTTTCGTCATCCATCAATTTTTAATAGCATACATTAACATTACAAAATATGTCGATGTTTATTATCAATTGTCTCAATATGCTTTTCCATTTCGTTTCTAATATCGTCCATATTCATAATGGTGGCATGATTTTGGTAGCATGACTATTTCCAAGTTCTTGTTTCTGTTATGAATTTCTATATACAATTGCAATACGCAATGGACACTTTGCTTTGAATTACTATGTGGTTTGTAAATCTAGTCACATGACCAGTATGAACTATGAACAGTGAATTAGGATCCCCCGCTTGAAGCTACTTTCTGTGATTTGCATTTAGGCCCAAAGGATTAAAACTCCAAGGAGAATGAGTTATTTATTTATTTATTGATTTACTTGAGTTTTACGTCACAGTCAAGAATAATTCACGTACATCGAAACATCGTCAGTTATAGGTGAAGTGGCAGAATGTTTTACCTTTGCAGTGCGCTCATGGCAAGGTTCAGGGTTCTTTAACATGTCATGCATGATACATGACAGGGGGTATTGGTTTTTAAGTCTCTTCCAAAGGACCCCGTTACGTTCATTTTTGCTTAAATGCCGATTGCTTGGCGAAAGAACAATCACTTACTTTTTCCAAGTCTTGGTCAGACCAAACCGGGGTTCCAACTCACAAGCTCCCACATACAAAGCGCGAACTCTACCATTTAACTTCCAGGAAAATAAGCACAAAAATAGTAAAACAAATACTTAGTATTCTAGGAGATTTATTGCAGACAAGAAGTGTCTGAACGGACAGAGGGAAGGGCGAAACGATTTTATTATCTCCCCTGTTCTTCGACAGTCGGGGAAAATTACTATAGACGAACATATTTTATTGACCAACCCATATTTTATTCATGTTGTGTGCTATTTTATATTTACAGACCAAAGCCTAAAAATAATTCCATATCAGAAGAAGACGTTGAATAGCAATAAATGTCTTTTCGATGCGATTCTATATCATCTGTTTAGAAAGAATGCCTTTGTAAGACACTATAACCTTCCTGCATACTGTGGTGCAATTTTATTGTTATCAATACGTTTTAGAAATCCCGGTTTATGATTCACAAAGTGCATCAGTGACTATTTGAGTTACTTGTATGATGAAAGTAATTCAATAGAGATAAGTATACCAAAGGCAAACTGTGAATCATTCCTAATAAGAGATTTGAAAGTTTTAGAGTTTAGAAAAAACTGTTTCGAAAGAATATAAAACAAATAATCGTGGACAATTAAAAAAACGCTATAATAAGCATGGTTGGAGAAAGCATGCTGATATACTGTGGAAGATAACTCTGTTGGGAGATAGAATATTGATATAGTGTGTAGTTTAAAAATGAATTCGTAGGCTTAATTTCTATTAAGAGATAAAATGATGATTTGTTATGTAGATTTTAGGAACATATTGTTCAGCAACAAGCAGCTCTTTTGGATGACGGAATATGGTTCAGCGCGTAGCCATGATCAGCATTATTTATAAACTGGAGACGGAATTGTGAATTAGTTTGTAGTTTTTAACCATTCGTTATCAAGATAGAATTCAGATGGAAGACGAAACTCTGATTTATTGTGTTGTATTTAAAATACTGATTAACGAAATAGAATTTTGCATGCTTTGAGACAAATCTTGATTCGGAGGATTACCTAATGAATACCGGATTTGCAAGAATACATTTTAATGAAATAGATTGCTGATTTAGAATGTAGTTTTTAAAAATGAGATTACAAAGATGAAATTCTGATATGACACAGAATGCTTATTTAGTGTGTTGTATTAAAAATGCGAGTTTACTAGATTAAATTCTATTGGGAGATGAAATGTTGATTTTTGTGTTGCTTTTAACCGCTAAATAACAGAATAAAATTATGTTAGAACATGTAGAAGACGGAATACCATCTTAGTGTCTGTTGTTCATGCGATTAGAAGCCTAACATTTAATTGGTTGATAAAAGGCTGATAAATTGTACAGTTTTCAATACATTTAGCAGCTGGAATGTTAATGTCAAACGGTATTTTGATGGTGCGTACAGGTGTAATACTCTAAAAATGGATTAGAGAGATAAAATCTTTGGGGAGACGAAATGTTCTTTTGGAACACGGTGTGCGTGCTGGTTCAATATGTAGTTTTTAAAACGTTTTAAGTAAGATATAATTTCTGTCAGGATAGGAATGCTAAGTTATTGTTTTAATTGCATGGTGAATATAAAATTCATTTTGGAGACAGATTGCTAATTTTTGTGTATACGGTATGCTGTTTTACCTCTGCGCTTCCACACTACGGCACATGAAGTGGATTGCATGTTGATACTCGTAATATATTTTGCATTTGTATGAGGCGGATGCTTTTGTATTTTTGAATTTAATTTATAAATGCCACTAAATTTCACTTTTAACACTAAGGGCATTGTTTGATATTTTTTTTTATTTTTAAGGAACGATTAAATTAAAATGTTATGAATTATATTGACGTCAGTTTTTTAGACTGTAGAATATTGTATATTTTAGTTCTTTTTTGCTGCGCATTTTTCACAAGCTCATAATCAACTTACATCATTATTTTATGTATTTCTAATATGCATTCTATATTTGTTTTAAATAAAAACAGTGATACAATTCTGTTGGATCCTACTTTTGTCATATTTGTATTACAATTTTCATTAAAATGTACAAATACTTATTATAGTGTTTTAACAAAAGACAAACTACTACCCAACGGCATCTGACAACAGTGCAATTTTAAATGGCTCTGTAACTCCCACAGCAAGTTCTACTCTTACCTAAAATATTTGCCTTACTGAAAATAGTATTAAAAATAAAAAAACAAACACATAAAATAACACAATTTTATTTATCACGAAACAGTATGCTTATTTCATAAGTTGCATTACATGAAATAATAAAACTAATACAAATGGCAAATATCTTTCCAATACACATCTTCCACCCAACAAAAGTTAAAAACAGTTAATGAAAACAACACTTTTAAATAATACTAACAGAGGTAATAAAAGTTTACATTTACCACCATTTTGTACCAAAACATCATCCCTTTGAAACAAACATCTTTACATTGATGTAATGCATTCCGGATATTGTACTTTTTCATGGGGTAAAACACGTCCTTTTTCATGTCGGGGCTAAACATTCGGCATTTCGACTGACTAGACAGAAGGGCTACCATGATGGATAATTCCAAATTACACATTTTATTTAAGTGATTATCACCTGAAGGGTGGAGCACATGTGAGATACGGCTTTCCAATAGATGAAAACGAGGTTGTCATGGAACCTGGATACAGATCGTCCTGATAAATCACTGTTTCCTGTCGGCCATATTGAGATGGCGGTTGGGCTATATCCATGTAATTGCCATTTAAACCTGGAAAGTGTGTTCCAACTGTAAAATAAAGATAAAGACAAGTGAAGCATTTTAAACGTTCAGTTTTATTTTGAAATTTAGCTAGAACTATTTCTTAACACCCAAATACCCCCGCCCCCATCATTTAAATTTTTTTCTGCGACCTTGACCTTTCCGATATGACCTTGGTGCAAGTCATAACATATCTTTGGACCATGAAGATTATTCATGTGAAGTTTTATGAGAGTCCTCCAAAGCATTGATAAGATTTGGCCCGGACACGAATTTACACGGACAGACAGACATGGTGATTCCTATATACCCCCTTAAACTAGTTAGCAAGGGGTATAAATATATGCCAGAATAAGGAGTTTGAAAAAACGTGTACTTGGCATAAGTAAAACACTATACTAAACGAGTAAATATGAAAATAGCAGGGAAAACACAGCAAAACTTAACCAGTAAATATGAAAAGAGCAGAGAAAAGATGTCAAAACTTAACGAGTAAATATGAAAAGAGCAGTGAAAAGACAGCAAAATCCAAACCACGTAAATTATTTGTATCACTCTTTATACAGAGTAACTATGCGTATCTATATATACTATCTTTAGTAGTCAGTTTTGTCCTGTCGAGATCACTTTTGCTATACGTTTCACCTCTTCGTATTGGTCACCTCTCTAATGTGGATAGTGATCACTACATTTTTTAATCTCAAAATCGTTGTTTATAACAGCCAATGCTTAATTTGTCACAAGTTGTTTAAGTCCCAAGAAGCTTTACTAAATTGATGGCATTAACAGCTTTATTCTATCAGCGATATTTTTGTGTTTGTAAGCATGGAAGAGTACAAAAGCAACCCTTCGAGCAGTTTAAGAGGAGATATGTATAAAAAAACTTTGCAGACAGACAGATTGTAATAAAATTTTCTACTTTGTACGTACACGGAATCATAATCGCCATTTAAAGTTATAATTACCTTGAAAGTTATCGTGTGGTCCTCTGTAGTAACTCCTAGAAGTATCAAATGCTGATCTGTTGAATGGGTCCTGATAAGTACCACTTCTTAGGAATGAAGATTTGTTAAAACTTTCGTAAGAGGAGTGTAACTTATTGTATGTATATGGATTATAAGGATCGTGTAATGATGGATGTGTTCTAGAGTCTGACCAATAGGAACCACTCTGATGCATTCCACCATTCAATGGAACGGATGAAAATGATTGCACATGGGAATCTGCATAACCTTGTACACGGGAAGCTGCTCCAAGTGACCCGGAGGAATTCATATAATCGTTGTAGGAGTTTATTCCATACTGAGGCAAGTAAGATGATCTTTCATAATGTCCTGTATTAAGAGAGGAAAAATTCTTCAGAGGAGATAAGGGCAATGTTGAATGGTGGAACCCAGAACGACAAGGATCGTCCGAAATGACAAATGAATTCTGATCTCTATTATTTGATGGTGCAGGTCTTGAAAATGCTGTTCCATTTAATGGTGTATAAGAGTCTGAAATATTTGGTCGGTTTTCATCACACAAACGTGTACAATCAGGTTCGTCTGTAAAATACAATTGAAATTGAAGATAATAATAATAAAATGCTCCGTGTTTTAAACAATAATGAGTTTAAAATAATGTATTTTTAGAACAATCGTCTTGAATGTTGCATATGGTCATGCACTGTACATCTTTTTTTATACATTTACCAGCCCCTTTCTAAAAGCAAAGTTAAACTTAAACTTGCACATGTGAATTTTCATTAAAAAAATGAGCCGGAATGCTCCGGAAAGGTGAGTATCTTCTGACTAGCTAGTAAAGGTGCATGTAGCGGGTATACTGTCGTGTTTGGACATTTGTTTTAATTGTTGAACTGCACTCCCACATTTGTATGTTTTTGTTTCATGCAAAACATTGTTATTTGACATTTTAAAAATCAATTACCTTAGTCTTATTGTAAAAGCGCTATCTTTCTCGTTTAAATTTTTATTATTAATAATATATAATTTCCATGTAACTTGTTATGGGGAGCATTTGGCTTATAATGGAAATACTACATTGAAGAAATGATATATATACTGAAAATAGCATAGGCTTAACAAGGCCCTAAAAAGTGTTATTGCCGTCATCACAGTATTGTTGATAAGTTTGATGTCTCTGTATCCAGTATTGCTCTGGATATATTTGACGTCCCATAGGTCCATGTTTCTTTCACACAACTTTGATTACACGCGTGACGGGTGTAGCTAGCTAAAAAGTAGGTGCTTACACTTCCGGAGCACCGACCTCAATTTCCTGGTGGAAGTAAACATGTCTAACCTGACTTATCAGTTCCATAGTTTCTACTTTGCTTCACGATTGTGATTCAGACATAGATAAGTATATTTTTGATTAAATACAAATTTTTCAAGTATGTTTTCATTACCTGTACTATCATAGTTGTCTTCACTGTGCTTCCGTTTCTTGTGTTTTGGTGAAATATTATTTTTATTGTTTGGTGGTCTTACTTTTGCACTCATTTTTATTTCCTCTGAAATATATCGGATAATGTATTTAATACAATGATTTTATTCGATAATTTTTTATAAAATAATCTTAATTGATAATTGGTTATGTTGTCAAAGGTAAGGGCTACAAAAATGTACAAAATATTTTAGGCAGTAAACAGCATACAATGCTTCCCTATTCATAGAAGCATTTGCTTTTACTTATACAATAGAATATGAAAATTTGTGGTAAAATCATTTGTTTGCAATAGCCTATACAAAAAAGACTATGTCCAACAATCAAACGAAACAAAAATACACAAAAACATCTTATTTTTAGCAACCGTTATCGTACAAAAGATATTCCAGAACACATAAATGTGTTACTACCAAAAAGCTTTTAAAGACACAAAATCTAAAAAAGATATGTTATTCTTAGAAAAATTTTAAAAAAAATCATATTTCTAAACAGCCACGGTAGTAAAAACATTCACGACCGTGAAAATGAGTTATAAATACCACTTCAAGATATCTTGCCTACTCACCTGCATTTTTCATATACTTTTGTATGTTCTTTTGTAGTAATTTTTCATTTGTTATATCTTGCTGTGTCTCCATGACCAGAAATACGTATTCATCAAACATCATGTGGATCAAATGAAACGAACCTGAAATTGGAATGATCGTTCGAGTATAATACAAACTGTTTCGGAATGCAAATCACGAATCTGTATATATGTTTCAAATGTTCTAAATATGACTTGTCAAAACCCTTAACTAGTTTTGAGGCAGTCATCACATTAGTTTAGATAAATCTCTGAATCCAAAATTATCTTGGATATATTTGACGAGTTGTAGTTCGATGTTGCTTTAACTCTCGGTTTGAGTTAACACGTAGCGGTCGTTGTAATCTAGACATGAGATGCTAAACCTTTCGAAGCAACCGACCTCCATTCTAGGTCCTTCTGTTTATTAGGGACTATAAAAGTGTGACACATACACAAAAACATACGGAATGGTTTAACAATAAAAAACAAACATACTAATCCATGTCCGAAAAAATATGGAGTTGAAACTGACAAGTACTATTAGACACGTGAACCTCCACCAGAGAAGTGAGGCCGGTGCTCCGGAAGGGTAAGCACCTCCTGTTAAGCTAGCTACATCCGCCACGTGTGTAATCAAAACTGTGTGAAAAGAACATGGAACTATGGGAGGTCAAATATATCCAGGGCAATTCTGGACACAGAGACAACAACCATATCAACAATACTGTGATGAACGACCATAAAATGTTTTGAGGGCCTTGATTAGACAAGGCTTGTAATATCTCTGATTCAAGAACTTATTTGCAAGCAACCTGCTTCGTTGTTAAGTACTGTACCATAAAAATGGTATAATAGATATTTGATTCGATTTTTAATAACTTGACTTTAACTTACCAAAGGTAGATGCACTGTGAAGAGTAAGATCCCTCATGAAAAGTGATCCAAAGATAGCCCATTGTAAAAGGAAATCAGATGCCTTGTCTTTAAAACTATGTCCGTTATCTTTATTTTTCTGAAAGACAAAATGGCATCTGTTTTCAAAATTGTATTGCATGAAGTTAAAAATTCAAGGATAAAACTAAAGAAAGAGAGTTTAAGTAAGATTAAATCACAAAAAGTCAGTATTTATTATATAATTGTGAAATGATATGACCACGATATTTGATATAATAGAATCGCGTTTTTCTTTTTTTTTTTTATTGTGTTTTAGTTGCTTTATAAGGTATCATGTTTTGTTTATTCAGTTAGCTTTAGACAAGCATATTTTTTCAGTTTCTTATTAACACGATCGTATTGAAATAATTTGTAGTTGTTATTAACTTAACTGGATTAATGAAATTTAGAAAAAACATATTGATTTATATCTTAATGCTAAGATATTATTAGTTACACAGTAATTTAGTGACCTAATATGGAGATATATAGAGTCATTAAAATTCATATTGGGTGACGCGATAGCCATCTTGATCTTCAAACATTAGTGTATCTGCAGATACAGCAAACAGCTTTGACGATGTCATTTTTTATATAGGTAACAGGGGACGTAATCGCTACTGACCGAATATTTTTCGGAGACTAGAGACCTAATATACCCACTTACTAGGTTACTAATTGAAAAATGGGAAAAAGGATTTTTATCTGAGGTGGGATAATATTTTATACACAATTATAAACAAAAGGTTATACCTCTAAAACACACTTGTCTATTATATTGTCCATCCACTCTGTGTAAGCTTCAATTGGTGCTTGTTTACTCAATAAATTTATAAATTCGTCAAAAACTGAAAAAAACATGATGAAGAACATTCAATATTTAAAAACGTTAGTATTGTAATGTGTTTTGACGTTAAGTTAAAATAATTTAAGTACATCATAAGGCCAACAATAATAGATAAATTTCAGCTTCTGGCCAATGAAAAAAGTCGACTTTCTATTTCAGTAATAGGTGCCCAAGTTGTGTTGTAGTAGTCCTGCTTCCCCTGCTGTATTTTTAACAGTTTTATAAAGTGGTTATTTAAGCTTCACTGGTGAAAGTTCACGTGCTTGGTTAAATTTGTCACTTTCGAATTTTAAACTTTGCTTTTGGATGGTGATTTTGGCAAGGATTGGTATGGTTTTTTCTTTGTTTAAATAAGACTCGGAAAACATTGGTGAATAAAACATACGTTGCATTATCAAATTCCAACAAGAACACGTCAAACGTCAAAAGATGTAAAGAAAACAAAACAACTTGTTATAAAACTCTATACAACAGACAATTGTAAAATATAGATCCTTACACTCGTTTATTGTATCCTGGAATTTTGAAGCCGTTGATAAATTCATGAACCCAGCCTGGCAGCAGATTTCAGTAAAATTAATATCAGCTACATCTTCTATCATTTGGTTAATTGTTTCATGGTTAAGGAGTACAGTTCTGGCCGTCTACAAATTAAGTGATTCAAAAATATAATAAAAAGTTAGAACATATTGAAGCATCCACAAGAATTAA
Source organism: Anadara kagoshimensis (assembly GCA_021292105.1). Classification (NCBI taxonomy): domain Eukaryota; kingdom Metazoa; phylum Mollusca; class Bivalvia; order Arcoida; family Arcidae; genus Anadara; species Anadara kagoshimensis. The sequence goes on from CM037864.1 coordinate 18,648,071, forward strand.
CCCAAAATTGTCTTTTCCGATTTTGCTAGATTGTTCATATGGCTAAACAATGCTAACCAGAACTGTTAACGAAAACTTCTTGAAACTACTTTCATATCATTTTGCACACGTGACATAATTCGCATACATGTCGCTTTTTGCCTAGAGTATAACAAATTCCAATTATTTAACCATAATAGAATAAAAAATTCTTATTTTATTTCTACACAATCAGCTATCTGCAATCTTTATTTCATTATTATGCGAGCTTTAATTTCTTAAGCTTGTGATTTTTAAGTATCTTCTTGTTGTGTGTTTTAATTTTGCTTTGTGTTTATCTTTCGTACCTGGGCCAAATGAACAAATGAAATCTGTCTTCTGATGCTCTGCATAAATCCTTTCACAACTGAAATTAAAAGTGATAATTTAATTTTATATGCTTATATCATGATTACAAATTAATATTTTTTAACATTAAGCTCTACCGATGAGGATTGTATTCTGAAACGCTCGTCTAGTGCTGTAAATTTAAAACTGGTATAATATGTAATGATATACATATATGATGCTGATAATAATTCAATTAAGGGGAGCTCTTATCATTACTGAAATTAACAAGTTGTTTTATGCTTAGTATACACAGTCATAAAAAACATTCCAGTGCATATTCAAATCACAATCCCAAAAGCAAAGTAAAACCTTTGAAAGTTCATATATTTAGTTAAACACACGAACATCCAACAGGGAAGAAAGACCGGGTATCCCGGAAGGGTTAGCATTTTATGTTTCGCTACCTGTATTACTAAAGCAGTATACTCAAAATTGAGAATGAAAAACATAAGTATCCACAACTCTGGAAATTTTCTCTGACAAATATGTTTTTAAGTATAAATATTTTTATGTGACTTCTTATATGGTTAAACGAAATATCACTATAAATTTACTATTGAAAGAAAAACATGCACATTATCATTTTTATGTATCCAAAAAATTCGTTAATCACATGGCAAAATCATGACAGCATAATTTATATTCAACATTTTATATATAGTGATAATTATTGCAAGAATAACAAATACTAAATTTTAATTTCAAAAATTATAAATATTACACACCATTCATTTTCTTCTTTATAATTTTGTCTGGTACATTCTCTAAAGAACTTTCCAACCAATATGGGAGTCTTTTGATAAATAATTTGATTTCGGAACCAAGGCTTAAATAGAATACAAAAAATAAATAACTTTAAAACAAAACAAACATGAATAATTCAATTTCTAACAATGAAAAACTAGAAACTGTTCACCTAAGTGACGGAAACTTTTATTAGAAAGTCGAGATAAAACAACTCTTATAATTTGCAAATTAAACCACAACATTTACACAAGAAATGGTTGTGTCTAAACAGGCATTTTTTCACACACTTCTTGTCAATATATCCGACGCCCATTTAAACCTACGTTTGTTTCTTTAACAGTTTAAAGCAACTTGGAAACTGATTATAAACGACTTATATTTTATTAAGATTATGAAAAAAACTAGTTGTAGGACATGACCTTTGAGAAAATCAATACCAACAAAGTATACAACGACAAACTTAAAAACAAGACAAAAATATATTGACCAATGATTATAAAACTCCGGACGTATTTTTGTATATCGTGAGACTGTACTCGCGTGTTTTTATTTTCGCGGTATATAAAATTGATCCGCGTAGTTAAATTTTCTCGTTTTTGAAATATGCACTTTAACATTATAAGTATGATATATTTTTCGCTTGGTATTAGTTTTCGCGCAAAACAAACTACCACGAAAATTAGTACAACGCGAAAATAAATACGTATACGGTAAATCGATGAAAATATACAGGTAGTCCGTGTCTCTATCAAAAGGAAAATATGTTTTATGCAAGACAGTTTACCTACCTCTCGGGTAAATCTTGAATTGTTGATGGAATCAGGACATCGATTAACACCTGTAAAGTATAATGAATAATACAGGTGTTAAATTCAAGTAATGATGGCCATGAATTTTCACAAAACCAATGGAGAACTGAATAATATTCAAAGTCATTATTAGTGATAAAAATGAATTATGATATAACAAAATGTTAAAATGTAAGCGAAATAGGGGTGCCATTACCACAATAGTGATTTTAATTCGGAAAAATGTATTGCAAATGGATGGCTTTCAAACAGCCACAAAGTTTTACTTCTTTATATATTCTATATGGAGCTGTTATTTTCATGTTATTTTTATTGCTTTTTTACGTTTACTTCTCAACATGAAGAGAAAAATGTGTCAGACCGTTTCTTCATAAAATGTAAATAATATTATGAAGTAGGATGTAATGTATTAATGGTATTATTATGGTATGACACGGATGCATTTTATGATTAATCTCTCTGGATTATAGAAAAAATAACTATTTGAAACATATGATATGGAACATTTATCAGTATGCAATGTCTAATGTGAATTCTAATTCATACGAAGAAAATGTACGAAACAGTACTTTAGCAAATGGGAAAAGGTACGTGTATTTTCTGCTATTGTTATGTTCTTATTTAAATGGTTAAATTAAATTAGCGAACTAATAAAATCTATGTTTACTTATTGCATTATAAATAAAATCAAAATAATTACAAGTTTGGTTATTTATTTCTAAATTGATACTTATGTTCTATATTTTATGAAACATTTACCTTGTACAGAATGGAGTCACATAGACCTACAATATCAGCTATCATATCTGCTTTTAAAAGTTCTACCAAATGTTCTGGCATGCCTTGCCAAAAATGAAGCAGAAAATTCTGTACCTGAAATTTATAAAATTTATAACATATGGAGGAATAACCTAATAAGAATAATACATTATGCAATCACGGTGATGTGTCTAATAGAATCAGAAGTTAACAGACATCAAAAAAGAAGGGAATTTAAAACTAAAATACAAACACTTAGCAAATTCTAGTGTGAACAAGAATACGCAATAATACAAGTTACTGTTAATTTTAGCATGGTTTTAAGAAGTAAATAGTACAAATCATGCAGTAAATGATACAGCAGGCTATTAATATAAAAATATTAAATAATTTACTGTCATCCTACTTTTGTTTGAGACATTTATGCTGGTTGTTGAAAACATAAATGGGGAAACAAGATTTTGTATACTTTTATTTAAAATGGGAAATATTTTTGTAAAAAATAGTAAACAAATACGTTTTCTCAATTAAAAACTCCCAAACTTTTCTCTTAGTCCGATAAGTTATAAATTGATCTCATTTAATTTGTCATACTGTTCTGTGTTTTTTTAATTGAGAGTTTTTAACTGCAAAACAAATTAGAAGACATTACCTCTTCAAAATTGGCACTAACTACTGTGTCCAATATTCTTTGACAATGTGTTCGATACATCATAATGAATGTCTGCATCTGAGAAGCAAAAACAAAATAAAATAATAAACAAATAAAAGAAGAAAAACACTAGTTAAAATAGAAAACTGAACAAACGCAACCAATCATACAACAAAATACAATAATTTAGTAAAACAAGGCCAGATAAAACTACTAGAAGACACGTATAAAAACAACTAATTATAGAAGTTCCTATATTTGACGGACATTTGAGTGTACTAGAAAAATTCAAGTCCATAATGAATATAAAACCTCATTTAGTTTTGGTTTCATAATTTTAGTCCAAGCACTACTGATGGAGAATTGTATTCCGAATCTGCCGTATAGTGTTGTAAATTAAAACTGGCATAAAATGTAATTAGATACGTCTCATAAATTTTACAGGATTTTTGTCATTTTATGTGTGAATATATTGTGGTACCATAGCTATCACGCTGTTGATGACGGTGACAAGAAAGCCTTAAATAAACCTATATAGGCGCTGTTCGTAGGTCGGAACTAAATGCTGCTATACTGCCTATGCGTCCGAAAAAAAGGATAGGGATCTGTTTCTATAAAAAAGAAAGCCAAGTAACAAAAACATAACAATTATATGACAAGGTGCATTAGACGCGAGTATAGCAATGTTGTTCAACCCTCTGTCAACATTCTTTTACATATAAGATATGAGATAACCAACTCTCTTTTAGTTTTTCTCAAAATAGTGTCTGTCCAAGTTCAATTCAATGTGTAATGTTTTACCCCGTAAACAAAAGATTTAAATTATTCTGACTGAATCATGTTAAAAGGGCTACTTCACTTCAAATTTTGGCATACATATAGAAATTTAGTTGTGCAATTTCTTTTTTAGTATGAATCTTTTTAATACCAACATAATACTGATTATAATTCTAACCTTATCCCTGTCGATGTCATCTGATAAAATCAGATTATCGGCATCCGGAAATTCTGGTAGCAAAGTACCTGTCTTTGAACTAAGCGAGTACTTCCTATTTGAACCCTGTAAAATGAACATTTGAATTCAAGTTTTAATACATTCAATACGTTATTCCATCAATACATGACGGCTTTTTGCATTGAATAGAATGTGAAAATATTCAATGCACCCGTGAGCAATCGGATTTTAATAAAATATGTGAATCAAAACCAACAAATCACTGATGCAGAATATTGTCTGTTTATAAGGAATATTCACAAGTGATGCATACGTTTTTGAGGCAACGTCTAGTATTGCCTGGGTATTATCTAATGCTCCCATAATTAAGAGCGGATGTATCATTTTTTTAAAATGAGAGAGAGAGAGAGAGAGTCAAAGAAATCTGCGACCACAAGATTCACAACAAATGATTGTTATTATAGGCTAGGATAGTTTATGTTTTGTGATATGCAAAAACATGTATATTGATAAAACAATAAAGTCATAATAATATACCTGTAGAGGACAAAATGTAAAACTGTGCCGTTTTTACTATTTTCTATGTTGGACATTTTAGTCAAAATTACATGAACTTTTACTTATAAATTTACAAATAATCAGAACGATATTACAAAACAGACTGAGTGTGAGGACAACCTTTGCTATGTTGTACTTGAGGCCTAAACTGTTGGCTGAGACTGAAGACAGAGAGTAACAGTTTGATTCAAGGGTTCGCTTTAATATATGCAGACTTTAATCTCAGCATTAAACTGAGATATAACTATAACTGCACACATTTGTTCTACAAAAATTCTTTAATTTCGCAATCTTAATCCACAGATAGATATTTTACACCGGAATAAAATGTTTATTCTAAATGTTAAACGTACGGACTAAAATCAAAGTTAAATATTTTGCATGTTTTTCTCCAGATATTTCGTTGAAGTGGCCATCTTAGATCAGTGTGCTAACAATAATGAACTCCTTAAACGTTTAATACAATCTTAAAGGGTATAAAGGAAACTGTTTTAAGATCGGGGAAATACTGTGGAAGCGTGATATTTAAAAGCCCAACTTCATATAACATTCCTGTGTCAAGACGCGGTTGCCATTGGAGTAAAAATGTTCGTGCCGCGTAGAGATACAGGTCACTTAGCAACAGACCGCAACACTGCAATATCTATCCGAGTTTAGTTTGAAATGTAATTGAGTTTTGTGATTGTGTTGAATTGAAATACACAGTTGATACTTGTGATAAAATTTTATCGTGTATATGACTAAATCCACGTGTTTGTTTTAAAGGGAGATATTGACCCAACGGTGGAGTATCATAATAAAAGGAATACGAACATTTTATTGCAATGACTACCCCGAGTCTTTTAAGTATATGCTTTCAACACATCCATCAATGCTGTTGTCGTCTCTCTTATCTCGGACACATGTGATGTATAACCCTTTTATGGGGCCTCTTTGAAAAAATGTAATGTCCGAGATTCATAAAACGCCGTCACTTATACGGGAGAACGTCAAAAGCACAATAGGCAGGTAGATCACTTGGTATCCCATTTTTGGACACTTGTTTCAGATCGTTTCTTAACTAAGAGTATCTTAATTTAAATTTAGTAAACCTAATGTTAAGATACAAAACTTGTAACCACATTCGCTAGAACACACAATATCAACACACTTTTAATATAAATGAAACGACACCATTCTTTTGTTTTATGTCATCAGGTTCTATAGGTGCTCTTCGTGACAATTAAATTCTTAACTCGATGTTCTTTGCTATAAACCCCCCCCTCTCTCTCTCTCTATCTCTCTCTTAAAGTCTCATCATATGATCAGCGCGAGCTTGATAAAGATACGCAATGAGAAACTGTGTTATTGACTAACTTAGGTAAATCAAATCTGTTTTAGTAGGTGAAATTGTAGCAAAAATTATTATTATAATTATTATTATTATTATTATTATTATTATTGCACAGCAACAGCAAAGACGACCAAGAACAAAAAAAAAAAAACAGGAAAATTCAATAAAAATCCAAATTTATTTTTTATTTATTTTATTTATTTTTTTTTATATGTTTTTATTTATTTGTTTGTAAAACAAATATTTATTCATTTTTAAAACATTTTTTTTAAATTCCACACCACTAAAATTGCAAAATATATGAAGATAGCAACTTCGTAAAAAAAGATGGCTGGAATTTAGATTTGTACCCGTTATCAGTTATATAACCTCATTACAGTTTTCAAACAGGTTATTTTTCAAGAGAACGGCTTTGTTTTAATCGCAGTTTACACAGGTGGTGTAAATTGGTGTATAATAAAGGAAATAGTTTAAAAACTTCACTTAAAATCTAACAAATTAATTGTGTTTTTCAGCCTTTGAACAGATATTAACAATCAGCTTCAAATACAACTCTGTCGATATTTACTACGGTTTCCAAACTATTTTACACTTAACAATATTAACGCGCTATGTGTTTACCTAAATATCGTTTCTGTGCTAATATTAATCATTTTTATCGACAGACGTACGGTTACTCAAATAAAACAATACCTCATTCACCAAGTGATGTTACATTAGTTTATCTTTCATGAGCGGTATTAGAACCCCTGTAATATGAGACTCAGATAACCCCTTTTAAAAAGTGAATATTTAAATACCTCCGTCTTTATCTTTATCCCGGAAAATCTGAAAAATGAAGGAAAATTGAGATCAAAAGATTATAAGATTTTGGTAAGTCGATACTGGTTTAAAAATATATGTTAGTAAGATGTCTAATGAGATTAAGGTGGGTGTCAAATCTGCGCCATTGTCTCTTTACTCCTGCGTAATATAATTCCAAAATATTTTTGGTTTTTATAATAAATTGTAGGAAAAGATTAAGGGATTGTTTAAAGTAAATTTGTTCCAAAATCTAGATATGAATTGTGAAACTTTAAAACCTCTGAGACAATGCATCTTTAAGGCAATACAGTTTGCCAAACGAATACTTGGACAAACAAAAATGTTCTTTGCAATTGCCCAATGTGGTGACTATGTTGCTACACGCAGCTCATGAACAGTTTTTGTCCAAGCTAGATTCTTAAAACTAGTAATGGTTTTTAACGTCCCAGGCTATTTTGAGAGGGCCATTTCTTAGATGGTTGAGGTAACTGGCGTACTGGGAGAAAACCCCGAACTTACACAGGCGAATTAACAAAATTTGTTACACTTAAATCCGTCGGAATTACAATTGTATTCGAACATATATATACTGAGCTTTTACGTTAGAGGGCCTAGGTTGTTATCAACAATGCTAATAGTGTCTCATATCATCTAATTCTAAGCACTTTAGAATGTTATACTTCGGCCGAAGCTTGGTGTATGTATGAGAGTTCTTCATATAATTAATGTATATATAAATAAATAAATAAATAATATATTTGAATCAAGAAGTCATAGATATTTAAATTATATATATATAATTCCAAATACCGGTATATCGATACAGTTTATCCTTTGTGTGAGGCAATTTTATATATAAAAAAACTTAAAAATACGTTAAAATGTTTTCTAAAACATAATTAATTTATTCTTTGTAAAACATGTTTGACCGTTGTGTACAGTTCTTCTTGTTTTATATAAAATGAACATATATGTAACAAGGAGAACCGTACACAACGGTTATATTCTTTATACAAAGAATGAATTCAGTTATGTTTTAGAAAACATTTTAACTTTTTTTAAGTTTTGATACATATTTATTTATTTATATTAATCAAAGCCCGGTAGATATTTAAAAAATCATAAATAGGCCAAAGGCTAATTCTACAAGCTTTGTTTTATTTTTTAACCTGGGCCACCTGCTGTGATTATTTTAGATAATAAAGTCCACATACAAGTGCAATGCAAATTAATATACGCATCTGTTGATCTTGAAATTTAGTTCCATGTTAGGCGTGTGTTACACACTTGTCAATAGCCCAACACGTTTAATATCGACCGTAGTATAATTAAGATATTTGTTTTCCGTGTATCATCCTTGTTTGGTTCAATCTGTCACATTTATACAAATGATAGCTACCCAACGTAAACTTGAAGTACTTGGTTTTGTTAAAATGTGTGGAAAGCTTTTAACCTCTTGTCAGCTGGAAGGAATGCATTTAAAACTGATATATACATGTACAGCCAAAGTGGTGAACTGCAAGATAGAGGTATCTTGCTGTTTATCTATCTTTATACCTGTATCTGGTCTCATCTTCGCAATAATTTTAACTTTGATTTTCCCTCACAATAGACATGAAATTATTTTTTCTTTTTGTTATGGAAGTATGAAAAATTGGACATTTTGCACGCTGAATAATTCGTGTTTTTATAATTTTTTTTCAATAACAAATTAACAATTTAAACAACAATATAGCTGTAGCAAGTAAGAAAAATAGCATCGCTATGGCATACAAATTCAAATGCCTCATGTGTGTCGTCCATAATGAAAGACGTCACTGGGAGCCAATCCATTAATGCAAACGTAACAGAAAAGATCTGACCAATCAAAATGCCTAAAAGAAAGAAAAGTTGTAATTTTGGAATTTGGCGAATAATCTTTTACAAATTAACAGTTTTTACCAAAACCAATACCTGTATCATAAGTTTGAAGTGGTCTTCAAAATAACTCCTAAAATTCCAAAAACTCTTAGAATTTAACAAACTTATGAAGATTCGAAATTTTTAAATTCGAATCAAGAAAAACATTGTTAAAGGAATAATTGTAAAACCGGGACCTGGTCCCAGCTTCTAAATCATTTATTAACCAAGTTTTTCCTTAACTTAGATCCCACAAATTTGAAACCTGCATACTTTTGCAAGTTTTTAGATATTCATGACTTTAAGGTATTATTGTAAAGAACAATTCAAGCTTATGCTATTGATATTAAATTTATTAAAATAAATTATTCGTAGTTTCAAAAATAGATTGCCAAAATATGCAACATTTAAAGTGGAACAAATATCTTTGTTAAGATATGGTTGTAAAAAGGGACTGAAACTAAATATTTGGAATATTAATTAATTATTTACATGTACATAGACGTGTAAGAAGTAAGCGGACAGTTAAATCCTTCTTAAAGCCTGTCTCACACAGAACACACGGCTTATACGGTTGTCCACCCGTGTAAACCGTACATACAACCGAACCAACCGTGACCTTATCCGATTTACACTCGGGCCATTTGAGTGTATCCGTGAAAGCCGTGTATGATTTTTAAAACTTTTAAAAAACTGGCACGGGTGCCATGTCCGTGTATGATCGTATTAGACCGTGTGAGACCGTACGAGACCGTATATACAACCGCACATGAAGTCCACTCCACTCGAATGTCACACGATCACCGTACGATTCACACGAGTGTACACACGGTTTTATACGACCAATACGGTTCAAGTACGAATTATACATTCGAGTCTAAATCGTACCAACTCATCCCCAGGCACGGTTGGAGCTCAATACTCGTACCAGTCAACCCGTGTATAACCGAGTATACCGTATTGGAACCGTGTGCCCAACCGTGTTCTGTGTGAGACAGGCTTAATTTCATATAAAATCATACATTTTTAAAAAATAAATTTTCAAAAATTTATTTACTGGTCAATTACCATGAGTATTTCAATGTTGTATGTAGATTTATAGATTTTGTTTTAAAAAATATATATATATGTTTTTTTAAATCAAAAATGATTTTACAAAGTGTCTGAATACTTCTTGTTCGTTTACAAAGATTACGAAGAAGCCACAAGAGCGCTTGCACAAATATATTACATTTTGAGTATGACTTGGAAATGTATACAGCTATGATATAATGAAAAAAATATGACAAACAATTTATTAAAAAGGTATTTAAAGGGGGTTATTGGAAATTAGACAGTCTGCATTTTGAACACTATTTTCAAAAACAAATATAACCAAGTCAACAGATTTATAATGTAGCTGTTCATCCAATGTTGTCTTCAGGGGAAAACATGTTCTTTATCCTCTTAGGATTTGTTCACACTCGACAGGGATATTCATATCAAATATCTATATCAATGTGTAACCCCTGACGGTCTATTTAATCCTGTATAGCAATGACCATTCTTTTTGTTTTAAAAATATTTTTATTTATACCCGAATTCTAATACTATCGTGTAGCAATTTCATTACAAATTAAAACGCACCTGTTCACATCAAAAAGGAAGAAGTAAAATTACCATACCTTGTTAAGCCTTTTCCTGAGTAGACCGAGTGATAATATATAGATGTTTCTTTAATTCCTATGCCATAGTAATGGTACCTTAAATACAAAAATTCAAAATTAACAGTTACATACAATGTCTGGCGTACCTTGTAATTCCTGTACCCAAGTAATGATGCCTTAAATACAGAAAATAAAAAATATCAGTTTATTAATCAAAAACAAACATAAAAATCCGTGTCCAAATCCTATTTCTTAAAGTAAAATCTAAGTGAACTTTCACAAAGGACTTGAGGCTTGGTGCTCCGGGAAGCCCTTCTGTTAAGGTGAATACAGGTACATGTATACCCGTCACATGTGTTGTCGAAATTGAGAATGAAAGAAACATGGATCTATGGGGCGTCAAATATATGTAGATTAATTCTGGATACAGAAATTAAACTTAACAACAATATTATCATGACGACCATAAAACTTTTCGGGGGGACTGAAATCTGAAAGAAGCTTGAATCAACAATTTATTTGTCATCAGCTCTTTCTTTGTATAACAATCCCGTAGTACGAACAGTCTTTACATAGCGTATTAATTATTTAACATGACTACCATTAGCAGGAGATACAGGTTTACAAATTTGAAAATAATAATCAAAATTAAGTTATCACGTTAGCGATACAAAGTATGGCGTCTCTTTAATTCTACCCTGTACTAATGGTACAATAAGTAGAGTGTTTGAAATTAAAAATTTTATAAACCTTTGCATACAGTTAGCAATGTGTGGGGTATCTTCTGATTCCTATTCCTAAGTTATTATAACTTAAATACAGTATATGAAATTACAGTTTTATAAACTTTTGCATACAGTTAGCATGTATGAAATATCTTTCTTATTCCTAAGTGAAACCTTAAGTACAGTATATGAAACTACAGTTTTATAAACCGTCACATGCACTTAGCAAAGTATGGCGCATCTTTCAATTCATATACCCAAGTAATTGTACTTTAAATACAGTATATGAAATTATAAAACTTTGCATACTACATACATGTATGTCTGGCGTATCTTTTAATTCCTTTACTAAAAAATTTACCCTGAAGTTTACAATTTTATAAACCTTGTACATACAATGTCTGTCGTACCTTATAATTCCTAAGCCTAGAAAATTGTACATTAGAATGAACAATTTCATAAATATTTCACATAAAGGTAGCAATGCCTGACGATCCTTGTAATTCTTATACCCAAGAAATACATAGTACGTAAGAGACAGGTTTTGAAATTAAAAGTTGTTTAATATTTCACATACAGTTAGCAATGTGTGACGTTTCTTGTATTTCCTATACCCAAGTAATTGTACCTTAAATACAGCATGCATGTGTGAAATTAAGCTTTATAAACTTTTGCAAAAAGAAAACAAACATAACAATCCATGTCTGAATCACAACCCAGAATCAAAGTAAAAACTTTGGAACTGACAAGTTAAGTTGGACACGTGATCTTTCAACGGGGAAGTAGGTCGGGTGCGGAAGGGTAAGTACCTCCTGTTTAGCTAGCTACATCCGCCACTTGTGTAATCAAAATTGTGTGAAGGGGACATGTATACTCAGGTCTTGGTACTCTAAAGGCGGTAAATGTCATTAACAGTTGTGTAAACCTTTACATACAGTAAGCAGTGTCTAACATACATGTAGATCTTGTAATTCCTATACCCAAGCAATTGAAGCTTAAACACAGTATACATGTTTTATAAATCTTTGCATACAGTTAACAATGACTGACGTTCCTTATAATGCCTTAGTAGTAGTACCTTAAACACAGTATACTTTTATGAAATGTATTTATATAAACCTTTGCATAGAGTTAACAATGTCTAACGTACCTTGTAATTCCTATACCCAAGTAATGATACCCAGATTAAAACACATGTAAATAAATGTTAATAACTTTTATCATAAATATACATATACTACTATGTTTCGACTACTCATATCGGGGAAGCCTGTTTTATTATAACATGCTTGTTTCTAAGTTTCAAATAAATTGATACAAAAGTACATGTAATTTAAATAGAAACAATTGGATATAAGAACGGCACAAAAATGAACGATTTAAGACTTTGACCAATATCCAGATACTGACATATAATTATGTTTAATTAAATATGCTAGATACATGTACTAACATAATCACACCAGGAGTAACAAAATGTTTAATACAATCAGATTTCAAGACTGACAAATATTGCAATCAATATTTCGAATATGTGATTTCATTATGAAATTGTTGTTTGTAAAATTTAATCATTAGTTTTTATCGTCGCTTTATAGGTTGATAACCATATATTCTACTTCTTCTTTAATACTGGAGTTCCATTGAAAATAAAATACAATATTTTAGATGTGTTTGTCCCATGCGTTCCAGCAATAGGTTTTTTGAAGCAAGTGATTATAAATTCTCTTTGTTATGTTTATCAGATTTGAAATAATTTGATATATTTTGATTACTAGAACTAAAATTTCTAAATACTTACTTTGATTGACCCCGTGTACCAAGTCTTCTAGTTGTTAGCTTGGGAAATTTCTGACGAATTATCTAGAATTTAAATGAATATAAATAAATAAATAAATAAATAAATAAATGAATGAATGAATAAATAAACCGTTTATACACATGATATGATTACCTTATTATAATTATAACTTGGACATATTACTCATCTCCAAGGTATTTTGATGACCTTAAGTTTTCTTTAATATATCCCAATAATAATGTCAATATCTGACTTAATGGCTATCGAGATTTTACAGCAAATGGACATGGTCCGTTGGCTAACCCGGCTTCACTTCCCTGGTGGAAGTTCAGGTGTCTAACCTGACTTGTCAGTTCCAAAGTTTTTACTTTGCTTCTGGATTGTGATTAGGACATAAAATATGTTTGTTTTTGATAAGTTGAAACGGGAATGTTGTTTCGATTTATAAAATCAAATATTTGTATTTATAATTTACAGCGTTATATGGCATTTCTGCTGAAATGTATATCCTTAAATACTATATTGGTTTTCGTCAAAACTAAATTCAATAATTAATTCAAACATAAAATTTCGAAATTAATACCTCATCAGTAAGGTATGAAGCAAATGTATAAAATTGCATGTTGAAAAAAAAGTAAAATTATGAAATTCTTAATTTGGTTCAAAACAAACCAGTATAAATGTAATCCGTCTCGATATACTAAGAGACATATTATTGACGTAAAACAAAACAGCATTCCAACGAGTCATTCAATAGACAGCCAATGTTTCGCTAGCACTGCATTACCTAAAGTAGTCGTATAGTTTCCATGTTCCTTTCACACGATTTTTATTACACACGTGGCGGGTGTAGCCAGCTAAACAGAAGGTGCTTACACTTCCGGAGCCCCCGGTCTCACTTCCCTGGTGGAAGTTTACGTGTCTAACTTAACTTGTCAGTTCCAAAGTTTTTACTTAGCTTCTGGTTTGTGATTCGGACATGGATAAGTGTGTGTGTTTTTATTATCTACTCCAAGGTAGTGTATCCAAAATTGATGCACATTTACAAAGGAGCTGAACCTCGGCTTCCGATTTGCCGAAATATGAATAACTAGTTCCCGAAAACTTGTCGAGAAATAGATAGCTTTTGCTAAAATATAGCCAACAAGGGTCCAAAAAGACCTGCCGTCTAGGCACTTATTAATTTGCTCATGATTACCTATTCTTATACAAATATAATAGTTGTTAAACTTTCGACTGGTCAGTACTGTAGTTGTGTTACTCACCTTTCCGAAGGTTGCAGCTCCTGCTGGAGTGAATTTTCTCTTCTTACAAAAGTCCAGATAATGCGTATATAAAACACATCTCGGTAAGCACACCCCTTCTGCTCTCTCATAGTTCTCCGTCAGCCTGAAAAAAAGTTAGACTCAATGAATATTTCATAGCCACCAATTATAAAATTGCATATTGTAAGCTTTTGTGAAATTTTAAATATGCACACCGGTATGTTTTCAAAGCATTAGAATCTTGTTATTTAAATATTTTCTATTTTCTGAGTTGGTGATATCCTCGGGGCACCAGCCACCAGCAGAGATATCGGCTCAGGGGTTTAAATTACATATTCTACCAGTTTTAATTTTACAGCACTAGACGGCCGTTTCGGAATACAATTCCTCATCAGTAGTGCTTGGACCAAAATTATGAAATCAAAAGTTATTTTGAAGATGTTTAAAAGTTACCCAAAGGACCAAAATATATTTTACCAAATTAAGCCAAGGAAACACAGGGAGTATACCTCAGTTTTTGAGAAATTTCATATTTTACTAGCAGGAAATTTAGACAATTATAGTATATTTCTGACAATAATACAAAATTATTGCCTACTGAGTTGGTGATATCCTCGGGGCACCAGCCACCAGCAGAGATATCGTTGGTTGGTTGGTTGAATGTTGCTTAACGTCGCATCAGCAATTTTTCAGCTATTCGCGACGAGAACTATTTAATTAATCTATATGGATTAATCTATAACAATTTTGTGTATGTATGTGAAGTGCGAGTGTGTTTTATGGTCTGCCTTGTACTAGCGCGCACTCAGGGCGACTTTACCGTGCTAGCTCACAGAGTCAGTACGCCGCAGACAAACGTACCACTCCCCCAGTCCATTATACTGATACCAGGTGAATCAGTAAAGGCCAACGGCAAGGAAAATTCACTTTCCCACATGTGGTCCGAGCGGGACTCGAACTCACAGCGGTGAGAGACCTTGGATTTGAAGACTGACGTCTTATCCATTAGGCCACCGCGCCCTTGTGCAGAGATATCGGCTCAGGGGTTTAAATTACATATTATACCAGTTTTAATTTTACAGCACTAGACGGTCGTTTCGGAATACAATTCCTCATCAGTAGTGCTTGGACCAAAATTATGAATCAAAATTATTTTGAAGATGTTTAAAAGTTACCCAAAGGACCAAAATATATTTTACCAAATTAAGCCAAGGAAACGTCCTGCATGAGGGAGTATACCTCAGTTTTTGAGAAATTTCAAATTTTAACTAGCAGGAAATTTAGACAATAATAGTATATTTCTGACAATAATACGAAATTTAATAAATTTCCCCTCTCTATCTTGGTCAATGGGAGGCACCAGTGGTCAATTGGTCAAAACCGCAGGCTTAACACCATTTATAGCAGCACTATAGCTACACCACTGTCAATGCTTGTTTCACTTTAAATGTTTTACAAACTTAAATACTGTATAAAATACGCTTTCATGCGAATTGAATTTCAAATATTTCAAGACTTGAAATTTAAAAATATTTATCAGTGTCAGTGCTTGAGTTTTATCTTGTATCTCTCAGATACTGTGAGATGAAAAATACCGAAAGAGCTTGGTACTTAAAACAACCATTTGAAGTGTCAGGATCCAAACAATCGGATGTCAGCAGTAAAATTTACTGATAAAAGGCGCTAGCTTTAGAATGTCGGCAGGGATGTTATTTTCTTTTATGTTGACAAATTTCAAAACTATGCCCTCACAGAGAGAGAGCGAGAGCAAGAGAGAGAGAGAGAGAGAGGAGAGAGAGAGAGAGAGAGAGTTTACAGTTTCTTGTTTACGGAACTTTTAGGTTTCTTTCAGTTTTAATCTTGCTCAAAAAGGTAGCAGGGGAGGGGGGGTCGGTGGACGAGTGTTCTAGCACCTACGCTTCTGTATCTCAGCGCCTATTTCAGACTATTTTCTAGTGATTTTCCCTGAACTGAATGTCTCAAAATTAATGACAAACATATTGTCTTGGGCATAAAACTCTACTTCTACTACTCAATTTTACGCAAATGCCAAATTAAAGATGGTTACGGCTTGGTACTGTCAAAATAGCCTTGCAATTGCATTGGCCACCCAAGAATAAAATAAACTCCAATATAATGAAATACTAATACTCGTAATATGAACTAAAAACAAATTCAGATTTAAAATAATTTTTTTCGCCAAGATTTAAAAAAAATAAAATCATATTTAAATATTTATAGGTGGAGCCGATTTTAAAATTTAAATTTATATGTTTTAAACTAGCTGATATAAAAATAACACATACTGCGAGATAATCTTAAAAACGAACCAAATATCTAATACTGACCTTTTTCACACGTTTTAGCTGTGCACGGATCAATCAAGGTTGAAATATGAGGGTTTGAAATGTATTATTATGTGTGAAAATAGATATATATGCGGGGGAATAGACACTTAAACATCTGGCTGGCACTTATAATATACTTATTGAAATAACTTGATACCAAGCTCGTATCAATCAGAGAAAAACGTGTAAAATGTCTTTAATTTTAAATCATGATATACGTACGAGTACATACCAACTAGCACTTTGCAATCAAAATCAAATATTCTTACCCATGTCTAAACCACAATCCCAAAGCAAAGTGAAAATTTTGAAGCTTTCAAATTATGTTCAACGCGCAAAGTGAGACCGGGTGTTTCGGAAGGGTTTAAGCATCTCCTGTTTAGCTAGCCTCATCCGACACGCAATCTTATGGAATAATAATGATATATACTTACCATTTTAGTGTCGAAGCGACTTGTGATTGTTTCTGTGAGCCATTCTGTGTTGTAACCTCTGATGTGAAATCTATGTTAAACTTACCATTTTAGTGTTGAAGCGACTTGTGATTGTTTCTGTGAGCCATTCTGTGTTGTACCCTCTGATGTGAAATCTATGTTAAACTTACCATTTTAGTGTAGAAGCGACTTGTGATTGTTTCTGTGAGCCATTCTGTGTTGTAACCTCTGATGTGAAATCTACGTTAAACTTACCATTTTAGTGTTGAAGCGACTTGTGATTGTTTCTGTGAGCCATTCTCCGTTGTAACCTCTGATGTGAAATCTATGTTATACTTACCATTTTAGTGTTGAAGCGACTTGTGATTGTTTCTGTGAGCCATTCTCTAGTGTACCCTCTGATGTGAAATCTATGTTAAACTTACCATTTTAGTGTTGAAGCGACTTGTGATTGTTTCTGTGAGCCATTCTCTAGTGTACCCTCTGATGTGAAATCTATGTTAAACTTACCATTTTAGTGTTGAAGCGACTTGTGGTTGTTTCTGTGAGCCATTCTCTGTTGTACCCTCTGATGTGAAATCTATGTTATACTTACCATTTTAGTGTTGAAGCGACTTGTGATTGTTTCTGTGAGCCATTCTTTGTTGTACCCTCTGATGTGAAATCTATGTTAAACTTACCATTTTAGTGTTGAAGCGACTTGTGATTGTTTCTGTGAGCCATTCTCTGTTGTACCCTCTGGTGTGAAATCTTTTTTGTCTTCTGGTTCATTCCATTCTGTAAAATAAATTAAAAAAATTGTAAACTATATGTAGCATAATGATGTCGTATAATTTTTGAATGAAATATTCTAACATTTATCATAGGACATTTTTATCTCATTCAGAAAATTTAAAACTATATTAAAACATGAGTGTTAACTTTAATTTATTTTTCAGTTTCGTATGATGATTTTTGAATTTTCTGAGTGAATTAAAAAAAATATCATACATGTATTATATTTTTTAGAATATTTCATTAAGAAAATAAAAAAAAACATATTATGAGACAACGTTGTAAATAGTTATATTGAGTATGACAAATATCCATTTATTTTGCGGTTTGAACGAAAACATATCTGTTCGCAAGCCGCAGAATGGACGAGAACAACCTACTTTGACATCATAGATGGAAGGCCAGTTTGTCAAGAAACGCTTGTCCAGTGGATAGTTTTGCTTTGAAATACATTTGGTAACTGTTGTAATTGTAAAACATAAACAAAATAACGCAACCATAGATGGAAGGCCAATTTTTCAAGAAACGCTTGTAATCGTTTTGATTTAAAATACATTTGGTAACTGTTGTAATTAAAAAACATAAACAAGACAGCAATCTAAAAAAACGGAGATTTTTAATATTCTCGTAAGGTCGATGTTCACTAACCAAAAATATTGATCAAAGTCACTTTTAAACTTGTCTAGACTATCCAAACCTGGATCCGGTTTTTTCCAATATTCCGTTAGCCTAAACAAATGTCAGTGAAATTTCAAATTGTTATTAAAATAACAAATGTTTACTGTTGACATACATTTTTTTACTTTAATCGCTTTCCATTGATAATGCTAATTGCTTGATTTTCTTTTTAAAAAATTTGATTTCTACACAAGATTCCAAATTTCACTAAACAATAGTTAAGCTAACGGAGATTTGAATTATTTGAAATATATTTTTACTGAGACGTAAAATCACATTCATAAAAACAGTTTTTCTTGTTGGTTTAAAAGGTAATGTGTTTTAAAGTGTACTGTTAATCGCAAAAATCTTCGTGTGACTTAATTTTTGCAAAAATGTCCATTTCAGACATTTGTGTGAATCTCATTTTGGGTCGTCGGACCAGGGTCGTTGAAAATGAATATGATTTATTTTGAAATATGTATTTGCGAACGTTTCATTTTCGCGTCTTATTACCTTTACGAAATTGAGCGAAAATGAAACGAAAGCGATAATTTTCTGAATAACAGTAGCAAACTATCCCGCATATACATGCAGTAAGTGGAAACAACTTTGTAAGTGACTCTCCCATCAATTTCAATTTTAAATTATTAAAAATCGACAATCTATTAAGCATTTTGTTATAGTAAAGACCTGTCGAAAGTTTTACACTAAGCTAACGGAAAGAAGTCGAGATATGGATAGCTAATGGCTGAAAAGCTTTCAAGAAATACTATAAACGTATTTATTTTCGCGGTCTACTAATTTTAGCATATATGCGGTCGTTTGTTTTGCGCGAAAATTGATACCAAGCGAAAATTATATTATACTTATTATGTTATAGAACATATTTCAAAAACACGATTATTAACTACGCGAATATGTCTAAATTATACCTATACCGCGAAAATAAATACATGCAAAATTAAATACGTACTAGACAACTGCCGCAATGCTGTCGATATATGGATACGGGGAGGCCGAAATGAGCTGCACTAAATTGTTAACTCGGCGCTAACCTTTCGACAGGTCTGTACTCTATGTTCTTTGTTATGTCTTATATTATCTATATTACCTTCATTATTATCTACACATAGCCAGTATATTCAATAACTATGTTGATCTCTTGACAACGAGTCAGTTACGAAACAATTGCGAAACCAGAAGATCAGCGAAGGAACATAATTTATTTCTAACAAGATACATTTGTGAGACCAACTTGGTTAAATAACTTTACTTTAATCCAAATAATTGGATTTTAAACCGGGTTTCTTTTGTCGTGTGAAATATGCGCTTATGTATTACACCCATGCATGCCAATACTGTGATCCAAATCAAATTAGAGAATAGCGCAATGTGTAAAAAGGTTCTAAAGTGTGGCGTGAGACACAAATGTATTTCCTTTATCTTTAAATCGAAGGGTGAAATCAGACACGAGTTTATATCTTTTATATTTTTATTTTGGAATTGAAATTAGTCATTTCAAACTATATTAATTATAATCCATCAGTATGAAATTATGGTTATTATGTGCTGTAAATTTAAAATTACTGATAAATTTAAATGGTTTTTCTTCCGTATCAAAAACCCACTGATGCTGATAGTGAGCATTTCTATATATCCTATTCTATAAATTATTTTATAATATCACGTGGCCTCTGTTGTATTACATTTAAGCTTTGTAACGCCACATAGCGGTGTTGCCGCATAAACGCGCCCGACACGTCTATGCGGGGAATTTCAACGCATAAAGAGGTTGGCCACGTTTATGTGGTGGCGCTCAACGCATAAAGATGTGTTGCTCATGTGCGGTGCAAGGCTGCCTTTTTGACGCATAAAGAGGACTAATTTTAATAATCTAGTATCAATTTTAAAAAGAGCTAATATCTAGACAAATACGGTGGTGGTGACATTAATTATGACGACGACAATTGAAAATTTACGCTGTTGTAGATAATGGTAATAATAATTTTAAGGAGGTGGAGGATGGGGACGGGGACGATGAGAGGGTGGCGACGGCAGCGTTGGTGACTGTAATGTTGATGATCGTTAAATTGTGATTTTGGCAGAATTTCTACTATTGCTTTTAATAACAATAATTATAATAATAATGTTGATGATCATCACGATGATCGTGATGGTGGTGTTTTTAGTGAAGGTGTTAATGGTGATGGAGGTGTAGGTGATGATAGTAAATGTTTTCTTTATGCAGCGGAATGTAGCCTTTTTGCCGCATTAAAGCGTTCTCTATATGCGTTGAAATTCCCCACATAGACGTGTTGGAACACGGTTATGCGGCAACACCGCTATGTGGCGTAACATATGTAGCTTATGTCATACACACCTATGATCAAGCTTGAAGAATAACTTAAGTTGTACAAAGATTGTAAAAGGTAATACCTTTTTAAACTTTTTTCATTGAAATTATATAATATAATTCACACTTAGTATTTCATAACAATTCCATCGTGATCATCCAAATAATTTTATTGATCTCGCGATTATATGTTACAACCCTATTTGCCAATGGTATAATCCGATTGCAAAGAGAATAACAACACAATGTGCAAAAAAATTAAGCGGTGATATATTGCTTTAACACTTTTATCTTTGAAATACGTGTGTATATAATTTATAGATATTAATCATTTCATTGAAAAAATGTAACCTTCTTTCACGTATGTCAATTATATTGTCATATATAATTTTTCGAATTTAATCATAAAATACATTCAAAAATTGGTATATTGTCAGACAATTTTTTGAAACCTCTTGGCATTATGCCTAGTAACCAGGTGCTGTGCTTAGAACCATTGAAAGTGGTTGCAACTTAGCACTGAAAAGATGAGTTTTATTTCAAGTTATGGTATTTTTTTTTTATTTTAGCTTTACATTTTGACAATTTATTGGGTGTCATATACCATTTTTTGAATGTATTTTATGATAAATTAAAAAAAATAGTTTATAACAATATAATCCAAATTGGAGAATGACGCAAGTTGTAAAAGATGGTCCAATGGTGACATGACACAGGGCTTTAGATCTTTGTCTTTTTTATTGAAATTATATATTAAGCACCAACTGACAATTATTTATTTAAAGTACGTGGCAAAATTGTTTCTGTCAAAATATTTCATGTTTAAACAATTTTCACCATGATACTAAAATTCATCGGAACATACACAAAACATGTACAGATGATGTTCTTATATTAACAAGTCTACTCTTTTATACCGCAGTTATTATGCATGGGAAAATTAAAATATGTATGCCTAAATAAATAAATAAATAAATAAATAAATAAATAATAAATAAATAAATAAATAAATAAATAAATAAATAAATGTTAGGTTATAATTTCAAAAATGAAAGACAGAAAGATAAAAAAATACAATAATAATAATTCAATTATACATATATGAGTTTCATGCATTACAAAATGATACATGAAAATAAAAATATATAAAAAATCAAAATACATGGTTTTGTTTTGATTATGAAATGACAGAAATTTCAAGACTTCAAATAATACCTAACAACCCCTGCGGTAGCTCAGCTGGTGCGCACTCCGTAAGTGGGAGGTCGTAGGTTCAAAACCCTGATCGGTTCTGACCCAAGAAAGTGGGTAGTGACTCTTTTTCGCCAAGCACTCAACATTACGAAATGAAAGTCACGGTCTTTTTGGATGGGGACTTAAAATAAACGAGGTACCGTGTCACGGTAGGCGTGGAACAATAAAGAACCCTGCTGCATAACTCCATCAGCGCAACACACAGGTAAAATTTCTGCATCTGTGTCTATTAGTCGGGCGAGTGGCATGGGGATGACAGATACTTATTTACTACTGGGCATGACCTCTCCAATACCCGGCCCCAATTTTCATAATAAACAGTCCCAATGCGTTCATCAAGAAGTGAGAAAATAACCATTGTTGGAGATGAAGTAATGAAAGGGTCATAAAAAATTAACAAAAGTAGGAGAGACTAAAACATTATAAAGTCATGAAAGGTTCAGATGAACAAACCCCAGAGATACTAGGAAATGCACATACTAATTATTATGCTATTATTAAAAAAAACATAAATTTGGACATGTTTTATGTCTTAATTTCTTATTATGTTTTTTTTTTAAATTCTAAACCATATCAATTGGTAGTGGTTAAAATATATCCTTTTGAATGTTTTAAATAACAATGTTTGAAAGAATAATAATAATAATAATAATAATAATAATAATAATAATAATAATAATAATAATGTTTATAATATTATAAACATTATTGTACATGTGTTTGTCGATTTTCTATCACGTGCTTAAACTAGTGCCGCTTTACGAAAAATCGAATAATCTATCACACGATAATAATAATAATAATAATAATAATAATAATAATAATAATAATAATAATAATTTATTATTATTATTATTAATATTATTATTATTATTACTATTATTATAATGATGGAAAAAGAGGAACAGGTGTTGAAAATGTGCAAAAGGAACATTAATACTTTGTTGGTTTTCTATTACGTGCTTAAATGCCGCTTTACGAATAATCTATCACTCATGTTAAAGTATTTTAAATTCACCTAAAGAAAAATATATTTGCATTGTATTTATATCGCCTATAATATATTTATTGAACAAATTTAATATGAAACTTGATCCTAAAGTCGCCATCAAACAATCAAATCGGAAGTAGTAAGTGGTATACTATTTACTTGAACGGCTGGTCGTCCCTGGTTCCGGAATGTCCATCGCCTTTACTGCTTAAACGGGACCATATGGAGTATTAACAAATATTTTACAGCCACTTCAAATTTACTTTTCCCCAAGTAGACGAAAATTCTACATTGCAGTTGTGTTTCACGGAGATATTAGGGCACATAATCCGATCTTTAAAGGGCACTTACTAGTTCTAGTCTTTAGTCTGGTTTGGGAGGGGGGGGGGGCAAAATCGGGCGCACTATGACACACCAATTCAAATAAAAATCGAGAAGCTAGGATGTCAAGTTAGGCGAGAATCAAATCACGATCGGGAAACTAGCTGGTTTCTCGTTTGGAAAGTAACTGGTTTCTCGTTGGGAAACTTGCTGGTTACTCGTTGGGAAACTTGTTGGATTGTCGTTGGGAAACTTGCTGGTTACTCGTTAGGAAACTAGCTGGTTACTCGTTGGGAAACTAGCTGGTTACTCGTTGGGAAACTAGCTGGTTACTCGTTGGGAAACTTGCTGGATTCTCATCGAGAAACTATGTTTTCCGTTTTACTTAATAGAGCCTGATCGTAAAACTTAGTATCTCGCTCGGGGAACATAGTTTCTGGCAATGGAATCTTGACTTCTTGTTGAGAGACAAATTCCAGTCACGCCAATCTCACATAAAAATGCGAGCTACTGGGTCTCTCGTTCGAATTTACTGTGTTGACCGGCGAGAAACCTAGCTGGTTGCTTTTGATCAAGAGATAGATAGTAACTTGTGATGGATGGGAAGTTTTGCCATATTGAAGACTTCATAATGCATGACTAGATGAACATCTCCAAAGAAACCGTACATGAGTTTTTTTTTAATCTACATTCAATTGTGAGACGTTGTTTCAATGACCTTGGTTTTCAGAAACTACTATCACTATATAGCTACTAGTCATGTGTTTGAATTTTGTTTGAAAAAAGAAGTCAAAAATAGCACAGGACACTACTACTACTACTACTACTACTACTACTACTACTACTACTACTACTACTACTAATAATAATAATAATCTAGTAATAATAATAATAATAATAATACTAATAATAATAATAATAATAATCTAGTAATAATAATAATAATAATAATACTAATAATAATAATAATAATAATCTAGTAATAATAATAATAATATTATTATTATTATTATTTTATTATTATTATTATTAATAATAATAATAATAATAATAATAATAATAATAATAATCTAGTAATAATAATAATAATAATAATATTATTATTATTATTATTATTATTATTATTATTATTATTATTATTATTATTATTATTATATAATAATAATAATAATAATAATAATATAATAATAATAATAATAATAATCTAGTAATAATAATAATAATAATAATAATAATATTATTATTATTATTATTATTATTATTATTAACTAAGGGTAGTAAATAATAAGCTTCATATTAAAATTCAAATTATTATGTGACCACAGCCTATATAAGATAAATTTGAGAACTTTTGGGTGTTCAAAGATCATAATAATAAGCCTCATATTCTTAAGATTCAAATTATGTTGTGACCCCACCCTATATATATAAACTATAGTTGAGAACATTTGAGAACATTTGATTTTTGTTGATAATGGCATCGATCATTCTTTCCGTTGGCTGATATTCAGAAGGTCTACACGACATATATTACGACTCAACACTGGAATGGTTCTATTTATGACAAGCCGTTATCACTGGATGACTAACAAAATATTCACTCAATCTTGTTGATAATAGAAAATTAACGGATCTTCTTGACGAGTAATATCTTATCAGAAATACGGTACAGTCCGGTCGAAAGTTTAACACAAAGCTTACGGATTACTGCCGAATAAGTACCCTATCTCAGCTCCTCGTTATCTATAACGTTTTGTATATCAAGATTTTTTTCGGCAGCTGCAATCTTCATTTTTGCAGATTTATGGTCGGTAGCTTTCCACATTTCGACAGCAGAAATTTGATTTGTTTTCATTAGTTCAGTGTTAAACTTTCGGCAGGCCTGTACTTTAGAAGACACCTTATAACAGTTATTATTGGTGATCTCATATTTCTCTTTACAATCAAACTCTTTTGTTGACAAAACGTCACATGTTTAATCAGGGATATTAGTTTCTAATGTGAAAATAATCGGTGATACGTATTATCATCCAATCTTTCTGGATGTCAGATCTTATGTTGTGGATTCTGGAATTATTAAATGTGATTTGACAAGATTTTCTACTAAACTTGTCAGTTCATTAATAGATAACTATAGAGTCAAATTTTCATTTAAAGATCTTGTCACTAAATCCAACCACCACCACCTACCCCCCTCTCTCTCCTCTCCCTCTCTCTCTCTCTCTCTCTCTCTTTCTCTCTATCTCCCCCTCCCTCCCCCCTCTCTCTCTCATATCATTTGTATATCTTGAAAGTGTATAAGAATATATAATTTGTTGTAACGGATGAGGTTAAGGAAAAATTGTCACTCAAGTTAATGTCTACCATATATTTGAATTTCTATCAAATTGGTTAAAAATGTGTTCTTTAAATGTCCATTACTTCGTCGGTTAAACGGCTCTGGGTTTTTTTTCGCTCTTTTTGTCCAATGCTTTTGCTCAAATGTTCAACGTCGGTTACAAAAAGTCTCCCCCATCCCCCATCCACCCACTACTACCCACAACCTCCGCATTGAAATTTCTTTAAGAATATATACACGTCTATACGTAATTGATGAAACCTTCTAACTGCTTCAGTTAATTTTTTCTATACGGAACAACGAACGAATTAAAAATGGTCATTTTGATTTTTTTATATATGTTAAATTAAAAATACTATTGTCATATACCATCTTTTTAATGTATTTGATGATTAAATTTAAAAAGTGGTACATGGCAGTATCATTTATTGTACATGTAATACATAGATTATAGATTTCATGGTTTCCGATTAGAAGAATGATTTCAGTGAGACGGAAGATGTTAAATTTTTAGTTAACAATGTCATTTGAGGTTCTAGTCAACTGCTATACAGGCAAGGAATAAAAGAACACACAAATAGTGAACCAATTATTGATGGTCATCCCTTTTTATTTTTTTCAATTATTATTTTATTAGTAATTTATCAATTAACCTTCTTATTTATAAACTACTGCATTTTTATTATACTTTGAATCACTGTTGTCATGTGCAACTTTTGAATTTTTATGAAACAATATAATTCAAAAGTACAACATGACACCATAGAACAACCTTTATTGTTTCACTGTAAACCCAAAGTGTAAATCGCGAGATAGTGCCTTATTAAATGTGTTTGGGGTTGGCAGTTGACAATAAAGGCTGTTTTACATTATGTTGTACAGTTGTTCTGGAGACGGGTTTAAATAAGCTGGCGCTTGTTTCTGAATGTTCTATATGGCATATTTGTATTAACTAAACAGGGGTTCAAAATTCCCTGGGTCCGAGGTCCGGGACCTATTGATTTTACCTTGGGACCATTAATATTTAAATTGTAAAAGTCCGCTGAACCTGCCATTTTTACAGAATAATTCTACTTTTTCAATATAATTACATAATTGCACATGGATCTTTCAATGTTGATATTGGACTTTCAAAACTTTATGTGGGACCTGCCAAAAATAAAGGCAAAATGTCCTGGACCTTCCATTACAAAACATAATTTTGAACCCCTGACTAAATAATAGATATTGTTTAAAGTAAACTAGTACTACTGGTGCGTCACAACGTTTGTTAAGGACAATGCACAAAACTGGCAAAAACCATAGAATAATTATAAATTTTAATTTTAAGATCAAAATAGGTGCACGATAAACGAGAAAAAGAAATTTGTTACTGAAAAACATATAAATCTACTTGGCAACAAACCTTGCAATTAAGAACACAAAATTATAACCAAAGGTATATACAATACAATTTATATTTACATGTATGACGGTAAATCATTATTATGTCATATACCATTTTTTAAAATTTAATCATAAAATATATTGTCATATACCATTTTTTGAATGTATTTTATGATTAAATTTAAAAAATGGTATATGACAATTATATAAGAGAAAAAAAAATAGTAAAGAAAGGAATAAACACAAAACATATTTTGAAAGTCTGAAAACTATTGGGATGAAAGAGGCGTGATGACGAATGGACAAAGCAGAATTATGTTCGAGATTGCCTTCATAGTGTTGCATTCACGGGGAAAAGTCCAAGGTTACGAAGTTCCTTTTGAATGTTGAAAACTAAGAAGTTGTATACGTTTCAATGCGGATGGCTTTTTCCAAAAATACGTTTTAATGTATTTAAGTCTTAAGTCAGAAAAAGGGACTTTTCAAAAGAGACTGATATTTTTTTTTTAAATATTCAAGTTGAAAGTTGCCATGTACATGTAAGTCAAACGTTATAACGTGTGTCCTTATAACAATATTATTTATTTATTTATTTATTTATTTATTTATTTATTTATTTATTTATTTATTTATTTATTTATTTATTTATTCGCTGTATCGAGTAATCTGTAAAAGAATATTGTTTACTCTGCGAAGTTTAAACATTCATTTCCTTAGTTTGTTATTTGCATTAAAGTTTTCAAGGTATTGCTATTTTTTGGATACCAAACACTTTCAAAACAAACTAACAAACACAAACGCACACATAAAAATAAATAAATAAATAAATAAATACTTCTAAATAGCTTTGAGTCAACACTGGTTTGAATAATTATAAATTAAAATAGTAGTTTTTAAAATAATTTTAAATATTGTAAATACAGATTGGTGTTCATTGATATCGTCCTGAAAACTACATAAATTCTTTAATCATAATGGAGCATAAACAATTAATTTTTAATGTTAAAGAGTGGGTACTATTCCCACACGTTAACGTTGTTGAAATCGGCGCAAATAACCTTATGGACATATTCCTTCCACAAGCTAAAAGCTTGTAGCGGTGTTTCACTTCATCTCCGCGAAGTAGATTTTCATTGCTGCGAATAAAACCCTTCATCTCCGCGTATTTGCTTCAGTTTCTCTCTCGACGCTTTCATAGTAATTTTCGTTTGTATATTCTGATAAATTACACATTGAATTCCACAATTGTTTCCGCGGATGACCAATGTCAAAATGATCAAAAAGGTTCAAATTCTAAATTTATTGAAAAAAGAAATGCAAATTTTATGTGACATACATGTATATCATAGAAGCAATGTGTCGTTGTTTCTGAATTTACAGTACAGACTTCAGTGTCGAAAGTTTTGCACAAACTGACGAACTGAAAGCTGCTATGCACAAATGCATCTCTCGTCAGTTTTTCGACCAGTCGAGCTTCGACTCCTTTTCGTTAGCCCAGTGTTAAACTTTCGACAGGTTTGTAATGTATGTTTTGATGTTATGTCATGTGCTACTTTTTAATTTTATAAAATAATATAATTCAAAAGTAGCTGCTATTATTTCATAAAAATCCAATGTAGCACATGACAACGTAATTAAACATTGTATGAACTGTATGAGTGTCAATAAGCCGCGTGAACACAAAAATATTATTATTAACCAATTTTGTTATGAACTATTAAATTTTATAAAGTACAGCAAAATCATCTTTTAATAAAAATATGTTTAGATACGCGGGGATTTGAGTAAAAAATGTGCTTGAAAAAAAAATATCGGTAATGATTTGATCATGAAATGACATGCAAGAGAAGTAGAAAATTCTTCAGCTCTCATTTAATGAAAATTTCTAATGTTAGTTTTAAAAATAGAAAGTTTGGATTGCTGTTACGAAATAACAATTTTTTCAAAAACTCTTAAGTCAATTTTTATTACATTAATAAATGATAAATAAATAATTTATTAAAATATTAGCCGATGACAAATGTGATAAATGCAAGTGATCATGATGATCAAGACCGCCTTGTGGAAGTTATCTGAATCGAATATATAAAAATTTGCACATGAAAAAATGTCATTTATTTATTTATTTATTTATTTATTTATTTATTTATTTATTTATTATTTATTTATTTATTAATTAGATATTTATTTATTTATTTATTTATATATTTATATTTTAATCAATACAAATTCGAAAATTGCAACATAACAAAATAAAATAAAATATTAATATCTGTTTTAGGGTATGTCTTTAAAGCAAGAATTAAATATTTGTAAAATATACACAATCTAATTAAACTTCACAAATCTACAGAATCTTTTCAGTTTATTCAATTGAATTTATTGTGAATAATAGTTGGAATTTCATATATATTCAACAGACAATTCCATCCCAAACTATTTTTTGTTCCGGGATAGTTAATGAAAGCTGTCTTTAATGAATCCATTTTTTAAAAATTTAATTACATACATTTTGTTTCAACTATTAGAAAACAGTTTTAAATATTTAAACTATGCGTATGGAATAGTAACTTATAATTAAATCATATATGCAGCAAAACATGCGTTGTACAGCAAAATAAAAGTCATC
This sequence comes from Anadara kagoshimensis, assembly GCA_021292105.1. Taxonomy (NCBI): domain Eukaryota; kingdom Metazoa; phylum Mollusca; class Bivalvia; order Arcoida; family Arcidae; genus Anadara; species Anadara kagoshimensis. Next base: position 18,677,881 of record CM037864.1, read on the forward strand.
AATAGTTTAAAGGCACATATGAAAAATTCCCGACTGTGAACTCGTGACATATACACGTGTACAGGATATTTTTCTTTTTAATTTTTCATTATAAAATATTTATATATACGTGGAAATATTGTCGAGAAATAGCTCCGATGTAAGCAAAAAAAAAAAAAAAAAAAAAATAAAAAATAAAAGCCATCAATAGTTTTAAGGTACAAATGAAAAATTCCCGACTTTGGACTTGTGACATAGACACGTCCACAGGATTTTTTTAAAATTTTTCACTATAAAATATTTTTTTAAATTATTCATATATCACTAAAATTGAAATAATGAAAAAAGGCAATTATGTTAAATTATTTTGGTAAAAAATGTTCTAATTACATTTTTTAATATTTCGTTTTTATTTTATAAGAAGAGACGAGATTTCTGTACATGTATCACAAAATTAGAAGCCATGAAAATTAATATTTATAAGCAGAACACGCATGGAATATGTGAAAGTTGAGTTTGAAATTTTAAATTCATTTTGATAATTCAGCTATCGCATACGTCATATTCCAATCATTGAATGATAAAATTTATAAAATGGTATATAATCATGATATATACACATTCTTTCAAACTGGCGAGAGCGACGTTGAACATTTGAGCGAAAGCATAGATCAAAAGAGCGAAAATAAACGGACTTTTGAGCGAGAAATGGACATTTGAGCGACAGAATTTTAACCCATTTGAGCGAAATTCTAAATATATGATAGACATTTTTTATAGTCTCCTGCTCACCATTGGGATGTGGATGTAGGATTCTGATAAGATTCTCGCAAATATTCAGCTTTTTCTCTCTCTCTACCCTTCATACTGGAACAGAAAATGGATTTAAACTGTCGCTCAAATGTCCATCGTAAAATACAGCATATGTCGCTCAAATGTCCATTAAAGCTGTCATGTGCTGTTTTTTAATTTCTATTGAAATAATGCATTCAAAAACAGCACATGACAAAGTCGTCGCTCAAATGTCCACTGAGTTTTTTTTAATTTTTGCTCAAATGCCCTGCGCCCATCGATAAAACGTTATTCCAGAAAAATAAACAGCTTCGAATTCAAACACATTAAGTCATGTTTTCATTATATAATCTAGCAACAAGAAGTTCAAATTTCCCGAATATAGTCATGTTTTTGGTAATGTTTATATATGTACCTGACCAGCAAGATTTAAACATTTCGCTTAACTGTCAAGGTAGTACAAACTGATATCAGATGGTAATTATTATTCATTTTTCACTCAAATAAATGAAAAAATCAGAAAATCATCTTGTTTGTGGCTATACGTTACCTTCCACGGGTGTTTTAATTTCGACGTCAGATACGGTGGATCTCCGTGTCACTTCACGCGTCTGTCCGTCATTCCTTCTGGTGGCAGTGTCCTGAGCCACAGACTGGTATCCTCGTTCCTCTTTCCCTTGCCACAGTGGTGTGGCATAAGAATATCCGGTGTTTCCATGACTGGAAAACTCGTATAAACCTTCACCCATCACCGGGGCTATCTGAATTCCGACTGAGTCCATAATCAGGTTTAAAATATTACTCTTTAACAATCGATTCTCCAACAGTCCAGAACGTTTTTCTCGAATCAATATATTTAAAATATTTCAGTTTCAGCAACTTTCATCATTTTTTTGTTTTAAAATCCTCCTACAAAATTTACAACAATCATGGCTGGCCGCCGTAACGAATATTTAAATATCGAGGGAAAATTTATCCGTTTAGGCGTGAAACAGCAAAACTGTAGAACACTTTATGTGAATGTTTGATCATTTTCTATTAAACAATATACGCTAAAGCCTTGTTTAAATTTTGTGGGGATAATGTAAACAGAGTAGATAAGAAATGATAACGGAGGTCCCTCCCTACTTATATTTTTATCCAATTAGCTATTCTAAAGCGACTTTGTGTTAATCCCTTGAATCTATTTGACGTTAAATCATTAAGTACTTGTCCCGTCTGTTATACAAACATTTAGATAAATTCTGTCATTTTATCATCAAATATTCTACCTTTCACTTCATTGTTTATAAATTCCCAAATAGATCAATTACTGAATAAGAAGTAAATAAATTAAATGGATCAGTTTTTCAAAACAGTTTATTTATATATATTTACATTTGAATTTATACTTTTGTCTTTTATATAAGTAAAACCACAAAATAAAAACTAACCAGATATATTTTTATGCCTATTTTCTTATCTCCCGCGCTTCGGAGAAAGAGGGTATTCATTCTTACTTCCGTCCTTCCATGCAAGTCTTGGCCGAGTTTTTCTCCAAAACTGTAATTTTTCAAAGTGGGTTGCTAAAATGCAGTACTATTGTACAAAACTAGGTACAAAGCATCATCATTGATAGGAGATGTGAATATCATTAACCCGAGCTGTTTTTTTCATTTTTCTAAGGAGTAAGTGCCCTTTGAACATAAATGCAAATCAGAATATGTACTTATATTTTTATCCAATTAGCTATTCTAAATCGACTTTGTGTTAATCCCTTTAATCTATTTGACGTTAAATCATTAAGTACTTGTCCCGTCTTTTATACAAACATTTAGATAAATTCTGTCATTTTATCATCAAATATTCTACCTTTCACTTCATTGTTTATAAATTCCCAAATAGATCAATTACTGAAAAATAAGTAAATAAATTAAATGGATCAGTATTTCATACTGTTTTGTTTTACATATTTGCATTTACATCTGCAAGAACTGTAAAAGAAATAGGAAAACAAAACAGAAATGTTAGAAAAAGCAATTGTTATGCCTATTTTGATATTTGATATCCCCCGCCTGTCAAAGGAAGAGGGATATTTTTTTCTTATTCTTACTGCCGTCTTTCCGTCCACCTAGGCAATTCTTTTCAAAACATTGAAGCACCATTTTACGAAACTCGGTACAAACCATAAGCATTGATATGAGATACGCATATCATTAACCCGAGTTGATTTGTTCATTTTCCTAGGAGTTATGGTCCTTTGAAGATAAGTGCTTATCAGTTTTTATATACATTCCAACCTGAATAAAGGTCATCTCTTTATAAGGGTCACCTGCTTATGAAGGCCAGTAAAATTATATTCAAATTGTGCATCATTCATATTTTTTAAACCTGTATGTAAAGACCACCAGTCTATAAAGGCCACTTTTACTGGTTCCCTGGGGTGACCTTTATTGACAGGTTTCACTGTATATATATTTGCATTTGAATTATACTTTTGTCTTTTATAAGTGATGCAAATAGAAAAGAAACCAGTAATATCGACAACACCATTTTATGCCTTAAGTTTCTTGTTACCAACGCCTCCTTTCGAAGAAACGGGGATATTATAATACTATCTTCTTGTCCGCAGTGATTTTCCAAAACTGTGAAGAAGTATTTTATAAAACTTGGCACAAAGCATCAACATTAATTGAAAATGAGCATATCATTAACCGGAGTTGGTTTTCTTATTTTTCTTGGCAGTTTTTACCCTTTGAACATTGGTAAGAATCGTAATTCTAATAGAAAAACAGAAATATTAAGAAGGACATTCATACCTATTTTGTTCAAAGAAAGAGAGTAAATTGCCAAGCTCATTGTTCCAGAAAAAAATTGTTCACAAAGATTTGCCGTTCAACGACATTTTCTTAAAGTTGTTTTTATTTTTATAGAAACAATACGTAATCATGCACATTCAAAACAGTACATAACAAAAAGAATGTGTTGTTTTTGAATATATGTTTTCTACAAAAATTCAGTACATAGCAATTACAATAAACATGCATTAGTTACCATGGTCTAACAAAAAGACGCAGTGAGTCCTTCTTCCCAATAGTTGAAAAGAATGGAGCTAACTGTGTTTTCTTTCATTTTAACCTATGTGGTAAGTTTTGGTATGATGGGAAAACCAGAGAAACTAACCACTTTTTAAAATTAATTGATTGACAAACTGTCTCACAATAGGACAGAGCAGATTACGATTTTAGGCTGTGACAGAAGCTCGTGTAATGTTGTTTAAATCGCATCAACAATCTTTCAGAGGTGCGAGTGTGTTTTATTGTCTGTTTTGCACTAGTGCGCATAAGGACATTTTTAATGTGAAGTGCAATGAGTCAGTATGCCGCAGACACAAGCGTACTATCACAGTTGCAATATACATGCTAATAACACGGTGGACTTCATCAAGCGTCGAGCTAACCTTACGCTTGACGAAGTTCCTTGCTATGCCGTATAACACGTTAGACTTCATCATACGTCGAGCTAACCTTACGCTTGACGAAGTTCCTTGCTATGCCGTATAACACGTTAGACTTCATCATACGTCGAGCTAACCTTACGCTTGACGAAGTTCCTTGCTATGCCGTATAACACGTTAGACTTCATCATACGTCGAGCTAACCTTACGCTTGACGAAGTTCCTTGCTATGCCGTATAACACGTTAGACTTCATCATACGTCGAGCTAACCTTACGCATAACAAAGCGCCTTGCAATATATGCCTTATAACACGGTGTACTCCATTTGGGTAAACCTTAAACCAGATAAAGTCACATATATTTGAATAATTAATAATGAAGATGTTCATCTAATTTAATGGTGTTGGGTTAAAGAGAAGCTCTTGCATTGTGACAGAGCAAATAGCCATAATTGCTGATGTGAGGTAAAATAGCATTCAACTTACCACGAAACAAATTAGACCATGTAAAAAATTCTAAAAAAAAGCAATCTGATGATATGCATATACAAAAATACCGGACAGTATACTAAAGTAACTATATCGAAAAGTCACTTGATTGAAAATAACACCAGTCATAGTGAATTCTAACCAGCTTGATACGTGAGGCCTATATGTTTGTAACCAGCGTAATAACAAGTTATGATGTTAGTGCGAAAAGACTGTGAAAAACTTAGAATAGATTAGCAACCAGGGGAGGGACAGAAAATGTGCTTTCTCTTAATATCCAGATCGGGTCTACTATAACATGCGGTGTAGATTTAAAGGTACGCTTTATCTTGCGTTGTCCGGTTTTGGTTGTACAAATTAGCTTTGAGATGTGGACGGTATCCTGCTGACAAAAGAATTCAGCTCTAGATTACGATGTGTTGTAGTTAGGAGGACATATTAATCCCTGATAAAACTTTACTATCGTATATATACTGTCAAGTTTAAGAAATTAATGATCAATATAGCCAGTGTCAGAATCTCTTAATTTTACACACAGCTGTTTAGGAACGGATGGATCATTCTATGTTTGCAACTGAAAAACGCATATACTTGTCCTTGATAGAGGACACACACACACACACACACACACACACACACACACTGTGAAATCACTGGTTTAAAAAAAAAAAAAAAAAAAACTCGTACTTGACAATGGTCAAACACAAATATTATTGAAATATCGCGAAACCATATATTTTCACGGTGTTCCTGTTTTAGTTTTTTTATGATTCATCGATCGATTCTGTCGAGTTTCATTGTCAAAGAAACAGCAAAATATAACAATCCAAACTTACCTTAGAAAGAAACCACTAACCACGAATTAACAACGTCACAAATTATGTTTTTTCTTAGAGTTACGACAATTGCGCCCCATGAATATATATAAATTGAATACTATGCTGCTTGAAAATAAATTGTTGACTCAGGGATATTGCAACCTTAGGCTTATCAAGGCCCTCAAATAGTTTTATGGCCATCATGACACTATTGTTCTCTGTGTCCAGGATTGCCCTGCATATATTTGACGTCCCATAGTACCATGTTCATTTCACAAAGTTTTGATTACACACGTACGCGTGGCGTCGCTAGCTAAACAGGAGGTGCTTACAATTCTGGAGCACCCGACATTACTTCCCTGGTGGAAGATCACGTGTCTCACCTGACTTTTCAGTTCCAAAGTTTTCTTTGCTTCTGAATTGTGATTCGGACATGGATAAGTATGTTTTTTTTTCACAGTAAGAAGATAAGACAAAAGGTAAATAATTGAATAAAATGATTATTTAATAATATACATGTAGTTTTCTAATTCAAGCCTGGCACGGTATATATGTATATCTACTACTAGTAGATGTATCCGTAAAAGTGGGACTTTTTTCAGATGAGCAAATCAAACAATTGACCCAGTCTATGGATAATTCTATCTCTTGTTCATGACCAGCGCCATAAAAGATACAAATAGGTTATGGCGTGTATAGATGTGTACATGTAGGTTGCTTTATCAACCACGCTCTTTCATTTAAGATACAAGCTCTTTACAATCAAGTATCTTTAAAAAATAAAGATTGTTCCATATTTTTCGTCTGAAAAAGTGATATTTGATTGTCTTCCACTCATCCTCGTGTGAGAAACTCGCTTGATCCATTGCCTTTCTCCAGCTTTCTCTTCGAATTCGCCATTTTCTGAAATGACTCAATATTGGTGAAAAAATGTTGCTACCTGCCTCTTCATCCACTAGCCTAAAACAAAATCTGTCTTTTAATTACACTTATGCCGTGGTTTCTCTAGAGAATACAACCTCTTCTAAATTCTTGAAATGACTTGATATTGGTGACAAGATCTTGATTGGTGTGTAAATCACAATTCTAACTACCCACCCGTTCACTGGCACAAAATAATTTACAATGTCTTTTAATGACATCACTTAATTAATTCAACATTTTTGAAATTGTTTTCTATCATCTACAGCATGAGTAACATCAAATAAAAATTTTAATAGCTCGTATGAAAATTTCATTATTTTAAACCCTCACATAGAGTATATGAGTGACATAGCATGACTCCGAGAGATTTCTCATGGTAGAAAAACGTGAAGGATTTAGATCGATGTTGGTGTACAAATAGTAAGGTCATGTTGATTAGGGTACATCCCGGTAGCAATAGAGTTATATTGGCAACAGATACCCAACAAGAAATTTACAGTATATAGTCTGTCCGTGATATTTTGGCTTATGAAAGAGTATAGGGTGTTTTTTCACAAATAAACGTACGAACATACAATAACACGATTATTTATATGACCAATGATTTTGCCCTTTTTTGAATGGCTGAGAGGGCGTTTGACGAGCCTGATAAATCGACATGTTCACCGCGCAAAAACGCACGCGACGTTATGTGATGTAACACTGTAAAAATATTATACTATCGAAAATAACGTTTTATTGGCTCCGCTAACCACCGATATACGTCTGCAAATAGGAAATTATAAGATAGTTATCCCCTTAGTGACCGACGGAGAAAAATATTATACTGCAAGCTATTTGGTTAGAATAAATTGTTTTGGATCATATAAAGTGATCTGTAGAGTATGTTTACAAAATGTATGTATTTAGCATGGTTGCGAAGATTTTGATTGATTGATTGATTGATTGATTGATTGATTGATAGGGTTTTTGTCTAATTCAAAAATATTTCACTTATATCGAGACGTTACCAGCTACAGGTGAAGTGCCAGGCATTTGAGTGGCAGTGCATTAAGGGCAATGTGGAGGAGGGATTTTTTAAAGTGTCACGCCTGCCATCAAACGGGCGTCTCTTCCGATGGACCATGTGGCTTTCATTTTCAAATACCGAGTGTTTTGCGATAGAACAGTCACGACCCATTTTAAAATCTTGTTCAAACCCGGCCGGGGTTTGAATCCATGCCCTCCCATACTCTTTCAATTGAGCTACCGTAATGATAAAATGCTTTAGTGTATTCCCTTCTGAACAGCATATATACGTGTATGCATTCGAGTTATTCCGCTTTGCAAGAAAACCGTGAACAAGGTATGGGTGATAAATGATATTATAATGGACTAAATACCTGAACGAGTTGTCTCGCTTATGCTTAAGAAAATGGTTTCGTTTGTTAATCGCCGAAACCGAGGTGTTACATTGGGGAGTCTGTCCGACAGAAAAGAAACCAATTTGTTTATGTTTATTGCTGAATTGGTTGGCTGCTATTTTTAACATTTCTGTATGAAAAAGAGGATGAGACCCACAACAACATAATAAATATCATGTAAGTTAAAATACAGTAGTGATTCGTTACCTCTCCTTTGACTCAATTAATAAATTTGTTTATTGGTTGGCTGCTATTTTTAACATTCTTGTATGAGGAGGATGAGACCTAAAATCACATAATAAATATCACTGTTTATTTAGATATAAATTAAAATACAGTAATAAATTGTTTCCTCTTCTTTGAGTCATTCATGAAGGAACGTTTTGTTAAAACACAAGTAACATGACCCTGTTATTTATATTAGTCCAGTTTAAGGCTACATGATCTTGCTATTAATGATATAAGTATTTGTACACCCACGAAATTAAACATACATGTGGATAATTAATACAATTTATGTTTCTTCTTTTCAGTCATTTTTTGCGGTTCCTGGCTTTTGCCCAAGTGAATGCATTCCTAGTATTCTCTAGCTACAAAGCTGCCAACTGACCCGCAACCCCGGGTCCATCCCGCATTTACACATGAATTTCCGCCGACCCGCAATCCAGCATACACTTCGAACCCTTATGTAATCGCGGCGTATTTGAGTTATTACATGGGTGGACTAAGAATCTTATCGGGATTGATTCTGTGCCGGTAGCTCCTCTTTTTATTCTCCCTCTCTCTCTCTCCATCGAGTCAGAGTGGTGCAACCAGCTTAGCAGTGCACGACTGATGCACCTTGGATCTCGAACGGACCCGCAATTGTACAGAATAGAGTTGGCCGCTCTGTAGCTAGTGTCAGTGCATGTATTGGCCCGTTGGCTTATATTAGTACTAAACCTATATCGCCAAAGTAAAGAAGCATATTGGGTTAATATTGATATTTAACTCAAAACCGAACTTAATACGAATTGCAACGAACGATATAAGAAATATATACATGTGCATGAAAAGAGACACACAAATTAGAGATCACTGGTGACAAATTAATTCTCGATTGTGAAAGAACACTGGTTGTAATGGCAAATTATTGTCCGGAGTCTTGTAGTATTCAGTGTTTGTCGAAAACATACATTTTTTAAAACACAAAAATCATTTAAAATAGAAGGAAAGTTTACAACTTTTCAACAGCTAACGCAACCAGGAACACGAAACAATATGCTTCAATGTCAAACAAAACAAGACGAGAACAGGTTATGAAATTGGGTACCGAAGAAAATGTCCAGTGGTGTGGCGATAGTACTATTTGAGGGGCCTTACCATCCCAATAAGTCCTTATGTGTCCATAAATGGACCAATAGCCCGACCTGCATGTGTTACCTAACAAAATTACCATATTATATGAGCATGTTCCGTAGTCACTACGAATGTTCAAGCGAATTAATTTCATTGGCTATCCCTATAATTAAATTTTAATTTGATATTAAAATTAACTGAAAATGTTGACATGAACCTGAACTAAGAAATGAAACATTTCTGTGAAATATACTTTTTTTAATGTCTGACATAAAAATAAAGATTGATTTTGAATAATAATTATAAAAAAAACAAAACAAAAATGTCTAAATGAAATCATATGCATCTTGAGTATTTTGTGAAGTATAATGTTTAAAACTTTTACGTAAAATTATGCGCTTGGAGTTTGGGTACAAAAACCGTATTGTACATAAATTTGCAATAACCTCCACACACAAAAATGTACATTGCGTATATAATTGCTATCTTCTACTTAGCTATGTAATTAAACAATGATATGACAGATCATTGATCTTCCGGTGTTTGACACATCTGTCGAAGGGTGATGTAAAGTGATCAAAAATCGATAAACCAGTTTACCAGTCACGCTCATGTCGTAAATTGAATCAGTAATTTGGGATATTGCTCTAGAATGTTCGACCCAAAATGGCGTAATTGTCTATGCCATTTTTCGGGACGTTATTTGTACTGACACATACCATTTTGTTTAATTTAATCATAAAATACATTTAAAATGAATGGTACTAATTTATTACAGTAATATAAGGTAGTATGTGGGAAAGGATAAAGAAGTTCTGTTTAAATGAAAAATCTGGAAAACGAGTTGGGGTAGATCTGGAGTGGAGTGTAGTGTAATAATGGTGTTATAGGTCCCAGTCAAGATTCTTTTAATTTCATCGAGACGGTTAATTAGGATATGAATGAAGGATTTCGGAGAAACCCATCCCCACCCCCCCCCCACCCCCAAAAAAAACGAAAAAAAAAAGAAAGAAAAAAAAACAAAACAAAAAAAAAAACAAAAAAACCGACCTTCGTCAAGCGAACTGACAAATATTTCTCACAATAAGATCCGTCTCGAATTAGATTCGAACTCAAATATAAAGTGGCACGGTGATCCGTAAGTGAACTCTTTAGAGCACTCAGTCACAGATGCTTCGAAAAACCTTTAATATCACTAGTATACAGTATAAATATAATGATGCAATATTAGTTTGTCATTTCTTGGATTTGTTGATTAAAAAGGATTTTATTTACAAAGTTTGGGCAACCAAAACAATTGATAACGCTGACACAGTATCATGGTCAAAAATAAAGTCGGAACCCAACCTCGAATCCCTCCTTAGTCTCCCAGCTGGCAAAGTGAAAAATAAGTTCTGTTCAACCCATCAGCTAGAAAATGTATGTATATACCATGGTTAAGTATTGGTATAGTGAAGTAAGAAAAAGGTGGATGTCAAGTCAGAAAGTGGTGCTTTTTTTACAGCCACTTTTGTATGGGACCCCCCCCTCCCCTAATTTTTGAGTAAAATCCCTGAGATATCTTAGCGTCTATATCAATTAAACATTAAAATTTTTAACACTTTAGTATTTTCACACCTTTTACATAAAAACACAGCTAGAAAATAGTGCTAAAATTAAGTTTTTATTTTTAAAAATGATTATTTAAGACAAAAAGAAATCTCTCAAAATCCCGTGTTTTCATAATTATTTTTATTTATTACCTCTTGGCCCGCCACTTATTATTATCATTATCATTTCAATACTACATGTATATGTATTGGTACAAGATTTCCAATTACAATCAACATTAAATAGTTTATTCAAACCATCACAGCACAATAAGATACAAGACTTTAGACATACGAAACAATCTGTTTTTAGTTTTATTAATAACATCAATTTACAAATGAATGTCTAGTATGTACAAAGAACTATGTCATTCTGAAACCTTGACATGTCATCCAAAATCAGTCAACCGTGCAACACGTTACAAAACATCTATATTGTTGATAAAAATATTTCATAACCCTCAGCTGGATTAATTAGTACTAAGTAAATCTGAATCAGTCATAAATTCTTTTGTCATGCTATCCGATTCAACACAAACGGACTTTGAACAATCAGTTATTGATTGATTGATTGATTGATTGGGATTTTACGCCCAAGTCAAGAATATTTCACTTATATCGAGGCGTCACAAATTAAAGGTGAAATGGAAAATTTTTTGACATTTTCAGTGCGCTCAGGGAGGTTTCTTTCACGTGCAACGCCTACCGTTACACGGGGCATCGGGAAGGACCCCATGACTTTCATTTCTAAAACCGAGTACTTGACGAAAGAACACTCACTACCTTTTTTCAAGTTTCGGCCGGGGTTCGAACCTACGACCTCTCAAATACGCACCGACCACTCTACCACTGAGCTACAGTAGACGTGTTATGTAGAATTTGCAATTGCTATTCAATGCTAATTGATCGTATTCAATAAATATGTAGATTAATTCGTCTACATTGGAACAAAACTGGCATGGCACAGTTTCATTTCAAATTACATATTTTTTTTATTTATTTTAACATTCTGATTCCGTGCAACAAACAAAGCTCCAACTATTCGAAAGTGTGGACAAGGAACCGAAATAAATGATAAAATGTATCAGTTATGCATAAAAGTGGAGAGGTCAGTGTAGTGGAGTAATGATGTTTTACGCCCTAGACATTTCATTTGTATCAAGGCCACCAATTGATAATGACCAAAACAGAAGTATCCGTAGAAAAAAAACCCACCTAGCTTCAGAAATCAATTTTACAATTTTAGTCAAATTAAAATCAACTGGATTTGGAATTTAATCTAGACAATAATGTCTATCCGTAAGCACAGTTTTTTTTTAAATTAGTCATTTAGTCGCCGAGACATCATTTCGTTAGATGATACGTATGTTGTTGGATAAGTATTGTCTTACGACTCAGTTAAGAATAGTTTACTTATATCGAGACGCAACCACCTAAAGGTGATATGACTGAATGTGATTTACATTAACAGTGTGCTCTGGGCAATATGCAAAGAGGGTCTTCATAAAACCACGCCTTCCGTGGCCTGGGACATCCATTTTTTAAGTTTGCTTCAAAGGATCCGTGAATTTCATTTTTAAATGCCGAGTGTTTGGCGAAAGAACAGTTACTACTTTTTTAAAGTATTGATCAAATACAACCGGCACTGGACCCTACCCTCGACCGACCTCCCACAATCAGGACTAGCACTTTACCAACTGAGCCACTGTAGCGATAGATAAAATACAAAATATATGTCAATTAATATACAGTATAACCTGTGTATAAAGACCACCCAGGGGACTGGGCAAAAGTGGACTTAATAGACAGGTGGACTTTATATAGAGGGTCACCTTATTAATGAGTAAACATGTATTGTTGATACTGGTATACAAATAATACATATAATACCTATTAAAATACCCTTTGTTTAATTTTGTTAAAATTATTTGTATGGTATTTGAAAAAAAAATATTATTAATTATAGAAGATATTTGAAAAGTGCATTATAATCTTAATGGAGAGTACAACTGATTACATGGTAACAGTTTATTTTATAATCAGTATATACTTGACTAATTGTCTTTGTTTTGTTGAGAAGCAGGGTGTCACTAATTAAAACAATAGTTAAAGAAAACACACTACCTTAAATAACAAAGACTATATCTTCCTTCTGATCTAATGGCTTCAGACATTGACATGAGAATAAGGACTTCACATTTTTTCCTTAAATTTTTACGTATTATAACTCATCTACATGTATACACTCTTTGCAACAAAAATTGTAAAACTTATACAATGACAAAAGACTTATAATAATTATATATTTCTAATCTTCAAGCATTAAGAATATAATAATTACTTGGTTGGAAAGTTTATATAAAATTAGACTAAAATTAAAAAATAATAAAAAAAACCACTTTAAAAAAATTGATTGAAATAGTGGACTTTATAGACAGGTTGAGAAGTCATTTGGGACTAAAAAGGGTAGACTCTATTCACATTAGACAGGTGGACTTTATATACAGGGTCATTATATAGTAAAATCCATTGGGGATACTTCAGACCGGTTGCTATAGACAGGTGGACTTTATACAGAGGTGGACTCTATAGCAGGTTATACTGTATGTATAATGTGTAGTTACATTGAAAACTAACCTGGACCATGAAAAGATATATTTACATTATGTTTGTTGGCCTCGCACTGCAATAAAATATTACTCCCGTCAAAATGACAGACACACTTCTCTTGCTCATCTTTCTCTATGTAAAGCCACGACAAAAATAACAATAAAGTCCAAATTATTTCTAAAAATAGGACCGGCTAGAAATAAAACTGAGAAGCGGTGATTTAAGTGTGTTTATGTCTGATGACACGGCGGTACATACCTTGCTGATGCATGTGTTTTTCTCTTTGACCCGAAAACACCTGGAATTTTTAACCTATTGTTTACATTGTTATAAAAAATAAATAAATATAATTTTTTTCGCTTCAGAAATAATGATAAATCTGTCTGCACTTTATGAACCATTGGTGGCTTTTAAATATGATTATAATAGTGACCCCCCCCCCCACTAGTATTCAGGGCCGTGGTGCCCGGGTGGTTAGGGCGTAACTTTGGGAGTCTTGTCGCTTTGTAGGTCATTGGCGGTCGATCAAAAGTATATTAGACAAGCAAAGTCAGTAAACTAGGACCCCAATCAGCATGTTTTTTTGTGATTTGTACTTATGTTGAAAGGGCCATAACTTCGAGGAAAATGAGCAAACCAACTCGGGTTAACAATATGCGCATCTCCTATCTACCGGTATGTTGATACTTTGCACCAAGTTTCGTGAAATAGTGATTCATAGTTTTTGGAGAATTAGCGCACACAAGAAATTTGGACAGACGAAAACTAACTCGAATTTAATATCCCACTCTGTCTTCGAAAGGATGAAAAGGTTTTATTCCGTTGTCGAAGAGCTAGTTTATATAATTACTCGGTAAAAGTATAAAGGACCGGGTAGTTTGCTATGTTTATCTGGGATATTACTTCAAAAGACGCCATACGTGCGTATTAGTACAAAACTATGGTGTTATGCTAGGGCTCCAAATGCATTATCGCTTCTTCGCCCCTTTCACCGTCGTGTTTTCGCTCCTTCGCATCTTCGCGTTCAGGTCGAATGAATGAGCCCAGGAGCGATATGAAATGCTCCTTGCAGAACACCATACAAAACAGACCAAAAAGGCTTACTCAGACCTCGCAGGTTACACGAAGTTGTGCTAAGATTTGTTCTTTGAGATTAGGTTAATAAGAAAACTTCTTGTTGCAAAAGCTGAAATATTGCTTATACAATGTAAAACAAAATAACAAAATTCAGTTGCAAAGTAATAAAAATGGTAAGTTACTACAAAGGGAGACAAGAAGTCAAGAAACACTCTAATGTAGGCTTTATTGGTTATAATAATTTTCAGAACTGCGCAAAAAATACATTGTTTTGCATTCTAAATTGATAACGTCACAATCGAAGTAATTTTGTGGCATCATAGCGACAGCAGTTTTTCTTCCATCTTCCTATGTTTGAGATGAATAGAATTTATATTTAGTATCCATGTAGGATAGTGAAATCTCACCCGAGGGGCTGAAAATATATATTTCAGTCAGAGACGAGGCTTGTCGATTACTTTTCCCTTTCCTTACATGGATAAACTCATGATTGATTCCTTTTCTTCTATTTTGATGACAATTTTATGCTTGAAGTATCAGCTACATCGACATCGAAACCAAAAGTTGTCATAAAAATGGAAGAAAAAGAACCAATCACGAGTTTATCCATGTAGAATAGGGAAATCTCACACTCGGGTTTGAATGGTTTTGTCGGAGACTCGTCAAGCCTTGTAAATGTTACGCCACATAGCGGTGTTGTCGCATAAACGTGTTCCAACACGTCTATGCGGGGAATTTCAACGCATAAAGAGAACGCTTTTATGCGGCAAAAAGGCTACCTTAAGCCACATAAAGAAAACATTTAATGCATGATACCATAATATCCTTCATTATCACCACCTACACCTCCATCATCATTACCAGCTTTACTAAAAACACCATCATCATCATTATCATCGTGACGATGATGATCATCATTAACATTATACACTCAGGGCGAGGGGTATAGTAATAGCCGTGTGTGTGTGTGTGTGTGTGTGTGTGTGTGTGTGTGTGTGTGTGTATGTGTGTGTGTGTGTGTGATTTGGTTTCCGTGCATTTGAAAGAAAACCACACACCCGATTGAGCTGAAACTTATTTGATTAATTACGGTGGGGAATGGTATGGGATTGCCACCACCACGTCACCATCAATATCAGTACCACCGTTTTTGTCGAGATATAAAAACTTTTAAAGATTCGTTTAAACTAGTTCTCTTTATGCGTAAAAAGGCACCCTTTCTGCCGCATATAAGCAACACATTTGTATGCGTTGAACGCC
The DNA here is from genome assembly GCA_021292105.1 of Anadara kagoshimensis. Lineage (NCBI taxonomy): Eukaryota > Metazoa > Mollusca > Bivalvia > Arcoida > Arcidae > Anadara > Anadara kagoshimensis. The sequence goes on from CM037864.1 coordinate 18,693,596, forward strand.
AACGCATAAACGTGGCCGACCTCTTTATTCGTTGGAATTCCCCGCATAGACGTGTTGGGCGCGTTTATGCGGCAACACCGCTATGTGGCGTAACAAAACCTCGTCTCCGACTGAAATATTTAACCGCTCGGGTGAGATTTCCCTATTCTCCATGGATACTCATAATAGATTCTATAAATCTTTACCATATAGGGTCAGATATTTTTTTTACAACAGGTAAATAGCGGGATTTTGAAGAATTAAATATTTGTACTTTTATGCGCTAGACCCTGATGACGGTATTGTCCGCGTTCTTGTTTTTTATCCAAAGTAATTTAGTGTATATAAAATTAATATTTGACCGGTTAAGGTACTTTTGACCGAGGCATCCAACCTTTTAAGTAACGAAATTAATCCCAAATGATATTTTCTGTTCTATTTTTACCTTGTATTGTCTTATAAGTTGGCGATCTGATGGATTATAGAAAACAAATTTTTGACATTTGTATTTTAAAAACCTCTACTTGAACTTAAATCAAAGCGCAAAATGCAGTACAGGCCAGTCAGAAGATTAACATTAAGTTTTTGGATAAGTCCGAATCGACCGTTCAACTAGACCCCTTGACAGTTACTAAATCTATCTATCTATCTATCTATCTATCTATCTATCTATCTATCTATCTATCTATCTATCTATCTATCTATCTATCTATCTATCTATCTATCTATCTATCTATCTATCTATCTATCTATCTATCTATCTATCTATCTATCTATCTATCTATCTATCTATCTATATCTATCTATCTATCTATCTATCTTCTTTCTTTCTTTCTTTCTTTCTTTCTTTCTTTCTTTCTTTCTTCTTTTGTAGCCACTTTGTAGCCGAGATTTCGATGTCTTTTGGTTTTTAATTTTCGACAGACCTGTACTGTCTGAATGGGGAAATGCGCTGTCTAACGCATTAGTAGCGGTCAGTTTGATAAAAGACAATTAATGCGCTGGATTCATTTAACCTTGTCTGTTTATTATACCGAGAGAACAGTAAGATGTTAATTGATGAACTCTAAATACTTATTCTAATTGATCCGAATTATACAGCTCAAATCCAGATTTATAGTACAGACCGGTCAAAAAGTTGAACACTTAGCTAATATAACGGATATGTGAAGAATTCATGGATCCGAAAAACTATCATAAGCTCCACCCCCTTAGTTACTGTCGCTACGAGATCACAAGCTTTTCACAAAGATGGCGGCCACGTCGAACAGTAAAGAAGTCATGACTGATTCTCTAGAGGAAATTCCCGATAATATAAATGTTTCATTTTTACCAAAAATTAGCAACTTGTCGAAAAAAGCTCAAGAAAAGGCTAGGGGCTAAATTATTTTACTCAAGGATACATTCATGACATAAATTAAGATTTCGACCGAAAAACGGGAGAATGGCAGTGTATTGGTAACAGCTAAATGTTGGGCATCAATGAGGAAAAACGAACTACCACATCGACTCAACATCGAAATATCGAAAGAAAAAATTACAGATGCACATTGTTCTTGCAAGGCTGGGTGTGTCTTTTATTTAAATGCAATAATTTTACAAAAAATGTGTTTTTTTTAATAAAAAAATAGTTTGGCCAGTTTTTATACAGTATTATCCAAGGCGTTCGACCAGGAAGTCAGACATGGATCTTACGTGCATTTGTAATTACAATTAATTAATCGTAATGTAAAATGCCCCTCGGGGTGTGATTATATTTATAGATAAAGTATCAATTTTAATAAAAAAAAAATTAATAAAATCAGCGCCTCTAGCCACACTTTTTAACTTGCCGCCGATAATTGTTGGTGTGAAAGGCGCCTCAATTCATTTTTGTTTTTACAACTTGTTAACACAATTTTGTCGTTAATCAATTAATTGATAACGTCTCCTAATTTTCAGATTATCAATTTCTGAAATTTATTCAAACACCTTAAGAAATTATGATGATAATAATAAAGACCCATTGTCGTTAATGAACTGTTTTCAAATTTAAAATCAAAATGTTTTGGTCATATTCCTATGTTTTTAGTTTTTAACTCTTCAATACCTCGCAATAAAGGTTATTTTTGTTATTTTTCTCAGACTAACTGGCCACTGTCCTCACATAGTGGGATTGATAAAGTCACTACAAGGTCTGAAGCTTCATATTTTTTCGCATGTTCCACAGCATCAGAGTTGCACCAGCGTTTACAAGTCTCTAAATCTATGTGTGGCTTGAATTGAATCAGTCTGGTTCCTTGTAGCCGTTCAGGATACCGCACGTCTACATTACATAATCACCATGCACATTTTTTTACCATCTTGACAAATTAATTGAATTTCCGATAAAATTCGAAGTCTGCTTTCGTGCCTAGCAACCGATAGCTTGTGATCCTAACATGGCGGTCGAAGTGGGTGTGTTGTAACTCGCGATATGATTGGTCGGTTGACTGAGTTTGATTGACAGTTTCGGATCCATGAATTTACAGCTCATTTTTGGCCCCCTGTAGATATATTGCGGAAGGTTTTGGGAAGTTCATGTTACAGTTATTGAATGGTTAAACGAGTCTTTACGTGATACCCGAAAGGGGCGGGTCGAGTCGTTAGACGAGACTCCGCCCTTTCGGGTATCACGTGAAGACGAGTTTAACCATTCAATAAGGGACTTGTATCACGTGATTCTTTTGGCACGAGATTTTCTGGAATTAGTTTCGTGTCATATGATGTTCGCGCGTTCTGTCCCCATTTTACTGTTGGTGTTTGTGCCAAGAGGCCGCAAAGTTTAAAAAAAATTAAAATGGCAGACTTACACACTATAAATCTAAACGATATAGATTTTTTGACATCAGAGATAGATGATGGAACATTGTCTCAGGTTTGTGATCAAATGGAGAAAGAAGAGGCAACTTTTGAGGAACTTCAGAATCTATCATTGTCTCAAATGTTAGCAAAGTATGACGACGACAATGCCGGAAACGAAACTGAACACGAGGAAAAGATGGAAGATCTATTGATGTGTCAAATGCTAGGAAAATCCGACAACATCGGGGACGAAGTCAATGATGAGGACAAGATGGACGTTTTGTGCGATATGAATTTTAATGTTATGACAAACGATGCTAAAATTGAGTTTTTAAACCCACCTGTACAGTCTCGTATCACGAGTGAAAAACAGCGGTTTGCAAACCCCGTTTCTGACGAGGATATAACTGAACTATTATCTAACCAGGAAAATATAAACACAAAGAAAAATACTAGATGGGCAACGAGGGTGTTTGAAATGTGGCGACAAAACCGCAATTCTATTAGGAGTGATCGATATATTCCAGATTTGACCAAAATGACAACAGAGGAGATGATTTTTTTTCTAGGTAGATTTGTTGTGGAACCAATAAAAATGGATGGTGAACCGTATCCGCCACGCTCTTTATATCTTATTGTTTGTGGATTATTGCGATATCTGAGAGATGAAAATGTATCTTTTCGAGAACTATAGCTATATTGAACCGCAGCCTGGATTTCACACAAATTAATACGTAACACGTGTGAATTCGTACAATTTTTTTTTAAAAGTGTGACTTCTTCGTACATGTATTGTGTGAAATTTTCGGTTCAACATAGCTATACATATCTTTGCAACACGACAGCTGAGCTTCCACACTCAGTGCTTAGCTATTCACAAAGCTGTACTGTAAACCAAAAACAAAGTTGCAATTTGCTAATTTTTAATACATGTATACTTTTTAAAAACATCCAAAGTAATCGAAAATAAGCACATGCCACAGATACACAACAGGGGACGTTATATACTGTTCGTTTGTGGACTTTCTCAAGGTTTTCGAAAGCGTTTAACATACAGAACGAGTATTAATAATGTAGTGCTTACTTATAGGTGATTCACTGAAAGCAATGCATAAACCTTAACATAATGTCTGGCTTATAATAAATTAAGGTCCTCGTTGGCCAAGCACTTGCAAGGGTCTTCGTTTGCAAAGTGGTTTAAAGCGCTCTCGAATCACAGGGTATCTCACCTCGAATCCTTGATTTCACAAGTACGTATATATACATTTCAGACCTGTCGAAAGTTTCACTAAGCTGGCCGAAGAGTCGAATTACGTTTGCTTGTGCACGAAATATGAATACCAACCGGGTAAAATAACATCCGAGACAGCTAACAGCAGCTAAAAAGCTAGCCAAATATAGCAAACGAGGGGCTCAGAAATGTTGACAATTTGGCATTAATTCAATGGATAAAAATACAGTGGAATTACATGTACATGTATTATTATTTCATTTTGGCAGTTTCAAATTTTCGTAGGTTTAATTAAGAAAAAAAAAAGAATTTAGTAGGGCGAAAAAATCGCAGTTTGTGATTACCCTTTAAATCATTTTCATAATATATATAATTTCGCTGTTAAATATATCCGTGGCTTAGAGTGTCCTCGAAAAGAAAATAATGGGATACCTCGAAAATTAATGATTTCATAGTAAACTTTCGGCAGCCCTGTGACAGTACATCTCTAGACCTACAACGGGTTAGAAGGAATTAAACGATGTACTTTTATCCAGATGATCTATTTCACACTTGGAAACATCTGGACTTTAGTCTTAAATAGATTATTAACAATCGTTTAAGCGTGAAGTGGGCAATTTTTCAACTTCGTGTCAAGCAACACGTCCATACATAATGTTAGAAATTGCGCGGATGTCCTTTAGACATCAATTCCGTCTTGTCATATTCGTTATTGGCAAACAGCATTGACCTGTCCACTTTACCTTTCATGAGTGATATTCATATATACGATGATCCGCCCAATGTATCGGTGATCTTAGGATTCGAATAGAAACAATAATACAATGTTTGTTTCCTATCATGTAAACGACATTTAAAGACATGTGTATCCTATTAATTATATATGTTTAGATAGAAAGGTCAAGCAGACAGGTCAATGTTGATTATCAATATGACTAAATGTTTCATAGCAGATACATAGCATGTGGATTTAAGAGTACACGCAGGTCATGAACCTTTGAGTTGAGTTGAGAAACGGGTGTTTAACGTCCCAGTCAAGAACATTTCACTTATATCGAGACTTCGCCAGATATAGGCGGAAATTTTGCCTGTGCGTTGCGCTGATGGCAATATACAGCAGGATTCTTTAGCGTGCCAAGCCCACCGTGACACGGGACTTCGTTTATTTTAAGTTCATATCCGAAAGAACCGTGACTTTCAATTCGTAATGCTGAGTGCTTGGCGAAAGAAGTCACTACCCGCTTTCAAGTCTTTGGTCAGACCCGGCCGGGACTCGAACCCACGGCCTCCCACTTACGTCATAGACCTTTGAAATATCTACATTAAGTACTACATGTAGATGTACCGAAAAATTTACAATTAAACCTATCATGAATGTCCCAGAATGGTAGCACTGTAACAACTAATGAAGTCCAAAATTGAGGCTCCAGGTAAGAAGTATATTTTTGGTATTACAAAAATCCAACTATTCTTAGAGTTGAACTGCTGTATTTTGACTCCTCGTCTGGAGCCTCAATTTCTGGATTCGTTGTAATTCCGACGACAAATGTAGTCTGGATTTCAATAGGCGTTGGAGTTCATTAGAAGTTGCGCATGCTACATAGCATATATTGGATATTTACGTTATAACTTGTGTATCTCAAACAATTTCCTTATAACTCAAATGCATTTTTCAATTTAATACTTTTTGCAATTGAAAATCCCCCTTATATAATATCAATTTTAAGAGGATTTTACAATCTTCTGAGTAACTAACTTTATAACTGCAGCAAGTATGCAGTCCAACTCCAAATTTCATTTGCCCTTTTGGGTCGGTTTTATATCACTAGTTTTAGTTTTACCTCTTGAAGTGTTTCTATCCTGCCTGTAGTTTATTTTACGGAATTGACTATAAAAAGTTCAAGACATATATAGTCATATTTGTTTTGTCCCGTAAAATACTGCTCAAGATGACTGTTGAGACACTGTATAGAGCTCCTTCAAATAAAGCTCTCCAGATTCGTTGGTGATTGCAAAGGATGGAACATTAAACAAAAAGAAGGTTATTTACATCAAGATGTCCAGTAGAGATGATGATGATGATACTGTTGCTGCTGCTGTTGTTGCTACTGCTGCTGCTGCTGTTGCTGATGATGATATTGATGATGATGATGATGATGATGATGATGATGATGATGATGATGATGATGATGATGATGATGATGATGATGATGAAACCAATAGTTTTTGCATTATTTCAATGTTAAATATGGCCAACCATTTAAGTTCTTAACTATGGGGTCAATTGACAAAATAAGGAACCATTGGCTCCATGGCCCTTTCTGGAATGAACACTGGAAGGTAAACTATGAATTTGGTTTACTTATAAGCCTGATCCGACAAACAATTGTCAGAAAAACATTTTATAGTGACTTATCAATGAGTTTTGCTCACTTTATATTATTTAATATTTTCAACATCCTGAAAACAATTTTGGTTTCATAATTTTGTCCAAGCACTACTGATGAGGAATTCCGAAACGGCTGTCTAGTGCTGTAAAATTAATACTGTATAATATGTAATTTACCAAGTTCAAATTAAAATAAAATTCAAATATGTTTTTAAAATAGAGTTATTGCAAAAATGTGAAGTACATAATGTTATGTACATGTACAATGAATGGATGCATAACACGAATTTATATAAATTACCCCTAGAGATATTTGAAGATAGATTTTCTCATGAAATGGCATCAGTCCATCTCATGAAATATAATACAGTCCTGTCGAAAGTTTAAGACTGACATAAGAAAAAAATTCGAAACTCGACTGCCAAATAGGCGAAATATGGATAGCAAATAATAGTACTCAAAAAGCTGCAGAGATATAGAGAACAGCTGCATGATAAAAAGAAATGTTAAAATAGAGGATTCGTGATGATCTGCCGATTCGGGACCAATTTGCTAAGTTATCGTTAAGCTTTGACGGGTAGGTACTGTACATGCCTTTGAAATGCATTGTTAGGCAGCGTAGTAAAACATTTTAAATAATTCGTTAAGTTTTAATTACACTACTGAGAAATGTAAACTTCACTAATGTCAGACATTTGTATTAATTTTGTCTATTTTCAGCAAAACTTTAAAATGTGTTAATACATTATAATGTTGTCTTTGTTCCTAAATATTCCGTAGTAAAATAAACAGTGGAGCGTATTAAAGTAACAGTATTTACGCCCTTTTCAAGATCCAGAATTTACAGAAATAATAAGTCAATGTTTAGAATCTATCATTTAAATAAATTGAGTGTTTTATGTACCGTTTTGCTTGCGTTTTTGAATGATCGACCATCCAAACTGGAGGTGGAGGTGTTATGCTTCTTTGCTTTATCTAAGAGCGGAGCGTGTTAAAGTAACGGTATTTACGTCCTATTTAAGATCCAGAATTTACATAAAGAATAATTGGAATGTTTTACGCCCAAGTCAATGTTCAGAATTTATCAAAGAAATAAATGAAGTGTTTCATGCACCGGTCATTATTGTTTTGCCTGCGTCTAAGCGTTCAGTTCCGGAATAATTGAGGAAAAGGGATTCTATGGGGAAAACCACCAATCTACGGCAATCGAACTGGCAAACTTTCTCACACTAGGATGTACCCGATTGGGATTCAAAAATATTGTTACTATTGGTATTGTTAAACACATATACACGTTTTCAACCGAAAATTTCCTACACAAACGTCAAAAACTCTTGTGCTTTACAGATAAAAGCTCTATATCAATAGGCCAATGGTAACATAATCTTTTATAAGTTTTTTATTGAGACTTTAAAAACAAATATGAGTGAAGTAAACAAGGTTATTACATGTATGGCAGTAATCAATTCCGAGGAATGTATGTAAATGACCGGTTTTTTTTTTTGTTTTTTTTTTGTTTTTTGTTTTCTTAAATAAGTACATGTACATATCAAAACAAACATACCGATCAATGTCCAAATTACAAATACCAAAGCAAAGTAAATAATTTGAAACCAACAAATTAAGTTAAACATGTGATCCTCTAACAGGGAAATGAGGCCAGGTGCTCCGGCCACGAGTGTAATCGAAATTGAGAATGAAAGGAACATGGACCTGGACATGGGGACACGAAACATACCCGGGGTAGTTGTGAAAAGAGACACCATATTAATCAACAGTATAGTGACGAAGACTGTTAAACTTTTTGTTGGTAAATGGTAATCAAATTAGGTGTGATGAAATATATTCTTACATTCAGCCATTTACGATTTGGTAATTTTTTATTAAATGTAGTAATGTAAACTTAGTTGTATTTATTTAGTAATAACGATTCATAAAATGACATCTCATTGTATAATCCTGTAAACATTGGTGATGAACAAAAACAGGACGAATATGATGTTATTCTGTTGGCCATCATATTATAGTCACCATCACCACCGCGTCGGTACAGTCACGACGACGACAGTAACATCGTCGTCGCCCTCTCATCGTCCCCGTTCTCGTCCTCCACCTCCTCTTTAAGTATAAGATTAATATTGTAGGAAAGACATGCAACTGAAAAACATACACTTGACACTTTTATTGTAAAACAACTCAAATTATCAAATAAATTGAGTGGTTTACCCCCTATCCCCACCCCAGTCAATATAAGGAACTTATACAAAAAGAGGAGCGCCTAAGGCCCAAGTAATTTTATAACAGGCGTATAAGACAATACAAAGAAAAGATAGTATACATTTATTGGGACCAACGATTCTAGGATTACCACCTTTGGTCGGAGTTGAGTTGAGTAATGGTGTTTAACGCCCCAGTCAAGAATATTTCACTTATATCGAGACGTCGCTAGCTATAGGCGAAGGTGTAGAACTGTTTTATGTGTGTTGCGCTGATGGCATTATACAGCAGGGTTCTTTAGCGTGCCGAGCCTACTGTGACACGGGACCTAGTTTATTTTAAGTTCCCATCCGAAAGAACCGTGATTTTAATTTCGTAATGCTTAGTGCTTGGCGAAAGAAGAGTCGCTACCCACTTCAAGTCTTGGGTCAGACTCGGTCAGGGTTCGAACCCATGACCTTCCACTTACGGAGCGAACACTCTTTCAACTGAGCTACCGCAGTGGTCTCTCAATCATTTTGATATTGTGTATATATCATATGGATGAAAAAAAGATTTTATTAAAATCCAGTTCTATTATATTAACCATTTTTATTTTTTTTTTCAAACAGTGGTTAACGGATATTGATCCAATATAATACATGTATAATACATCTGTTTACAAAAATCAAATGCTGTGTCATGTTCAGACCTTTTCGTACCGGTATAAAACAAAATATTTAAACATATATTACTATACTAATTATTGGAGCTAAATGTCGCCTTTTTATGACCATCTTCAATCATTTGTTTATTCAAGTATTATTGGATATATATTGTATACACACTGTTGGTTTTTTGTAGCGTTCTTGGAATAAATGCGGCTTTATTTTTCAGAAGAAGGAAATGGGAACGTTAACAGGGGTCCTACCATACCTAGATTTTCCAATATTTCCTATAATTTAGCCTCATTCCTATGTTTTCCTATATTATTTGAAAAAAACCTCTCATATTTCCTATATTTTCCTATGTTTTTGTTACTGGTAGCTTCAGAAATTCAGAATGGGGACAGTACTTTACATTTCTGAAGCTAGATTAACATTTATGTATTTCTAAGTGTACATTTCAGTTGCCAATATTTTATGTTTGTTAGTAAAAGGAGGAAAAGGATTGTCCGAAAAGAGAGGAAAAGATCCCATGGATGTATATTTAATGTGTAATCTATTAAAAATATCCTTATAATTTTAGTGAAAACTCTAATTTTCTATAAAACTCCAATACTTTGACCCCATATTTCTTATTTTCTTATTTTTCCTATAATTTTGGACCCCAAATTTGTAGGACCCCCGCGGTTTATGTTGCAATTCGAAGAATAACGGTTTGGCGGCAAAATTGAAGCACAACTATCATGATTTATCACTTTGTATACTGTTGAATTCATCATTTCTTGTTCTTGGGTACATTGGTTGTTGCTTTTTTTTTTTTTTTTTTTTTTTTTTTTTTTGAAAATTTGTTTTTGTTTAGATTAAAAGAAAACATTAATTTTGTAAAACTAATAGTATGTTTATTTTGGTTTTAAAATGGACAAAGTTACGTGGTATCAGTACAATGTAAACAGTCCGTCTTCAAACCTTAAAATTATATAGGATACATCGGTTTCCTCCACCATACATAAACTCACCGTCTCGATATGAGTTGTCATATACCATTTTTTGAATTTAATCATAAAATACATTCAAAAAATGGTATATGGCATTTTTTTCAATGTATTTTATGATTAAATTAAAACAATGGTATATGACAGAGTGAAAGAATATTGACTGGGTGAAAATTCAATCCAGTAGAGACCTGTCGGAAAGTTTAACACTAAGCTAGCGAATTAGTGCGAATTTGTCACATCACTTTGGTCCATTATTAGCTATTTTGCGACATTTTTTCGGCAGCTGCTATCTATCTCATTGGTCAATAGCTATCAATTTCTCAGCTACTGGGCAGCCGAGCTTTGCTTCCTTTCCGTTACCTTAGGGATTAACTTTTCGTCATGTCTGTAATCACTGCGGTAGCTCAGTTGGTACAGTGCTCGCTCCGTAAGTGGGAGATCGTGAGTTCGAACCCCGATCGGGTCTTATCCAAGACTTGAAAGTGGGTAGTGACTGTTCTTTTGCCAAGCACTCGGCATTACTGAATGAAAGTCGTGTTTCTTTTGGATGGGAACTTAAAATAAACGAGGTCCCGTGTCACGGTAGGCTTGGCACGATAAAGAATCCTGCTGTATAATGTCATCAGCGCAACGCACAACCTTAGCCTTTACTATAGCTGGCGACGTTTTGATATAAGTGACATATTCTTGACTGAGACGTTAAACACCATTACTCAACTCGACTCAACTCAACTCGTCGGGTCTGTACTGTATGTGCAATGATACCAGAGGGTTTCCGTTGTTTATTTTTATGGACAATGACACCAGAGGGTATCCGTACAGCAATGTATGGATGATGATAAAGTAATGACTCGAATAGCATCTTTATTATTTTATGTTATGTTGACTCACGCGTGAAACAGTAACTGTCTACAGCGGACAAGATTACATACGACTTGAGAAGGTATTATGCCCAAGGCTAGGATAAGTGGTGTTGTGATCATACTGAATTAATTAGGTAAGATAAGATGTCGAGACAGCCAATGGTTAAAGTTTAAAAAGGCGGAAATAGAATTAATACACATGTAAGTGTCTATGAAAGTGACATCTTCTCTCTAATATTACAGCATATCTTTTATTATTTACTAGCAAAATTCCTTGTTAAGCAAAACAAGTTATGAAAAAAGCTAGTATATATATATACACATGTGTTTACAGTATAGATTTGTCGAAGGTTTAACAATGATTCTAATTTTCGACGCGAACTGTAAAGTAGCGAAAATATCGATAGCTAGTACTAATGGAAAGAGTTGAGTTGAGTAATGGCGTTTAAAGTCCCAATCAAGAATATTTCACTTATATCGAGGCGTCACCAGCTATAGGTGAAGGTGCAAAAATTTGATTGCGCGTTACGTATACGCTGATGGCATTATACAGTAGGGTTATTTATCGTGTAAAGCCTAACAAAACACAGGACCTCGTTTATTTTAAGTTCCAATCAGAAAGGACCGTGACACTCATTTTGTAGTGCTTGGCGAAAGAAGAGTCACTACCCACTTTTGAGTCAGGTCAGACCCGGCCGTGGTTCGAACCCACTGCATCCCACTTACAGAGCGAGCACTCTACCAACTGAGCTACCACAGTGGTGCTAAAATATGGATAGATAGTAGTAATAAAACTGCTGACAATTAAACACCAAGCCAAGATAAAGCTTAAGAAGGCACAAGATCTTAGAGTCGAGTTGCGTAATGGTGCTTAACGCCTCCGTCACCTCCCACTATGGAGCGAGCACTCTATCTACTTGAGCTTCCGTAGTGGTTAACGAAGGTGATGAACAGCCCCGATTCGGCACTCATTCGTTAGCTTAGTGTTATATTTTTGGACAGGTCTGTTCTGTGTATATTTTGATTGAAACCTGGTACATTTCAACCACAAATTAATAGATGAATTATTTGTAAAACAAGACTAACATATATCCATTAGACAAAAACTTAATTGGCAAAAATAACAGACATATATGATGAATTATTATATGTGACCTTGATTGAAACCTGGGGCATTTCATGCTTAGATGTAAACCACAAGAAACATTGTCACACCATAAAATTGATATCTTCTATAAATATGTTCTACAATATATTTATCTATCTGTCTGTTTATGAAATATTGAACATGATTTGGTTCTAGAATAAATATTATTATGTGTAATTTTATCATATTTTGTTTTACAAAAATTGATTAAACAAGGACGTTTTTAAGAAACAAATATTTACGTTTCAAAATTAATTATTATCAAATATAAACTAAATACATTATTAATCAAAACTTAGTGTCTCAATATTTCATTTTTCTCGAATTGTTTCATCCTACAAATGGAGTTGAGTTGAGTAATGTTGTTAAACGTCCCAGTCAAGAATATTTCACTTATATCGAGACGTCGCCAGCTATTGGCAAAGATGCAGAAATTTTGCCTGTGCGTTGCGCTGATGGCATTATACAATCATTATCATTCTCAATTACCACCCGGAAGAACCCAGACTTTCATTTCGTAATGCCGAGTGCTTGGCGAAAGAACAGTCACTACCCACTTTCAAGTCTTGGGTCAGACACGGCCGGGGATCGAGCCCTCGACCCTCCCCCTCCCACTTACGGAACGAGCACTCACCAAATGAGCTACCGTGGTGGTGAAAGACTAGGTATTTTCCGTTTTTAAAACCTAACAATATTACTTTCCTTTTTTATTCAACTGCAATACCAAGTCATCCTCGGAACGAGCTACAGGTACATTTAAATATCTTAAACAAATGTTCATGTATTTTTGAAAACAGTCTGGAACAACCGAGATAATTTCCATTAAACTGTTTGTTAATGCTACATGTCATTTACATAAAGTCATCTTCAAATGTCAGAACAGAAAATTTCTGTCTTCTAGTCTGTTTTTTATAATTTAATTATAAAAAAAAACCAAAAGACAGTTTAGGTCACAAAAATGTCATAATTGTTATTTTAAAACGAAATATAAAGAAAACAGTCGATATGTCACACTTTTTAAAGATATCAAGGGTAAACTTTTGTTAAAATAAAACAAATGTTTTTCTTAATATTTATTTATTTATTTATTTATTTATATATTATTTATTTATTTATTTATTTATTTATTTATTTATTTATTTACATGTACCTTTGGGTCTGCTGGAGGCATCTATGTACGAAAAACTTCTCGAGGGTTCAAACAATGACTTGCGCTAATTTATGTGGTATTTTTCACGCATAAATTCTGACTGCATGACCTCACGGTCTTTTGCTTAAGGTCTAACAAGGTAATGAATCGAACCCAACCGTCCACTAACCAACAACACAAACGTTGATTTTTTTTAATTTTGGAGTTGAGTTGAGTAATGGTGGTTTACGTCCCAGTCAAGAATATTTCACATATCGAAACGTCGCCAGCTATGGGTGAAGGTGCAGAAATTGTGCCTGTGCGTTTCGTTGATGGAATTTAAAGCAGGGTTCTTTATCGTACCATGTCTGACATGGGACATCGTTTATTTTAAGTTCCCATCCAAAAAACCGTTATTTTTATTTCGTAATGCCGAATGCTTTGCGAAAGAACATTCACCACCCACTTTCAAGTCTTGGGTCAGACCCGGTCGGGTTTGGAACACACGACCTCCCACTTAGTTGGAACTAATCTTTTGGAGCTACATGTAGCAATCGCACAACTAAGTAAATATATAATTACTCATGTTTTAATGATTATGGTATGTTTATGATAAGACCTAAATAAAATGCATTTATTTGTGTTGTATTGTACATAATTTTAAATTTTTAAACTTCGGCGCTATTCCAGGATTTTCATTTTGATGTTGAAAATCTTATATTGTTTTATATAAAAAAAACTACATACACACGACATTATGTGTCATATTATAATAATTTCTGAATGAAATATGTTTTCATGTCGCATTTGAATAAAAAGAAAGAAAGAAAGAAAAAATAGCTTTTGACATTGATATTGAAAACTTGCTTACTAAACACGTGTGCTAATGTGCAAACATGTGCATCGCCTTTCGATAAATTTTATTACATTATGAATATACATATATATGTAAATAGATACATGTATATGATGGATAAAATATTGTTCTTCATATATATCAAAAAGCCGCCCACCTGTGCAGAAATGATGGGGCATATCGGACCATACCATACGGGACCATACAGAAGGTATTTATTTCACATGTTCGCCGTACATATGACAATGTATTTGGAATGTTTTAGCATCAAATGTGCCATATTTACCTGTCAAAATATTGTCAGGTAACATCCATAAAAGACTAAGGGTAATAGTCTACCTGCAGAATATAGATACGACAGCCATGTTTGACCATCTATCATCGCCCGGATGTCAGGATTTCATAGCCGTTTAACTACCATGCACATATAAGGGCCGCATATGTCATACATAATATGTAAATGTTCCATACATTAACATCATTAAGAGTTGAAAAATGTACACACTTCAACCCCATGTATTATAAATAGTTTGGGTAGAAGAATTATTATCTACAGCATATTTCATTTAAGTACATTTATGCACCATGACATCTGAGACTTCAAACAGGTTCAAGCTTGGAGGGATTTTTTGCTGTCGAATATGTATAATCTTACCCAGTGTATAGTTTAGAAAATTATCAATTTTTTGTATTTTTGCAAATCTCTTGCAATATATAATGCATATTATTATACCTCATTAGAAAAATACGATGCTATCTGTAATTTGATTGGACCGTTAGATCATGTGATCAGGGTGGAGAAAACATCGTGTATCCCTCTGAAAACATCATATCCCACCTCTTCGGAACACACCGTGACGTCACAATGATATGACGTCATCGATGGAGAATCGGTCTTGAGGTTCTAGCGTTTGCCTCCGATGAGTTCCGATAGGAGAAAAAACAATGAATCGGAGAAGGATTGATGTTTTCAGACTGTCTTTTTTTAAATATTTTCTTTCTCTCTGTCTTTCATATTGCCATGGGTATCTTTCGGTATAATAAACAATTTATTGCCTTTGTTTGAGGGAGATATGAACATTTGTTCATATCTCCCTCACACATAGGCAATAAATGTATAATATCTTCTGCATATATCAGATATATTTCATTCGTCTATACACCAGGCTATTTCAAACTTTACAGGATGCAAGGTAGAAGGGTTTATAAGGACTAAATCACTGTAGCAGGTAAAAAACCCTAGCAAATAAGTCAGAAATCCACAATGTCCTATTATTGGCCTAGTATATAGATTTGTGAATCTTGACAAGTTACTTTTGACAGATTAACACTGGTAGTATAGAAGTTTGTTCGCTTTTGGAAGGTCGGCTTTGTTTCCTTGGTACCTCCGGCTTCACCCATCATTCAAGAACCGATAGCTTCGATATTACTGAAAAAAACTTGACTGGGGCGTAAACGTCATTACTCAAAGCAACTTTAATTTTTTAACTATTTTTTCCGTTTTTTTCACGACACGACGCGATAAGCAAATACTTAGTTGCTGCTTTTTTATGTTGTGACAGCTTTTGAGAAATATGAAATGAATCACTACTTTAATTTTCACAGTTCTATATACAGCCCGGCCTGCATTAAAAGCCACCTCTATATAAGGGACGCCTGTCCATAAAGACCACTTTTAGTGGTTCCCTTGGGTGGCCTTTATAGACAGGTATGACTATATTTGACGCGTGTTTATACTAGTTTTCCAGTGTTTGGATGCCGGTTTCCATGTTGTGACTGGTTTCATGTGTTTTTGGGAAATGCTTAAAATAAAAACAAGTTCAATATTTTTGTTTTAATAACATTTATAAATAGGTAACACCTTGATTATAAATAGTCGATGAAACAAGATAAAACCATGGCAACCATTATTATTATTTTTTTTCTTTTTTCTTCACACCCACAGATTTTAACATTCATACATAACACACAACAAAAGTCAACAATCAAACATCGATGACAATGATGATAAAAATGATAATAAAATTTCAAACAATGATCAAAATTCATGAGGATGATAACAAACATGACACACTCAATTAATCTTGTAAGTTACTATAGGTTAATACATCACCTCTTTCGTACACACATGTATAAATATGTTAATGCAAGAATATATTATCATTGGAAAACTGGAAATATTTTAGAGGAAACCCATTTTTAGTGGATATGTCATATACCACTTTTTGAATGTATCTTATGAATAAATTCAAAAACCTGTCATATGACAGTTATATAGCAATCAGTATAATTAATGGCTAATTAATTAATTAATTTATTTGATGTAATTACTTTTTACATAATTTGCAAGACACCTATTTTGAAAAAAAAACACCACACAATCGCGCAATTCCTTCCCCCAAGAACCTAATAAGGTGTAAGAATTGATTTTATTATTTGATATTATTGTTTCCGAACAAAAAACAACATACTTTCTGAATACAAAATTTTGCTTTTCAATTTCTATTAATTATATGTATGTTCTTTAAAAACAGTGAAATTTTAAACATGCCTTAAAGAAAAACAAATCAGAAATAGAAAGACAACATTTTTCATCCAAAAATTGTTTCGTTGAATAGACACTTGAAAAAAAATATCAATTAGGACAATGCACTTCCAGTGACTCAATCAAACCTTACAAATTTTTTTCAAAATTTTAAATCTAAAATTCAATATTTTTTTAAATGAAATAATTATAAGATATATATACATGCAAGAAAATAATCACAGTTAGAATGGTTATAATTTATGACAAAATTCATGATACCATTTAAGTTATAATATATAACATTATTCTGAAATGTTGCATTTGTTCGTCCACATACACACCTCACGCTTTTTAATGATTTTTACAAGTGCTAAACAGGCTACATTCATGCCGTATTTTACTTCAACAAATGGTTATTGAATGACCAATATTATATTATATTCTTCGCCGAGATAAATGACCATTATTCCATTCACTGACAAAAAATCGTTGTTTCAATTCAAATATTTTCTAATTTCTACATGAACACATAGAAACATTAAAATGATTAAAATTTTCTCGTTTCTTCCATCAACAGAAATTGTATCATTTACAACCGCATACATCGCCAATCCTCGAACAACAAACCATCATCGATAAAATACAATCTCTTTTCATTTCTTCAAACTCAAACTCAAACTCAAACATTGTCTTTCGGGACTTTAAACAGCCAGCCAATTAGACTGTTCGTTTTTAAAACATTCATGTAATTCAACATTGTCATAAAAACACAAAATTCTAATAAATTATTTTTGAAAAAAATCACGATTGTTCTTTGTTATAAGCAAAAATTATAAGCAATCAGAAAATCGCAATTTCAAATACGAAACGGTGGCCAAATTAAGAAGACTGATTCAAAATTAATAAAAAAAAAATTAAAATTCTGGTGCAAGTCAGACGACATAATTAAAATCATATACGAAACTGTTACCAAACTTATAAACCTATTCAAAATCATATTAATCATTATGGTTAAAGCAGTATATAAATTCAAATTAAATACGAAACTGTGGTCAATTCGGAAGTCATGGGGTGATGTGAACTTAAATGGAGTAATAATGAGGACAAGATGTGTTTGAAAGAGGTAATAATAGGTCACAGACTATACTAATAATGACAAATATGTGAATTACATCATATTCCGAACATTTTGTTCTATGTCAACGAATAAATCGAATACAACTATCACGAAATAAACACGTGTGAGTGGTGACCTTGAATAGTAATTCACGTGAAAGTTCAAAGGTCACAGTTCAAAGTTCCTCCCTGTGTTTTTATGAAATAATGACTTGAATGTGACAGCCTTGCTTGGTACTTAAAATCACGTGAAAATCCAAAGGTCAGAGTTGCAAAAATCCTGCGAAGTTTTCTTCAATAAAATATCATCTGGTTGCAATTGCCTTGCTTACAGCACGTAGTTAAATCACGTGGTAGGTCAAAGTTCACAGTTCAAAGTTTCTGTGATTTTGTTTGTTCGATGGAAATCCGTTTTGAAAGAATCAAAATAAACGTCAACAAATAAATCACCGGACTCAATCTGGAATTTCCTTACCACCAAATCCACAAACATTGACAACAAGGAATGAGGAAACAGGAAGATCACAAGCTATGACAAATCCCGCGCTTTATATTTGTCCTTGCACAAGTATATTCCAACTGTAAGGTAAGGCATTCATCACAATACTGAGACTCAAAAACATCCTATAACTTGGTGTAAAATTCCTGTAAAATATAAAAAATAAAAATTGCTTTAAAACACAACAAAATATGTCATTTTGGCTAAAATATCCATATTCATATAATTAATTTCACGCCATCTTGTGGAGTTTATCTGGTTAGACATGAGGTGTTTTCACATTTTGAGCACACGGCCTTGCTTCCCATTGAAAGTCCAGGTGTTTAATTTGCAAGTTAGTTTTTAAAGCTTTTACTTTGCTTTTGATATTGTGATTTGGACATGGACTGTAATATTTGTGTTTCTTAAGTTTTTAAAAAGTTAAAATTTTAATCCGTAAGAAAGAAATTTTGAAGTGACAAGGCATCCGATAATATGTTATAGGTCCTTGAGTGACTGTAATGTTTCTGTGTCTATAGACACGTTCATAATTTTTTATGGTTGCAATTATTCATAAAGTTATAAACACATCAGTCGATCGTGACGTCATTTAGTGATATATATATATATATATATATATATATATATATATATATATATATAATATATATATATATATAATTATGACGTAATACGTTTTATAAGAAAAAAAATCCATTGCGCTCTACCATGCTCATATTCACACCTTGACCCCATAAAAATTACTGGTCCAATGTGGGATTTATTAGAAAGTAACTGGTGATTTTTACAGAAATTAAAGCTTAGTGTTAAACTTTCTACAGACCTGTGCTATAAATCCCATATTAGCATGTTTATTGTTCCAGATGTTGCCCTGTATGTAATTGAGGGAGGTGCATTTTGTTCCTTCTCATTTTGTTTTCATTTCAGCATTTTAGGGGTATTAGGATTCCCACGGTTTTTGGCCCAAGCGCTGCTGCTAGAGGCTTTGGTTTTGTTTCCAAAACGGCTATCTAGCGTAGCTGGATTGAGACATGTTTACTAAGAATTACATGTAGTGTGTACATTGTATAATTACCTCTTCATTTATGGTTTCAACTACTTCTTTATAGTCTGGTGGAGTCTCAGCAACAAAAGCAGGGTTGTCCTTGATCAGGTTCTCCGTGCTTGTGGCGCTTGGGAAGGTTATAGTGGACACAGCACTATCGTTGGACATTGTCCTTGCTAAGCTGTAACAATCACTACTGAAATTACTGTAATTACTTGAAGGACGGCTATTTAAATCAAAGGTTGAATCCTCTTCGTCAGAGGTATCATTTGATTGCGCCTCCTTCGTCAAATCGGTCGTACTGCTGACTGAGCCAAGGAGACCCACTGACGCCAATCTTGTTAATACAGGAAGTAAACTGCTTCTTCTTCGTTTACCTGTAAAATATAAATATTGTCAATGAAAGTTTTAACTCTACTCTAATTTCAATACATATGTAGATAAAGCTTCCAAATCTTATGATGTTTGAAGTTCTGTAACCATTCAAAAATCGACAGGTTGTAGCTTTTTTTTAAAAAGCACTTAAAATCAGTTATCCTCACTTATCATATACCGCCATTATCCATTAAAAACACTCAAAAAGGCGCAGTTCTGTCGAAGCAGTTTAAACTTGAATTAATGAAAAGGAGTCAAAATTCCGTGATTGAGATTCGCAAATGTATTTATTTTCGCGGTGTACTATTTTTCGCTTATTCCGCGGTCGTTTGTTTTATGCGAAAATTAATAGAAAGGGAAAATTATATTATACTTATTATGCTATAGATCATATTTCAAAAATTTAACAATGCGAATATGTCTAAATACCCCCTTTATTGTGAAAATGTATACATGCGAAATTAAATACATTTGAATGTACAGTAGCTGCCGAAATGCTACCGACATAAAGCAAACGAATGAGTTGTCGATTTGGCACTTATTCATGTGCAAATAACGACAGATCGGCTTTTACTACATGTAATACGGCAAATGAAAACGGGTACAGTCTATCTTGGACAACTTGTGTCACTTCCTGAAAAAACGCACAGATATTTAATACTGTTTCTATAGGATTTACAGTACAGACCTGTCGAAAGTTAAACATTAAGCTAATGAATAAGTGCCGAATCGGCAGCACATTTCAACCCTCTGTTACCTTTACATCTGCAACTTTTTGACAGTAGCTATCTGTCTCTCCAATGTTTTTCTTTCTACAGCTTTCGACCGCTCTGTCTCTCGACAGCCAAGCTTTGACTTTTTTTTGGTTTTGTTAAACTTTCGATAGGTCTGTACTGTAGGTAAAGATTTTTTAAGATTTGTGTCTTTCTAACTTACTTCTTCCATCAGGCGCACATAATTGGATTTCCTTGTCACTAGCTCCCCTTCTTCTGCACAGACTTTGTAACTGACGGACTTCAATCTGTCAAAAAAGAAACATGAGATTATTTAAAGATCTTCAACCAGTCGTGAAGTTAATAAGAAAACAGAGAGAGAGAGAGAGAGAGAGAGAGAGAGAGAGAGAGAGAGAGAGGGGAGATGAATGATGAAAATCGACGAAGAATTGAATAGTATTACTTAGTGTATATTTTGTATTAAAGGTGTCAAAGTTAAAAATTCTGGAAAGAAAATTGTGAACCACAAAGAGTTTTTTGCGCTTGTACTACGCTGTTTCTTTCCTCCATTCATTCTTTCTTACTTTTTGTCATTTTGTTATTTAAATAGTATGAGATCGCAACCACAGACTGATAAATTAATTCAGATAGTTAGATAGTTAATTCTTTAGGGTTGTTTATTAATTAAATTTTAAATTTGCTTAAAACATCAATAACATCGGTATATCAAGGTTATAATGGAAATACGGATATTTAATAAATAAATAAATAAATAAATAAATAAATAAATAAATAAATCACTTGAAAGACAAGAAAATGTTTCTTGTTAAACAAAGGAATTCATAGATAAAAGATTATTCGGCGTAAAACCGGCTTTCAATGGTTTTAACGTGTTTATTTCGCGAACCATAGCTCAAGATGTCAATATCTAGGGAAACATGTCAATTTCATAGATCTTTTTTATAGGAAATTGACAATTCTCGCCATACGTAGATGTTAAATAAAAACTCTTTCCGTGCTAGACTTGATCGCGTACATAAAACACGGGTTTTATTGCCTTATACAGAAAATGCCTATCAACTACAACAAAAATATCACAACTCTCATAACTAATGACCAATATGTCATGTTGCCTAAGGCATGTGTAACACTTCTTCTCAGGTGACAAAAAATAAATATATTATCTAAAATAACGCAAAGATGGAATTTATATTATATAGTCTTATAATATGTAATATACATATCCTCTTTTGTTTAGTCTGTAAGTTTAATTTGTGAATAAAATACCAGGTCCCGGTTTCACAATCATTCCTTAGCTAATATTTTCCTTAATCTAAAAGCAAAATTTGGTTGTCTCTTTTCGGTAATACTGATTAATATTTTTGTCAAAACTAAATGCAAATAATTAATCTAGAAGTGATCTTAATAATGACATCCTAAATTCATGAATAGCTTAAAATTAACAAAATTATAAAGATTTTAAAATTTGCCAGATTTAAGTTAAGGAAACGAATGTTAAAATAAATATATGTATTTCCCTATGTTTAAAAGAAAGTTTTTTAAATTAAATTAGTTTTTTTCCATATTAAAAAAATATGCAAAACAGTGGCAAATTTTACATTACATTTATATATAGAATATATTAATTGAAAGCCAAATTGTTTACACGCATTTCAGATATAAAAAAAATCGAAATTTTATATTGTCCAATGTTATACCTGTAATTGTAAG
This sequence comes from Anadara kagoshimensis, assembly GCA_021292105.1. Taxonomy (NCBI): domain Eukaryota; kingdom Metazoa; phylum Mollusca; class Bivalvia; order Arcoida; family Arcidae; genus Anadara; species Anadara kagoshimensis. The sequence goes on from CM037864.1 coordinate 18,715,875, forward strand.
TTCGAGGGGATCTTGGTTGACTATGGTCATCACATTTGTACATGTATATGTTTATGACGTCATTTTAGGATAAAACACGTCATAATATTACAGAAAAGAGTATACCCATTTCCAAAGTAAGCCGTGATTCCGAAAAAGTACCTGTTGTTATAGACATTTCCCCCATTTTTAGCTATGGATTATGCTTGACGATGCAGTTGATGCCCTCGTCAGGACCCAGTATCCATACTAGACCATAATACTACCAGATCTACTTTCTCATTCCCTTGGTGTTTTATTAATATTATAAGTTGCTTACCCTATATAATTCAACTTTCATTTTCATATCACTTGCTCTTTTAACAGAGCCTCTATATTGTTGTTTAACTATTTTAAGCTGTACTTGATCTTTTTCTTGTATTACCAATACGAAACCTGCAAAACAAAAGAGTAAGGTCAATTCTCAATAACACGAATCATTAGCTATAGCAACTACAGTCTTTAGAAATATCTAAGGGAAAAGATTTTGTTTCACAATTTTGACCCAAGGACTTCTGATGAGGAATTGTATCCAAACGTCTAGTGCTGTAAAATTAAAACTGGTATAATGTGTAATTGGTTGATTGAATGAATGGGGATTTACGTCCTAGTCAAGAATAGTTCATTTATATCGAGACGTCACCACATTTAGGTAAAATGTCAGAAAGTTTTATTTTTGCTGTGTGCTCAATGCATTGTGCAGGGAGAGATTTTTAACGCGTCTCCACTGCCATGACATGTGGAATCAGTTTTTAAGGTCCCTCCTGAAGGACCATGTGACTCTCATTTCTTAGTTAAAAATAAGACCAACCGATTAATTTTTGTGGTTTTTGCAGTCGATGGCGAAACTCGCCTAAATTCCTTTGGTTTTTGAATTGTTATTTGAACATGGACCGGTATGTAGGTGTTTTATTGTAGCTGTTATGCACATTTGCGCCATTACTTACTGTTAACGATCCTGACGACTCTCCAGGGGAAGATAATTATCATTATATTAGCAGCTTCATTTTCCGGATGTGCCCATAATCCTTCCCAAAATACAACGTCCAATATCCAGGCAGCGGTAACAATAAATGCGTCGAAAACCTGTAATTAGTAAAGATATATTCTGATGTCTTATATTCTGATTTTGACTTAATTACTTTATAGTTCTTTTTTTCAAATTTAACAATATGTTTAATGTGTATTGTAGCTTGGTTTATAACTGAAATATTTTCGATTGATTGCAAATAGAATGCGCTAATAAATTGCAGATGACTATAAATTCTTATGACATTGCTTTGTCTCTGGAAAATGAATCCAGGCTCTGGAATTTGGAAATACTAAATACTATCTTTCTAAGTAACTGATATGCATAACTAAAACAAGAAAACACTCGTTTTTTAAAACTTTGTCATAACTGATTTCCAGTTATTGAAATGATTCGAGTTCTAGGTCCCACTCTCATATCATTTGCTTTTGTCTTTTATGACAACGGTGTTTTTGGTCTATTATACTATATTAACCATTTTGTTTATTCTAAACCATTTACCTTCTGTTTTAGAAATGCGTTTTAATTATTTTGAGTCTATGATGAAAGAGGTTGTGATTTGAACACGGACCAACATGTCGGTGTTATTTCCGAGTTATGATATTGGTTCTACAATCAAAAGTATCAGTACATACCTCAATCTTATGATGAAGAAACTTTTTAATTCCCATAGCCATAATCTTCACAATTGTCTAAAAAACGAATAAAATTTTATAAATTCAAATGAAACATTAATATCTGAAAAAAATGTTTAAGATATTAAAATGAAATGTTGCTATCACTTGTAACTGAAAAAACCCACGGATATTGCAATAGCAATAACAACCAAGAATAATGCATAAATGGAATTAAAAACTAGGCAATATAAAATCCAGAACCATCAAGAACCGTGGCCGCATTGGCTGAGTGGTATCTCATCTTGCATTTTGACCCTGGACGTCCACAAGTGAGAAAGGGGTGTTCCCTAGCTGCAATACTCGGTTCAGTACCAGCATAATGGCTTGTGTAGTTCGCGGTGTTTATCTAGCGACATTGCGGGCAAATGTGTTAGCACTCTAAATAAGTGAACACTAGAACAAAGCAGATACGGAGGACTTGCGCAAGTTCACACATCACATAAACTTTTGTTCAGGTTTAAAAAAACGTTGCTTGTCATGAAAAGATGAAAAACTGCCAGCCAATGTTACTTAAAACAACATCCAATCAACAACCAAGAACACAAAACCATTGATAAGCACATACTGACAACCAAAATAAAATCCCCAAATTTGAGCAAAACGTCAATGACAAAATGCAAGCTATTGAAGATGGACCATACCATTTACGACGGGCATTAGATAAAATATCACATTGTAAGCATTTGGTATTTTTTGGTCCTTTAGGAGATACTGACCCTTCCATTTATTTTAGAACCAGAGAACCCCCCCCCCCCCCTCCAACCCCATTCTTATTTTAAGGATATGTCTAAAATGTAGACAAATACAGTTGGTCCGTATATTCGGTACAATGATATAAATCTTATCACAATTATTTTTTACACAAAAAAGTTCAACAGGACAAGTGAAGTATGCCGTCGAGTGCTTTCTGGTGTTAAGATACAAAAACTGTATGTAATAAATACAAAACGGACAAGAGATGTGGCCGTATTTAACCTCTTTGTAGCTTTCTATTTATATAGGTCATGGGGTTCTTACGGATAACTGACTGAACAGATTAGGTATTTGACAGATGACATCCATACAAAATAGCTCGTATGCTTTCCTTCAGATGTTGAAAATGTGTACTGAAAGATTAATGGAACAGCCATGGATGAGTGACTAAGACAGGTCGTGCAACTGTATAGACCTGTCCGAAAGATTTGCACACTGAGCAAACGGAAAGGAGTCGAAGATCGACTGCTGAGGTTCCGAGATACATGCATGGGTTCATTGTGGTCATAGAGCTCCAGAAAGAAAGATAACCGGTGCCGAAGTACAGCTAACGAGGGGCCGAAATGAGTTGTCAATTCGGCACTAATTCGTTAGTAAGTGATAAGCTTTCGACAGAGATGTACCTTAGGTACAAAATGCAATTGACACTTGCAGGCATGTTCGTTTAGAAAACAGTAAAACAATATATCTCGTAATTTGTAATTATTTAATATCTTTGTTTGAGAGAGAGAGAGAGAGAGAGAGAGAGAGAGTTTATGCTTTTGAATTGAATAGCTGAATCGGTTATGACCTGTGTTTTGGAAATGAAAGATATTTTCAATGCGGAATGGTAACATGATATACTTATATACGAGTAATTTTGCTGATTTTGGTCTTGCACATTTAGACATGACTTTTTAAGATAGATCTCTGTTTTACATATGGAATACATTATTTATAATTTATATCATTAAAACGCACCAAATTTACAGGTGCTTTTGGCCGACAGGTGCTGAAATTTTGGGAAATTGCAATTTAATTTTCTTTCTTTGTAACCAAACCAAATTTTAATCGCTAAATATGTCCTTCCTTTCTTCCTTCCTTCCTTAAAATCTTGTTTTAAAAAAAGAAGGGACAGTGTCTAAAATTGTGTTTCCTTGTTCCCTACTGTCTTTGTAAAATCGTTTTCCTTTGACACCATGCATGGTATTGTACAGACCTGTCGAAAGTTTAACACTGAGTTAACGACTTAGTGCCGAATCCGCAGACAACTCTTAACTTTATCGTGACAGAATTTCGGCAGCTGTTTTTTCGGACACGAGCACCTAATATCTCGGGCATTGGACAGCCGAGCTCCGACTCCTTTTAATGAAGGCAGTGTTAAACTTTCAACAGGCGTGTAGTATAACACTACATAAAATGCCGATTTAGCAACAAAAAAAAAAAACTTACGTCATTACGGAAAATTTGGATTTAAAAAAGCGGAAATAGAGAATAAAACATAAATTATGGTGAAGTCCGTGTGAAATTAATTTCCGTGTTTATTTGTCATCATGATTATGTGTGTTTGTGTTGGTTAAAATACCAGAAGTAAAGTAATAAATCATGTACAGGAATGTAAGATAGAAGACCAAACAAAAGGATAAGGGATTTAGACGCACTGATAAACAGATGGATAAAGAAGATATCCATGTGACAAGAACCTGGACCCAGTCGTTCGAAGCCTGATTACTTTAATCAATGATTAACACAAATTTAAACAGACAATAAAATAAAAATAACACTATTAAATTGAAAGTTTTATAATGATACAGTTAAGTTTCATGGAATTCTATTTACTTTCAACATTTTCAACTTTAATTTCACAACAGATCTGAAATAATGCGAAAATCCAATTTTGACTAATCAATTGATTAAACTTATCAAGCTTTGTGCAACTGGCCCCAGGTCTCGATTTCACAATCATTTTTACTAAGATTTTCCTTAACTTAAATTTGAAATCTTAATAATTTTGTTAATTTTTGAGATATTTCAAATAAAATAAAATCAAAGCGTCATTGTAATTACTATTGAAAGGTTTTAGCACTTATATTTCATTTTTATTATTAGATGCTTAAGTTCCTAAAACTTATCAATTTTTTTTAAGTTTTAGTTGAGGGAAATCTTAGCTGAGAAATGATTATGAAACCGAGTCCAGAAGGTCAAGACTATAACAAAGTAAAGATTTTGGTCGATTTGGACATTTTTTGAATTTTTTGGTCAAGACTGCAACAGAATAGATATTTTGGGCAAGGCTGAACACCCGTTCATCAATTTCAATTTCCTACCCCTTGTTCAATTTGATTTTGATTAAGTAAAAGACATTTTATCCAATACAGATTGACAAAAATAAATTTTGTCATGACGTCATTGAATCAAGAGTGACGTGATCTTCCGAAAAGGATTTAGAAAAAAATAGAGAGAAAAAGGTGTGTAAGTGGCTATATCAAAAATAACCAAATAATCCTACAGAATATCTGGCCCTCAGCAGCTGAGATTCGGCTTCTTTTCGTTTCATCGGTGTTAAACATTCGACTTTTCTGTATTGTATATACCCCACCCACATTAACCTTTGTTCACGCGGGTAAAGGTTAAATATGGTACTTACTTCAATAACAAGCAGTGTTAGAATCACCATGCTACCAAGATGGAAGGCGTGCGTCAATTCATGAAGTATATGATGACTATGGTATTTCTTTGGGTCTTTGAAATGGTGGTCGTGATTTTCTCCAGCAGCTCGTTTATGTCTCACGGATACGTGGTTTTCGTCGTGATTTTTATGTGAATTTTTCTCCAATGGGGTTAAATGAACTTTTTCAAATAATCTGTCGAGACCTTGTTCTCTCAAATCTCGGAAACACTCGCGAACAATAACGAGAATATCCTCTAAAGAAGTCTTTGCATAGTTAGTCTTATTCAACTTTTCAGGAAATAAATCTAATAACACATTCTTTGCTTCTCTTTCCATTAATTCTTTTTCATACAACTCATCTGTAACAAAAATAAATAAATAAATAAATAAATAAATAAATAAATAAATAAATAAGCGAAATTTGTAAAAATCATAATGGATCATGAAACCTACCGTCTACAATTTTAATTTCTATTATAGTTTTTCTTTTATTTAATTTTTTGTTGTTTTTAATATGAAATTTATTATTATTTTTGTTAAAGAAGGCTTGAAAAAATGTAAATAAAAATATCAATAATAAAATTAAATAGATTCATTAAAGTCAATGTACAATAAAATCCGAATCGTGATAGACCGAACAACATGCTCTATGCGATGCGTATATAATTAATTCAAAGTTTTGTATGCATCTTATTTATATTTTACTAAAATATGACTTGAAATTAAAACAGACTTATGATTGAATAATTTGATTAAGCAGGATTTTCGGCATAGAATCTTTAATTTATAGGCCGAGAAATCTGCTATAAATGATATTTCCTTTTTGATTTTTAGGATGCATTTTACTTTTATCTTGGTAAAAGATGGCTGTCAAATCAAAAAAGCTCGATAGTGAATACAGTATATTATTTATAGCAGAATTTCGGCCAAAAATTAGTTTTAATACACTCCTTTTCAGGCGGAATATGCTATTTCGGGAATCTCTTGCCCCTTATAAAAAGGTGTGTCTGTAGAAGAAATCATGGCATTTTTGAAGCAGAAATGAAGAATGACGATATTGTATGGACGCTTTTATTACGATCTATAAAAGCGGTATGAAGGTTTTACCGATATACACCTGTCAATACAGCCATCAATACATGTCACCTATTATGTGATGATCTATCATTATGTATAACTACAAGTACTGACCTGTCGAAAGTTTAATACTAAGTAGCTAACGAAAACAGGAGCAGAATTCCGGCTACTAAATGGCCGAAATATGCATAGCTAATGCCCGAGAGATAGATGGCAGGCTCCAGTACGGATTTTTCTTAACTGAAATCTGGCAATCACCCAAAACGCTTCCGAGAAATAGATAGCAGGCTTCGGTTTAACAATTATTCCTTAACATAGATTTTTCTTAACTTAAATCTGGTAAAACAAAATTAGATGTTATAAGCTTAGATAGATCTTTAAAATGACTCATTGAATTCATGAATATCTTGAAAACTAACAGAATTAATATTATTCAGATTTTAAATTTGCCAGTTAAGTTAAAGAAAATGTTAGTGAAGGAATGATTGCGAAACTGGGGCCAGAGGCTGATAACTCTTTCTAAATAAAGCTAACAAGAAAGTGGAGACGATAAGTTGTCGATTTGTTAGTTTAGTGTGTCTGTACAGGACTTACCCTTCATGATCAGAATATCAGAAATAATCTGTCCAATCACACACGCTGAGTCTAAAACAGCTAATGTACATAGTATAATTAATGCTACGTGTGTATGCAAGAGTGTGGCTACTCGCTTCTTCAACCTGTAATAGAAAAAAATGTATATTAAAATTAAAAAAAAATAAAATCAAAACGTCATCATATAGATTATAAGTATGATATGTCTGTATTGAAACTTATCCTGGATACATTCAATGCCCCATAAGCTCCTTTCATTCTCAATTTTAATTACACAATTTCCCTTCCGGTACACCCGGCCTCACTTTCCTAGTGTAAAACTAGATTTGTCGATTTTCAAAGTTTTAACTGTTTTTTTAACACGAACTCGTATTTTGCTTTTTACATTTACTTATTTACAAAATCGTGTTATTAAAATTTTTATGTACCAAATCTTAGCAAAAAAGATTAAAAAATAACGGTCAAAACAATTAATGCATTAAAAAGGAATAAGTGTTATTTTCAGAAAGAATTCTAGTACATTTCACTAAGTCGTGTTGCAAGTGCATGTCACATTTTGTAGCACACGCAGCATTTATTTTTTTTAATAAAAGAAAGGAAGAAAACTCAAACCTAGTGACATATTTTATAGTATATATCTCTAAATTATAAACCTGACCACCAACTTCCATTATAAAACTACTTTATTTAAAAAGTTTTGCTCTTATGAATGAACTACTGCATTTTCCATATGTAAGTGGGTGTCTGTTCATCACATTTATGCAGTACAGACCTGTCGAAAGTTTAACTCTAAGGTAACGAATTGGTGACAAATCGGCAGACCAACTCGGCATCTCTTTAGCTATATCTCGAACACAACTTTTGTCCTTTCTCTCAGCAGCTTTTCGGCCATATTTTGACTACTCGTGAGCCGAACTTTGAGTCCTTTTTTGTTAGGAGAATGTTAAGCTTTCGACAGGCCTGTAAGCTGAAGGTCGAGGCACTTAGAAACATTTATTTAATACACTATCTTATATGTAATGCCAACTCCAAGGCTTTTGAGGAAAAACATATATATACATTTATGCCACAAAGTACATAATTTATGCCATGTGATAAAACGCAGTAGGTTTGAACGAAAATGAATCTAATTAGCACATTATCTCGAGTTAAAGAACTTATGGTCGGTTGCGAAATCTCCCTTCGGGAAGTTAAAAGGTCCAGCTTTACAATAATTTCTTAATAAGGGACTTTTATCTGATAGAAGCATTTACGCCCCAATCAAGAGTATTTTACTGCTATCGGGACGTTACCACTAAAGGTCAAGTGGCTCAAATTTTGACCTTATCTATGCGCTCAAGTAAACGCTTGCCGAGACGAGGAATGTCGATTTTTAAGGTCTTTCCAAAAAAAACCGATGGCTTTATATATAATTAATTTCTAGATACCGAGTGTTTGGCGAAAAAACAGTCATTACCTATTTTCAAGTCTTGGTTATACCCGGCTGGGATTTGAACCCACGACCTCCTAGACACAGCGCGAGCACTATACTGATTGAGCTATCGTAGTTGTCCGGATAAGGGAGAGAAAATTCATTTAAAGTGTCATTACTGCTCATTCCCAAGACAGTCTCTACGTGATAGCTAAAAACTTATTAACCTTGCGGTTTAACGTGCATCCTTGTCTTACATGCTTCAGTATTTTCTTTTTTACTATATAGACATTTATTTATTACGTCAATTGTCTAACGAGATCGTGAAATTATTATGCAAATTGAATGCAGTACAGACTTGTCGAAAATTTAACACTAAACTAACGATTTAGCGTTGAATCGGTAGCTCATTTCGTCCTATTGTTAACTTTATTTCAACAGATATTCTGCAGCCGGTATCTATCTCTCGGCAGCTGTTCAGTCACCCTACCGCTCGGCAGCCGAGCTTCGTTTTGTTAACTTGGTGTTAAATTTTGAACAGGTCTGTACTGTACAGTTCTGAAGGCTAATTGATATGTCTTTAAACTAAAACTGACGGTAAGTTATAAACTTGTTTCTTAAATGTGCAGAGTTTCACCATTGCCATGCATATTGTTTTATTTCATTACGTCACTGTGGAAAGAGGAGCAAAGCAACCAAATAATTGATTTAATGTTATAAAAGTGTTTTAACAAATTAGTCTGAAATATTGTGATAAAGAAACTAAAAAATCTAACCGAAAAGGTCCTCTCTCTCTCTCATACAACAACGATTTCGTTTTTTATGCCATAAATTCCGTGCAATGTAGCACAAACGCTCATTAACTCTGTGCAATGTGCAGGCATGTAACACATAAATGCTTCAGAAGTATTCTGATATGTCAACGAAGCAAATTGTTATCCAAAATCTCTCTCTCTCTCTCTCTCTCTCTCTCTCTTTCTCTCTTTCTCTCTCTCTTTCTCTCTCCCATATGCCCTCTTATACAACGACTTCGCTCCGTAAGTCATTAACTCCGTGCAATATGCACGCATATAACACACATACTTCAGAAGCATTCTGATATATCAACGAAGCAAGGAGATGTCCACAGCTTTGACAAATAATTAGTCTTGTTGTTCTATTCAGCTGACCCTGTGACACATCAGTATCTTTGTGTTATGTAGTTCGTCAACCCCCCTTTGATGATTTGCCAAAGTAATAACTTGGGTAATGATACTACATCATATGAGTTTGTTAAAATGTTGTTTTAGCTTGTCTACAATTTCCGCTCATTATTACACAAATTAAAAAAGGGGAACACAAAATATTTTACAACAATAAATAAAAAATCGCTAATTTGAACTGTGGTTGACCGAGTTTAGTGACATTTTGAAAATGAATTGCTTGTTTATAAAAACACTGATACATCAATACGTTTCAAATGATAGTTTCATTGTGACCATCAATAAGTTTTACAATATTTTACAATAAATTATATTCATTGATAATTTGTAATGCGAAAGACCTAGTTTGATGGCATTTGAAAATGGATTGCTTTTTATAAAACATTTAAAATAAGTTCAAATTGTCATATACCATTTTTTGAATGTATTTTATGATTAAATTCAAAAAATGGTATATGACAAAATGATAACTTCATACCATGCAATATTTTTAAAATCTTTCAATATTTTACAATAACCTGTAATTTGATGTGATCGACCTAGTTGTCGATTGAAAATGGATTACTTGTTTATAAAAATCACTCAGAATGCATCAATGCGTTTAAAATTAGTTCAAATGATGACTTCAAACCACCAATACGTTTCACACTATTTCACAATATATATTTAAACCGCCAATTTGTAATGTGGTTGACCGAGTTTGGTGGCATCTTGATTAGAATGGATTGTTTGTTTATAAAAAAAACCCTAATACATCGATAAGTTTGAAAATTAGTTCAAATGATAACCTTCAAACCATCAATTAATTTTAATGATTTTTTTAATATTTTAACATATTAATGTTCATTTCAATATTGATCGGTTTTAATGGCTCTTTGAAGGTTTTGGTGATTAGAAAAAGAATAAAAAAATAATTATAAGCATCTATTTGGCAACAGTCAAGTCAATCAAAACCACAAAACGAGACAGGTAAATATAAGAAAAAGCTAAACGAGACTAGACAAGGCTTTATTGAGACTAATGTTTTTAAACCTTTGATTATGTTCGTTTTTCTACTAATATTGCATACTTTTATAAAGTGTTTGAATTTGAATTTAGAAGATATTCGTGTTGCATCTTCTAGTTGGGTAACAAGCAGTAGTTTTTGGTTTATATTCACGATCCTAAACTTGGTTAGATTTACTGTGTTGGATTAAAACTTAGTAATATTATGCAATCAGGATCTTTTACATTTTCTAGTTAGGAAACAACACTACCGTTTTTGGTTGGTACTTAGGATCCTAACTTTATAGGTTGTGTTAAAATTTAAGTAAGACTGGGATTTGAGAAATATATTCTACTTCTTGTAATAGCTATTCATGTTTACATTTTCTAGTTGGGAAACCATATAACCAAACCGTTATTTTTGCTTGATCTTACGCATCTTAACTTTAAATACATGTAGTTGCTGCTTTAACCTACTGATTACAAAAAAAGAAAACTAATTGTTGGTAAAAGTTGTTCATGTTGAACTTTTGTTTGGGAAACAACGCAAAATATTTTGTTTGCCCTTATGATCTTAACATTCTGTAGTTGGTAGAAAACATACGTTCTTATATTTCTATATTTCTAGTACTGACTGAGCAATTTTTAAATGTTTGTAGAATATATTCAAGTTAAGCTTCTGTTTTGGAAAAACGCAACTGTTTTTTGCTTGTCCTTATATAATCTTAAATTTAATAATTTACTTATGTAATTAAAATTATACAGATTGAGAATTTAAGTATAAACAAGTATATGTGTATGTGCATGACGTCTATAAATGAATTCATTTATCTAGCTACACAATATAACACATAATAATGTTGTTGATGTTTTTTGCAGATTTTACAAAGTCTATTTAAATTAAATTTTCACCAGATCACTTGAAACAGTTAACGAATTATTTCAGAATTAATTGGTTCCTTTAAGATTAATAGTTTTAGTAAATAAATGAGAGATCTATTAAAAATATTTACTTTAGATGCATCCAGCCCATCTGCAGAATCTTAAACAGTGCTAAACATTAAAGAACTTATTTAAGAACTTAAGACAAGAACACTTGTGTTTAAAACACTCACTTGAAATTACATTATGCATGCATCATATACCTTACGTGAGTCCTTCATTATATTAAAACACATTATGTAAATTTTAGTTTGTTTTCTTTTGGATGCATTTAAATTATCATAAGAAATTAAATAAATTATATAGTTAATAATAAGGAATTTAATATATATATATATATATATATATATATATATATATATATATATATATATATATATATATATGAGATAATAATAATAATATAAAATAAAAACAAAATTTTAAAAAATATATATAATACTGATATTTATAATAGTTTGAAATGTCAAAAACTGATTTTACTGCTGACTATTATTATTATTATTATTATTATTATTATCATTTTTATTATTAATATTATTATTATTATACCTGTTTCTACAGTTTGGCTTTCTTCTCCCTGGGAGGTTGTTTGGGTTTTCCTGTGTCTTCATTTGGCAACACAAATTTTTCATTATATTCACAAAAATTTGATAATATAAGCTATATCACCGGAATTTGAAACAAAAAATCCAAGAATTAAATAACGGTCATAATATCCTATTCATGCACATAAGTTTTAAATCCAAAAAAATGTAAGAGATGGTATAAAAATTAAATAAACACTTTTCAGCAAATGTACGTAGGTTTTAACTTAAGATACGTTTGTTATAGTGTGCAGTTACTCCGCTAATGGACACTAGTCACGGCTTACGCCGGAAAATTCCGAAAGGGAGAAGAAACACAGGTAAACGAGCACTCCTGTCTCTACACAAACACATTAACTAACTAATGTGCAGAGAAAATGGGCAGTGAGGAGAATGTGACAGTATTATATACCACCGTACCTACGGAAGATGTCATATAGGACAAACTGACGAATAAAAACTCCGAGCTGTCATTACGATGACAGGTCCGTCATTTTTCATTACACAGTTACTAAGTCACATAAGGAACTCGTATATAGATACAAAAAGCCATAGATGATTATTACAATGCATAATTGTCGTTTTTGGTTTGCCTATTTTAGCACTTGGTGTATTCGATTTGCGTAATGGAAATACGAAAATAGGAGGTTTTAGGAACGCCTATTTCTGATTTCAAGCTCTACGGATGGCCAAAAGTGAACATGTGACGTTATGGTTTAAAATAGCATCATTGGAGGTCATAAAATATTTGGAACTGACAAGACAATTGTCATTCTTAAACTGAACTTTAAGATGACGAAAATTAATACTCAACTTTTATTTTATGGCCAGGAATTCTATTGTTTCTTCAACTTTTGAAATTTGGTCTCTTGACATTTATTGCCGAACGTAACAATTGCTGCATTCAATTATTGAATTATTTCATTGTTAAATTATGTGGATATATTAATGATCCAGTAAGTGATTCATTCGAAGCAATTATCCAATGTTAATCACCAATACAAAGGAATAGTTAAAACATCTGATGAAATGTTTCGTAAGATGATTATGACATTTTTTAAGCAATTTTTATAAAAGGAAATACTTGAATATGTTCAAAATACACATTTTCATTTTTTTTTTTTTTTTTTTTTTTTTTTTTTTTTTTTTTGTAATTTTGATTTATAAGAAATGTTGCTGACGCGATAATTGCTGCTGTTGTTCATGCTTAATAGGTGATGAAAAGGAAGAATTAAACCTTAAGCTTTATGCGATTTTTTGTAATTACGATGTCATTTTTCAAGTAATTTGTAAAAGGAAAACATTGAATACGTATAACATGCAGTTTTTTATATATATCTAGAATTTTGATTAATAAGAAATGTTGCTGATGCGAGTATTGCTGTTGTTGTTTACATGTTGCTTAATCGGTAATGAAAAGGAAGAATGAAAAATAAAAATTTTCGAGGCAATATTTCGTAATTACGTTGTCATTTTTCAAGTAATTTGTCATTTTGTTAACATTTTTCAGGGAAATTGTGAAAGGAAATACTTAAATATATATATAACACGTTTTTTTTAAATTTCAGAAATTTTTATTAATAAGAACTGTTGCTGACGCGATTGTTGTTGTTGTTGTTGTTGTTGTTGTTGTTGTATAAGCTTAATCGGTAATGAAAAAAAATAAATAAAAAAAAATAAAGAATCCGATGTAGTATTTCGTATTTACGTCATTTACGAGAAATTTTTCAAAACTAATATTTGAATTAGTTTAAAAAATATTTTTTTTTTTTATTTTGATTTTAAGACTATGTTATTGTAGTTGCTTTTTCCTTCTGTTTCTTGTTGTTGTTTATGCAATTGCTGCACTGACTTTGTTGTTGCAGTTGCTTGTTGCTGTTCAATATGTTTATTTTTAAGCGTAGAAACATCTTAAATCAATCAATGCTGTTTTCTTTTTCAAAGTATTTAAAAAATGCAGAAAAAGAAATATTTTCCATCTAAAACAATGAAGTTTCAGAGACAACATAATGCAAATGAAATACCGTACAGGCATGTCAAAAGTTTATCACTAAGCTAAGAAAAAGGAGTTCAAGATTTGCTGCTGAGAAATGGATAGCTAGTTACCTTAAAGCTGCCTAGAGATACAGTACAGACCTGTCAAAAGTTTAACACTAAGCTAAGAAAAAGGAGTCAAAGAATTGCTGCTGGAATATGGGCAACTTATGATCGAAAAGCTGCCTAAAGATGGTTGGTTGATTAGTTGGTTGAATGTTGCTTAACGTCGCATCAGCAATTTTTCAGTTATTCACGACAAAAATACTTTTTTTATTAATCTTAATGAATTAAACTATGAACAAGTTCGTGTATGCATGTGAAATGCAAGTGTTGTATGGTCTACCTTGTACCAGCGCGCACTCAGGACGACTTTAAAATGCTAGCTCACCGAATCAGTACGCCGCAGACAAGCGTACCACTCCCCTAGTCACATTATACTGACGCCGGGTGAAGCAGTAAAGGCCAACGGCAAGGAAAATGTACTTTCCCACATGCGGTTTGAGCGGGACTCGAACTTACAGCTGTGAGAGCCTAGAAATGGATAGCAGTGTTGAAGAGCTTTGGTGGCGTAGCTAATGTAGGGGCGAAATGAGCTGCCGATTTGGCGCTTATTTGTTATCCTAGTGTTAATCTTTGGACAGGTCTTTACTGTTGGTTTAAATTATATTTTGTGACACATTGGCTGTCATAATGCTTTAATTCTGTTAAAAATGAATATTCAAATATTAAGAAAAATGCCATAAGGAAACAATGATGTCTACGTGTATTTAAAGAATTTCATAGTTCCAAATACCTACAGAATGAACACGCCAAACATTTAACAACAAAGAGCAGTCAAAGATTGGCTGCCAAGTGGTTTAGATATGAATAAATTAGACTCAAAAAGCTGTCGAAAGATATATGTAGATAGCAGATACCAAAAAGCTACCGGTTTATAGCTAACGAGGGACATAAATGACATAGCTGCCAATTAGCTTAGGGTTAACTTTTTAACAGACCATTCCCCAGTTTCACAATCGTTTCTTAACTAAGAATTTTCTTACTTAATTGTCATGTGCTACTTTTGAATTTTTATGAAATAATATAATTCTTATGTGCTACTTTTGAATTATATTATTTCATAAAAATTCAAAAGTAGCACATGACATAATTATAAATTGGGCAAATTTGAAAGCTAAAACATTTTATTAGTTATTTAGATATTCATGAATTTTGAAGAGTATTCTAAGCTTATATTTCATTTATTTTATCTATATTATTATGACACTGTAATTTTAATGAAACTTTTAAATTGCATAACTAAAAAGCTGAAAAATCTAAATTAATTGAACATTTTACAGTACAGGCCTGTCGTAAGTTTAACATTGAGTCAACGAATTAGTACCCAATCGGCGGTTCATTTCGGTCCCTCATTAGCTATTCTTCGGCAGCTTCTATCCATTTTTGCCCACTAGCTATCAATATCTCGGCCACTGTCTGCAGTGATAAGGAATAAAGTGAAACCGGGGCCCGGCTGTTTCATAAAATTCCTTAGCTACAACGTGACAATGTATCAAGTTTGTTTGTTTATTTTTGTGTGTTTGTGGTTTTTTTCTTCTTCACAGATAAAAAGTTCTGCGTTCCTTTTACTTAGGACATGGACACTATCGATTTAGCTGAATTATTATCGTGTGAAATGACAGGGTTTAATGTACCCTGTAATCTCAAGTAAGATGTAGGCGGAGATGATTCATTTAAAAAATACAAAAACACCAATCCATATAAAATAATATAAGTATAAACAAACCTATAAATGTATTGTATAGCAAAACAAGACGAGCCATATTCCCAATTTTGACCACTGCGGTAGGTCAGCTGCTACAGTAGAAGGTCGTGGGTTCGAATCCCGACCGGGTATGGACCAAGACTTGAAAGTAGGTAGTGACTGTTCTTTCGTCAAGCACTCGACATTACAAAATAAAAGTTACATTTCTTTCGGATAGGAATTTAAA
This sequence comes from Anadara kagoshimensis, assembly GCA_021292105.1. NCBI lineage: Eukaryota > Metazoa > Mollusca > Bivalvia > Arcoida > Arcidae > Anadara > Anadara kagoshimensis. The sequence goes on from CM037864.1 coordinate 18,731,828, forward strand.
ATGAACGAGGCCCCGTGTCACGGAGGGCGTGGTACGATAAAGAACCCTGCTGCATAATGCCATCGGCGCAAGGCACAGGCACAATTTCTGCACCTTAATCTATAGCTTGCGGCGTCTCGATATAAGTTAAATAGTCTTGACTGGGACGTTAAACACCATTACTCCTTGGCCCCAGTTTCACAATCATTTCTTAACTAAGATTTTCTTAAACTTAAATTCGTAATAATTTTGCAAATTGTTAGGATATTTTGACCTTCAGGGAGCGAACTGATAAACCTTTTCTCACATTAGGATATATTTTAAGTGGAATTCGAACCTTCCAACCCTGGCGGTGAGAGGTGTTGTGATCCACAAGGGCACACTTTTGACCACTTGATCACCGGGGGCCCTGGTGTAAGGCGATGCCGTATCATTTGGAAACGGCTACCAAAGTCATTTACAACTGTCGTTGTGTCTGCCGATGACGTATCACCATGATACAATAGCCATTTACAACTCCCCTGGCGTATAATTATGATACCATTGTCATTTACAACTCTCCTGGTATCAAGCGATGGCGTATTATTGTAATACAATAGCCACTCGTACAACTCTAGCGATATCGACCGATGACGTATCACTATGATACCATAGTCATTTACAACTGATGGTACATGTATCAAGCGATTACGTATCAATAGGATACGATAGTCATTTACAACTCTAACGATATCGACCGATGACATATCACCATGATACCATAGTCATTTACAACTCTAGCGATATATGTCGATGCCGTATCATTATGATACCATAGTCATTTACATCTCTAGAGGTATCGACCGATGGCGTATCACTATGATACAATAGTCATTTACAACTCTAGCGATATCGGCCGATGACGTATCATTATGATACCATAGTCATTAACAACTCAGGCGATATCGGCCGATGACGTATCAGCTTGATACCAATGTCATTTACAACTCTAACGATATCGGCCGATGACGTATCATTATGATACCATAGTCATTAACAACTCAGGCGATATCGGCCGATGACGTATCAGCTTGATACCAATGTCATTTACAACTCTAGCGATATCGGCCGATGACGTATCATTATGATACCATAGTCATTAACAACTCAGGCGATATCGGCCGATGACGTATCAGCTTGATACCAATGTCATTTACAACTCTAGCGATATCGGCCGATGACGTATCATTATGATACCATAGTCATTAACAACTCAGGCGATATCGGCCGATGACGTATCAGCTTGATACCAATGTCATTTACAACTCTAGCGATATCGGCCGATGACGTATCATTATGATACCATAGTCATTAACAACTCAGGCGATATCGGCCGATGACGTATCAGCTTGATACCAATGTCATTTACAACTCTAGCGATATCGGTCGATGACGTATCATTATGATACCATAGTCATTAACAACTCAGGCGATATCGTCCGATGACGTATCAGCTTGATACCAATGTCATTTACAACTCTAGCGATATCGGCCGATGACGTATCATTATGATACCATAGTCATTAACAACTCAGGCGATATCGGCCGATGACGTATCAGCTTGATACCAATGTCATTTACAACTCTAGCGATATCGGCCGATGACGTATCATTATGATACCATAGTCATTAACAACTCAGGCGATATCGGCCGATGACGTATCAGCTTGATACCAATGTCATTTACAACTCTAGCGATATCGGCCGATGACGTATCATTATGATACCATAGTCATTAACAACTCAGGCGATATCGGCCGATGACGTATCAGCTTGATACCAATGTCATTTACAACTCTAGCGATATCGGCCGATGATGTATCACTATGATACCATAGTCATTAACAACTCAGGCGATATCGGCCGATGACGTATCAGTTTGATACAAATGTCATTTACAACTCCAGATCTTCGGGCGACAACTATAGGATTTTAAGCTGTGTCATTACTAGTGTGCCATATTGTAATTAGTGCATCATTCGTTGTTAATGACTCCGATTTGTTATCTAATGTGTCATACATGCATACAACCAAAGAGCAGAAATTGCTTAATCATATTCAAATACTTGTCATGATTAATCGCGAAGCTCCAAATTTAAAAGTTACATATGACAAAGAGCGACGAATTTGGTTTAAAGTTGTGGTATAGATGTTTTAAATGTTTTATAAGAACGTTTCCTGTTGGTCACCATAAACTAATATTGGTATGACTTTCTTTAACCTCGACTCCCCACAATTAAAATTTTATGTGAAAGTTTTGAACAATTATGTTTCTGTTTGGTTATACATGATATGGAGAAAATGAACTAAAACGCGTGTAGTCTTTTATATAGAGATGGTTGCTATAGCAGGTTTTACTGCATGTACACTTGCCGTTAATTAAATTAGGTAAAATTTATTGTCACTCGAAAAATTTTGCTGTTTCGCACATATTCCCATGCACTTTTTGGAAACTTTTAATAAGTAAACATAATTCAAATAAATATTGTTCATACATAATATCCAACACAGTGGTCCACGCATGCAGTTTGTCGTGTCATCAATTTCTAATATAAACCGTACGGGAGTCCAAGACATTAAGAAACATTTGTTTAAACAAATTGTTCCATAAATTATATATTGTCATATTTCTGCTATATATAGGAACTAATTTGCCTACATATGCACTTTTTAGAATATAGCGTCGGTAAGACCATATTTCAAGAAAATGTGATGTGTTATCCATGAAATACAAAGGCATACTGAATATAGCAAAAATGGCCATCTATATCTCTAAGATAATTTCTAGCCCAGGCGTATGTTTGTCAATATTTTGAAATATTTTCATTGAAGTACGTTTTTATATGACTGTTAAAAGAAAAATGGATTTTTTCACTTTTCTATCCACTGCTGAATGACCTGCGTTTTCTACAAGCCATATTTCATGTACTTGCAGTTTATCACAATTTTTATAAAATTCGCTAAAGACAATATTTATGTTCAATGCTATTTGTAGATGGTTATTTCAAACATTTTTCATTGGAGAACGCATAGTGCCCTTTGCATGGGTTTTTCACTTTTCTATCCACTGCTCTATGACTTGCGTTTTCTGTAAGCCATATTTCATGTACTCGCAGTTTATCGCTATTTTTATAAAATTGGCTAAAAACAATAGTTATTTATGTTCATTGCTATTTGTAGATGGCTATTTGAAACATTTTTCATTGGAGAACGCATATCGCCCTTTAAACTGTATTTATTTGATAAATTAAATATAATACATATAATATTATAAATAATTAATTAATAAGATTCTGGAACTAGAGAATATCTCTAATATTATCGCCCTTTGCATGGATTTCCACCCATATTCCATGCCCTCGGATCATCATTGATATAAAATTTGCTAAAGACAATATTTATATCCATTTCTCCATGATCTGTGTTTTCTGTATGTCTGTATGCCACATTTTACCATACAGTTCTATTTAAAAGCACTGACTACATTGCAATGTATAAAATAAAGCAAGTTAATATATATATATTCCAATTTGAATCCATTTCTCGACAATCTGTGTTTTCTGAATGTCATTTTTAACATACAGCTCTATGTTACTTGAATTCTGTACAAAGTCACTAATTTTTGTCATTTTAGAATTCGCTGAATGTTAAACCTTTCAATCCATTGCTTGGTGATTTTCGTATTCCGTGCGGCATATTTAAATTTACTTGAAGTATATCCGTTTGTAAATTTCGCTAAATCTTACACTGTTCGTTATCTGTGTTTTGCGTACGCCTGCTTTTATATTCAGTTCTAAAATATTATCATTTATAAAATTAATAAATTCGGTATTTACACATAATGTTATGGTTTCTCTTTTTCCATCCGTTTTTCATAATCTTTGTTTTCTGTACGTCAGTTTTTTGATATAGTATAATTTATTGTTTTATGTCAGATGTAGTTTGTTATAACAAATATATACATCATTAATCACTGTGAGCATACAGATATAATATATCTTCCTAACTAAAGAAATCCGAGTTAAGGCCGTTTCTTTTCCTATTCAAGCAATTATTACTAAACCTCAAGCTCAGAAACAGCGTTCATCTCCTAGCTCCTTATGTCGCGAGGTAGCAGAGAGAGATACGAATGTTGCAATTGGCCGCTTTTCGGAGCTTGACTAAACTTGTCTTAATTTTTCAGCACTAGATTGCCGTTTTAGAAGCAAACCCCTCACCAGTAGTGCGCAAACAATCTGAATGTGGAAACCCAAATATTTTAAAAATGAGGAACATGGAAGGATAAAAATGTTCATTGTATATGCCCTTACCCGGGGCCAATGAAAATGTACCTAAAACATACTCCCTTACCGTCACTAGATCAGTTACTAGAGTATCTAGTACAGTGGCGGATAAAAAAGGGGGGCAGTCTGGCAGTTAGAACCACCCATCCCTGTTATCTTCTGTTCATGATACTGTGTATGTTTGTATCACTTGATCAAATTGCAAGAAATGGCAGGATTCAAGTTAATGTTGCAATTCAAAAATGTTCTGCCCATGCTCGTTCCTCGCACCAGCAAATTCATGGGACCCCCTTCCAAAATTATTGGGTCTGGTACTGTTTTCTATAAGGAGCCATCCGCGTAATCTTTATGAGTCTTCACGACCGGCATTGCATACATTAGAAATACAGCTCCATGGTGTATGTTATCAGCTTTATGCAGGAAATCGCCCCAACACAACTTGACAACGCGTTATTGTTCTATAATGGATAATGTTAGACTTTAGAAACTTTATCCAATTTCAAAAACCGTTAAATCATAGTCATACATGTATATATAGGTCAATTGGTTATAATGTTGTTTAATGTCGCATCAACATTTTTTAGCTAGACGCTACAACATCGAGTTTATTAATCTCTATGTGTATTATGAGAACAAGACCGGTACCGTGTACGCTTTAGATGTTCCAGTTAGTGTTATGGTATAAGCTCCCACTCGGGATGACTTTACCATTTGTGATCGGTCTCCGTTCTTTCCTTTTTGAGAGGTTTTCCCCCATTCTTTTGGGCCTGGGATCCCGGTCATGTGACCAGCAAAAGTTTTCTATTTCCTCATTTAATGACGTCACTTAAAACTTTGTCTTTTGACGTGACTGACAGATACGCTCGTCTCCTAACATAAAAGCCAATCTCTCAAGCCTCATCTAGGCCTCCGATTGTTTTAAATTGTTTCAACAATATAGCTTAACAGAAATTATATTCTTATCACAAATCGTGACATGTTTAAAACCAGTATAATAAATTAATATTTTATTTTCTACAACACATATTGCTTCATTCAATGTCTTCTAATTATGTAACAGTCATCTTATGACGCAATCTTTGAGACATTTATTGAAATTTTTGTTTTAATTAAAAAGACCACCAAGTATTCAAATGAATATTTAATAATGGTACAACACGTGTACAATGCTTTATCCTGCAAAAGGGTTCGCCAGTGCACTACGTCATAAAATATATCCCTTTATCGAACATTTTGATCCCGGTTCCCTGTGGATTTCCAAGAAAAATAACTTTCACAGGAAACATCAGTTAAAATTCTTTTGAAAGATGGCAACCGCAAGTGAAATAACAAAAACCTCTCAAAGACATCTTTGCAGATAGTGATGTCAGTCGACTAATTTCGAGAATCAAAAATTAGTGTTATATCTTTACAACATTTGCAAATACATGTACAATGTTCACAGTAAGAAATTACAGCGTCTAAACTAACGCGTTCAACTTTTGGCAAGTGCTGATACATAAAAAGCAGCCACAATAAAGCTTCTTTTCAAAACCTAACTATCTACGTTCATGGGAAATCTAACAGGCTACAAATATTATATGTATATATATATTTATTAATATAAATAAAACATAAAAACACATCTTCAAAAATTAATCAATTTTTTGCATCTTCACAAGATGCGCAAGAGCATTTTGCACAGTAAGCATCGGAAAATTCTAAAACTAGCGCACGCAGCTTTTGTCAAATGCATATCATATGCAGTTATTGACTGGGGCGTTAAACACCATTACTCAACTCTCAACTTTAGAGAAAACCTAATGGTTCACAACTATTGCAATGATATACATGTATTTGCAACTTTTGTAAAATTTCAATGCATAATTTATAAAGGTCCAGCTAAATGTGCCACAAATATATGTATTGTATACATGTAATTTTTGTCAAAAACCTATATATCTACATCCATCGAAAACCTAATGGGAAACAAGTTTTGTAACTTTTGTCAATTCCACCGTTTTAACGGGTTACATATTTTGTAAATGTATATATTTATTCATATATGCATCTGCAATTCACTACATGCGTAAGCGCATTTTTACACAGTAAGCGCCTATAAATTCTAAAACCATCTCCTGCTTTTGTCAAATAGCATATCATGCATATATAAACGTCCAGAGAAAAGCTAAATGTACTGCAACAAATATTGCAATTTGAGTCCAACACATATATATTCCCGTCCAGTGAAAACCTAATGGGCTACAAATATTGTATGTGTGTATTTATTTATATAAATAAACACAAATGTTTCTATCCATCTTCCAGCTGCCTGGAGATGAAGTAAGCTTAATAGGGATAATAAATAACTATATTCTTACTAAAATATGCGGGTCAGATCCAGAATTGACCACCAGCAATACTGACGCATGACAACATGTAATAACTAGAGGCAATTACAGGGTGAATTTAGGTTACTGGAAGAAGTGGTAATTAATTATATAAAGTGCAAACAGTTTATAAAATAGATGCGGATAAATTTAGATAATTAATTTAGTTGAAATTTAGGTTCACAAAAATATGCAAAGACTACACCAATTTTTTTTTTAATGTGCATTTTTCTTAAAATTGTGTAAACTCCATGCAATCGATCTTAAAATGCCTATACAGTTTATAAAAGTGATACAGTTAATTTTAGATAATCAATCTAACTGAAATTCAGAACACAATAATATGCAAAGACTACATCAAATTTTAAAACATATATAAGTGCACATAGTTTATAAAATAGATGCAGTTGTATTAAGATAAATGAAATTCAGATAAACAATAATAATCAAATAATTTACGATCTCCATTGTGGATTTAGATATCCGTTTACCTGATTTCTTTTATATAATTGACTAGACGCACCATTGCCTCACAAGTTAAGAAGTGCTGTAAGAAAAAAAAACTGTTCCTAAACACTTCTATATAACAAACTGTAGGGAAGGGAAAAGGAACGTGTAGTTAGCTAGAACTACTGATTGAAAAGAGACAGGTATTGAACACGTGCAGTTCAGTGGCGTGAATAAAGTGAGAATGGGGGCTTCATACTTACTTCACGTTAGATGGGATAGTTAACCTATAAGAACAATGGTAGAGCTTGTTCCCACTACGGGGACTTTGTACAACGAAGTAGGCTGCTTGCAAATAAATTGTTGACTCAGGGATATTGCAAGCCTAGGCTTATCAAGGCCCTCAAAAAGTTTTATGGCCGTCATCACAGTATTGTTGATAAGTTTGATGTCTCTGTGTCCAGGATTGCCTTGGATATATTTGACGTCTCATAGTTCCATGTTTCTTTCACACAATTTTGATTACACACGTGGCGGGTGTAGCTAGCTAAACAGGAGGTGCTTACCCTTCCGGAGCACCCGACCTCACTTCCCTGGTGGAAGTTCACGTGTCTAACCTAACTTGTCAGTTCCAAAGTTTTTACTTTGCTTCTGGATTGTGATTCGGAAATGGATTAGTATGTTTGTTTTTAATTTGATTACAATGGAAGCAACTTTAACTGTTCAACTCTTCTTCATAAACAACAGTGAACTTGAGTATTCCGAATCACAATTTAAAAAGACCGAATGCAAAGTTTTTGTGTTATATTTTATTGTCGGACGAATTCCACATATTGTATTTCTGACTATAACTAATATAAGATTAATTAAAAAATAATTTCAATTTGACCTATAAAAAAATTCGGATTCATGTGTGATTCGGAATACCCAAGTTCACTGCATAAGATGTGTTGTATAAATTAATAAAAACGGTTTTGAACAAAAAAGTTAATGCTTTTAAATTAAAAATTAAAAATTTTAATTTGAAACGCAAACTGCATTTATTTAGTCAAATATTTTACAGGAGTGGAGTTCCCATGCGAATTAAAAACCAGTTGGAAGAGTGCTCACTCCGTGAGTGGGAGTTCGTGGGTTCGAACCGGGATTGGGTCTGGCCCAAGACTTGATAGTGGGAAGTGACTGTTATTCGCCAAGAACGCGGCATTTACGAATTGAAAGTGGTAAGCGGTACATTAAAATACCATGCTGTATAATACCATCAGCGAAACTCGCAGGCAAAATTTGTGCATCTTTGTCTATAGCCGGAGACGTCTCCATATAAGGGAAATATTCTTGACAGGGACGTTTAACACCATTACTCAACTCCTATGCGAACTAAAACGTCATTCGCGGTTTTAGTCAATGTCGATAGATGTCGGGACGCAGCTTTACATGGGAAAAATCATACTACTGTCCCTTCCTTAATACGAGTAAAAGACAACAAGGAAATGTTCATTTCATGAATGGCACTTGCGTAATACTGCATTGTTATATAACAGCAAATGAAATCGTCAGAAAAATAATAGTTAACATTAAACGTCAGCTGGGCAACAACCGTGAATTATCATTATTTGTAACATAGTTTGATTTTTTCTTCTTCATTTAAGAACCGCAAACATCTTTATATGATGTTAGATTGTCTTAGCACAATGTTGATTTCTCCACTCATAGCAATATTATATGATTTTTTTCATATGACACACATTGGGAAATGAAACGGAAATTGGTTAATACAAATAGTATCATTTTTAATTGAATATTATATATGAGTATCTATAAGTATGAATAATATGTACTTAACAACTACCATTGCGGTAGCTTAGTTGCTAAATGCAAATATTGATATAATCAAAACATGTCCGACATTTCGATAAAAAATACTTTTTCAAATATTTTGCATAGAAAATGGGGTTGGCTGGTGCATTTGGAAGTCATACCATAAATTCTGGTATTTATGCATTTTATTGGAAATATGTTTTTCAAATATTTTGCATAGAATATGGGGTTGGCTGGTGCATTTGGAAGTCATACCATAAATTCTGGTATATATGCATTTTATTGGGAATATGTAAATTATGTGGTACTTTTAATTTAATGGGACAATAATGTTAATGTTAGTTCATGACGCTAGATGCTATACTTATCTATTGTGCGAGTACACATGTATTTTGTTCGATATAAAAATAAAAATATTATTATACTAATTGTTTTGCTATATTTTATCTTTTTGTAAAAGTTTTATTAAATCAACTGTATTACTATTATTACGAATATCTCGCTATAGCCAATCAGAACCTTAAATAATACATTATCTCCTAAAGTGACCTGAGATTTTTTATGATGACGGAGTGCCGTGACCATACCTAAAATAATCGAGTTTACATTGTCTATTTCTGTTGACCAGTACCTGCCTTCGTCCGAAATGACCACTCAGGATAAGCTATATAGATGTATGACGTAGAATCTTTACCGTGTCGGTGACGTATTTTGTCCATTGTCGTTTTTTCTGGTTTGGTCATTTGCCCCCGTCAACCTGTTATTATTCTTGGTAAGAAACTATAACTCTATAACAGAGAATGGGGTTACTAGGTATTGATTCGATGGGTGAACTTTCAAAGTTTTTTCTTGTTTACTCGAAAACAATGTTTGCTAATTAGCATACTACAGCTTTGCAGTATATTATTGGAAACGTATTTTTCAAAAAAAAAAATTAAAAAAAAAAAATAGATAACCATTGAATATAAAAATGTTATGATTTATTGTTGGTAAGATATATGCATATAAGGGTTATTGGTACATGTACATTGTTAGGGATAAATAATACATGTAAAACAATTTTAAATGCGTGAAATTTAGAGTATTGGGATGTTGTTTGGAGTCCCTTCAACAATGATATAACCACACCACTGGACGTCAAAAGTCTACATTTTTGTGTGTATTGTATCCTGTTCTTGCACAAAAGGCGAGCAGTAAAACCCCGAAAAATGCTTTTCATACTTTTGTCACCTCGCTTATCGTATCATTTCTCCTATTTTTGTATTACTCTCCCTCGACTAATTGGACCCCGTTATAAGGCAACAAATGGTGACGATGACAAGGGCTTCTACTGTATGTTGGTTATATAATATTTCCCACTTTTATTTACATCATATCAAAAGATTTCCTTTGAAATACAAAGTTGTCATAACTTATCATATTTAGATTAATATACGTTAATTTTGTTTACTCTATTGAATTATAAATATATTCAAATACTGCAATGCAATATCAGTTAGCCAGTATTGTACATTATGTATATATTGTCTGCCCTCGTGGTCCCCTCATGAGTGGCTGAGTGATTTAATGAATAAAGTTTTCTAAGGTTTCTTGTAAAACCTTATATTATGTTAAAAGATGCGTCAGGCGTTTAGATCTTCCAGAGTACCCGGCCTCACTTCCCTGGATGGTCACGTGTTTAACTTATGTTGTCAGTTTTCAAAGTTTTACATTAAGATTTTGATTTAAAAATGGATCGATATGTTTGTGGTTCAGTGTATATGCACATGCCAAATATCAATTTCAAACAAATTTACAAATTAATGAAATTAATTAAAATATGTCCTCATTTTTAGTAAAACAATATGCGTAGTAGTTTCAAATCTGTCTGCTGTTGCTGTAGTTTTTGTTGTCAAACGTTAACTTCGTGATAACAATTAAATTTATTATTATTATTATTTATTTACCACACATCGAACATTCTCCGCATTCGATATATAAATAATAAGTTAAAAGCTGCTAATACCACACTGTTTTTAATTTCGTTTTTATTTATTGCCATTTCGTTTGTCATGACAACAGTAAATTTTTGCCTATAATGACGGGGTAACCATGTACAGTACAGACCTGTCTAAGGTATAACACTTGGCTATCGAAAAGAAGTCAAAGCTCGGCTGCCGACTGAAATTTAACATCTAGTGACCAAAAATCTTCCAACAGATAACAGCTGTTGGATAGTTGTGGGGGCTAAGATAAACTGTCTATTTGGCACTAATTCGTTAGCTTAGTGTTTAACTTTTAATAGGCATTTATTGTACATGTACGTAAAGCAAATGACAAAGATACAGGTAGTAATCAGTGTAACTACCCACTTTAAAAATGTTACGCACTTTGAAAAAAAATCAAATTGCGTTAAATCCAAGACAAGCTCAGCGCGAATTGATTTTTTTTTTAATTGCGTCAAAAATGGTTCAGCTCAACGCAGTTTGAAAAATACATTAAAGTGTGTTAATCAGATACATATAAAATTCAGCCCACTTTGAAAAAATTACGCACTTTGAAAATGTTTTCAAAGTGCGTACTTTTTGTCAAAGTGGCCATGGGTTGCTACATAGCATATGTCGAGATTCAAACTCGCGCGGCAGTCGATATAAAATTTAGGAACTGATGAGCCGAGATGAGCTATCGATTTGGCACTAATTCGTTTGCTTAATGTTAAAATTTCGACATGTCTGTACTGTAGCACTTAAAACAACTAAATGTTGTTTTCTTGTTTTTGCTGACCCATGATTAGTCAATCCTATTGTCCGAAATGACCATTCCGAATTAGATAGCTATATGTGACGTAGAAACTCTATCGAGTTTGTGACGTATACTTATATACGTTGTCCATTGTATTTTTTTATTATGATAATATAGCCTCTGGACATTCGTGATTTTTGGTGAAGAAAAAAGGACCTTTATAATAATAGAGAAAGTGTCTTAGTAGATATTGATACAAAATACACAACGAACTTTTAAATGAAAAAATGCAATCTAACCGCGTTGATACAACTCTTAATGTATACATCTAGGGACCTAAAATTAGTTCGACTTATCCGAAATTTCGAGATATCCGAGTTCGAGATAACCGGACTTGTTTTGGTTAAATATAGATGAAACCAATTCCGGACTTTTAAAAAAGTTATCCGGAAATTCGAGTTTGAGATAACGAGATTCAACTGTAGTTTAACGAAGTCCTAACATTGAAAATTTCGTCTAACCTTCAATAGGCGTTGGACTACAAAAGGAGTTGCAACACTTTATACGAATTCAAACCGCCGTCTACTAATTTTAAGATAGAAGAAAAAGATGAAGTTTTAAACTGTTGTTGCTCTTTTTAATGCATTTTAAATTGCCACGCGTTATGCTTAATCTATTTTTCATGTGTGCACAAGACGTTGTACCCAACACCCATTATATTCTATGTAAAAATTTTGAAAAAATAATTTTTCATAGAAATGTTCAAAATGGCGTGAATCTGTCATTTTTAGACTTATTCAGTCAAAATTAAAACTTTAAGGAGGGAGTAGAAATGAAAGCCTTTCCGACAACACTATACCAATCTTGAATTATTCATATTTATAGATTTACTTAAAAAGTTTGTTCAAAATCTGTTAAGAATTTTTTTTATCATTGTTAGGCGAGAGAGAGAGAGAGAGAGAGCGAGCGCAGGAGAGAGAGCAGGAGAGAGTTTTGAATTAATGATACAACTGTAACATTATGTCATTCTATGATCGTATTAATACGCATTACATGCCTGTTGAAAGTTCGACACTGTACCAACGAAATGGTGCGACCGGGATATGGATAGCCAATGACAGAAAAGATGCCGAGAGATAGTTAGCAGCTGCCGAAAAACTGTCAAGATGTAGATGATGAGGGGGTCGGAATGAGCTGCCGAATTAGGCACTAATTTGTTGGCTTAGTAATAAATATTTTATTTAGTCTTTGAAAGTTCAACGCATCTGAACACACTATTAAATGATTGGGAGAGCTTCTGACTTCGGCTTAGGGTTAAATTTTCAGCATGTCTGTATGGTATTTAATCATTGACCATTGTATCAACGCATCTGATCATGAACACATCACTGCTTTCAAAATAAGACACGTCATCCCCTTTCACGGAAATTTCTTCCGCATGGAGATAACTGAATTTGACATATGGGTGTCAATGCACTCTTTAACAACTAAAACAATTAGCAAAATTGCGGTTCACCTAGTCTGAAATTAATTACTTCAAGTTTGAAAAAATTGAAAGACCGAAAAATTAGAAAAATGAAATCTGTCACGGAAGTGTAAGGATGTAACCGCAGATTATATGTAAAACCGAGAAATGGGTAAATATATAATTTATCAAAATTATAATTAGTATGAAAGGTAAATAAAAAGAAAAAATGAAACCAATTAAAACAGGAAATAAAAAAAAGTGTGAAGGGAAATGTTTTGAAACTTGTTTGATGTACCAGCATAAACCGTACAAGCTTTTCATCCCACGTTTTAAGGGCAATATTCAAAAGTTAAACATTTAAAATTCGTAAATGCATGCAACTTATTGAAAAATACTGTACGTGATAATTGCTAGAGAGGCTAGGTGACTGACTGGTCTAAAGACACAAGTCATCGCCAAGGTTCGGATCCCACTTAGTGTTAGAACGTCTGGTTGCTCAAGGTCGGTTGTTTTATCCAAGTGTATTTTGTACTGTATGCGCCATGTACTACTTTTGAATACATATTTTTTTCGTAAAATTTCAAAGTAGCCCATACATGGCACAGGCACCCTAGATTCCTCCACCAGTGAGCCTCTCAGGGGCCTTTACTGGTCACAAAATACGATTACCCCACTATTTTTTTTCGATTTAATTTGCATTGCTTTCATCTATAAAACTATTCCAATTTTATATCAAACTCAAAAATATTTCATTTACATCAATACACGATTGACATTTATGACGTCATACCAATTAGTAGTAACAACTAATTAGCCGTCACTTAATTACTAATCAATTAATTCTTATTTCATTTGAAGTTTAAATTACGTAATGTTACATATCGTAAGATGTCATTAGTTTTTGGAACTCATTTCTTTATTATGACGCATATTTGATTTTGTATGATCGGGTTCTTTTTTTAAATCTGACAAGATTCTGATAACTTCTTTTATCACATACCCATTGAATCTTACTATAGCGACACATTGCATTTTCTTTCCATGTGATACAAAGGTCCGTATCGCACATGTGCAATACAATATTCCGTATCACCATAGTAGCCGAAACTACTTTTAGGGGAATTCTCTTTTCCGACAACAATAATATGACGTCATTCATTTATTGGTTATAAATAGAAACCGATCTTGACAGATTAAACCAAAGAAAGCTTTTCATTTAGTTTGGTAGGGTATGTGTTAAATACAAAACCACACATATGTGGTTTTCTGACGTAGCTGATTGCACTCGTTTATTTTGCGGATGCAAACATTACACTTGTGCACAGAACATATGTGTGGTTTTGCGTATTTAAATAATGCATATAAAGTTATTGTTACAATATTGTGTAATATCTTTTTAATAAAATAATAATAATAATAGCAATAATACTGAAAACTATGAAGATTTTAAAATTGAACCTGAATTGTGTACATTAGTCTTTTTTCGACTAGAATTTGATGACACCTTTCAAACAACTCTAAGGTCTAATTTGAGAACTGCAGTACAGCCCTGTCGAAAGTTCAACACTAGGTAAACGAAAATGGTTCAAAGCTCGTTGCTGGACGAGATATGGATATCAGTTGGTCGAGAGCTACCAAGAAATAAATTGCAGCTGGCGAAAAGCTATCGAGTGCCCGAGATGAACTGCCTATGTGACACTAATTCGTTAGCTTAGTGTTAAACTTTAGTCAGACCTGTACGGTAAGACAATGTAAGTCTTCATAACACCTGCCTTACCTAACACATTATTATTTATGAAGGACGTAACATCATCACTTTAGCTAAGATGTGTCATATCGGGAAATAAAAAACGGTTTAAATCTGAACAATGAGACTGCGGACAGCGTGACCCTATCATTGCGTTTTTATGCCTTTTCTAATACATTTATTACAAGTTTGTACAATTGTGTAAGTATTGTCGGAAATCGATACCCGGAAGAATAAAAGAAAACTGCGCATATGGAAAAACCCACTTTCATTTTATTGGGTTCAATATTCTGTTAACGCGTTTTATGTGGTTCATATCCTTAAGGGTCATCTAAGTAGGAAAATTCAAGTGAAAACCATTTCGTTGAAAAGCGTGAAATAGGGGTATAATTATGACATTACCTACACAAGTGTGGATATTTTTAAATAAAAATACAGAAGGAATTGATAATTTAAGAAATTTTAAAATATTTGTTGCATTCTTTTATAAAAATTGTACAAAAATACACGCGTTGGGGAAAATAGCTTACACCTTGTATAACGAATTGATTTTAAAAAATGAAAAGATATTAAGATAGTCAACGTCATAGAGCAGTGCAAAGGGGCCAGAGTTTGTGAAAGAAATACGAGGTTTTTGAAAACTCGACAATTTACGGTTGAGGTTATCTACGATTTATTTTCCTTTTAAAAATGCGTGTACCAGGCGTGATATTTATATTCTAAGGCCACTACTAATCCGAGATACAACAAGTCACTGAAAGTGCACGGTCACACAATACTGTTCTATTTAAATCGAGGTAAATATTGTTTGTTTTCAACAATGTTGAACTATATAAAGCCGAATATGCCTCAGCAATAATCAAGTAATATTCAAACTTAGCTTTTATAATCTTCCCTTGAATCGTTGGTAGCCTTAGAATATGAACTATCACGCCTGGTACACGCATTTTTAAAAGGAAAATAAATCGTAGATAACCTCAACCGTAAATTGTCGAGTTTTCAAAAACCTCGTATTTCTTCAACAAACTCTACCCCCTTTGCACTGCTCTATCACGTTGACTATCTTAATATCTTTTCATTTTTTAAAATCAATTCGTTATACAAGGTGTAAGCTATTTTCCCCAACACGTGTATTTTTGCACAATTTTCTTTAAAAAATGCAACAAATATTTTAAAATTTCTTAAATTATCAATTCCTACTTTATTTTTATTTATAAATCTTTACACTTTTGTAGGTAATTTCATAATTATACCCCTCTTTCAAGCTTTTCAACCAAATGGTTTTCACTTGAATTTTCCTACTTAGATGACCCTTAACACGTAAATGCATTGTACTCGAAAGTGAAGAGATCGTTTCATTCAAAGTGAAGAGACGTTTTCCTTTAAACAAAAGATCTGCCTTTTGGAAAACAGATTTTTAAAGAAAGATTTTCAATAATAAATAAAAAATCAGGAAATCAATCAATAAATAATTAAACTTTAAAAAAAATCAACTGTTTGATTGACAAATAAAGAATCCTATTTTAAATCCATTCCTTAACTAAAATTATTTTTAACTTAATTTTTGGTCTTCCTTTCTGAAAAATAAAGAATTCTAGATATTTTTCAGAAAACTATACACAAATGTTACAAAGTAGGAGAAATCGTCAAAATGATATCTTAAAATCAGAGTAATTATAAAAGATTTATGAAGTCATTAAGGCATCAAATGCAATATTTAAGTTTAGGGAAAATCTTAGTTAAGGAATGATGAATAAACCTTTTTTAGAAAACAAATGTTATAAGCTTAAATTGCTTCTTAGATTTCTAGATATTCTAAAAATTAACAAAATTATTACGGTTTTGAAGCTGCCAGATTTACTGAAAATCTTAGTTTAGGTGTGATTATGAAACTTTGACCTGAATATATGAATAAGTTGTTATTTATTTGAAAGAAGTATTGTTGATTTAGATTTTCAGTACCATTTCTAAATTCTAAAATTTGCTGCAGAACTATTGATTTCGAGAACAAACCTGTCAGAATCCAAGCTCTTCACGTTTTTGTGTTCTATTCTCAAATATTTAAAGAGCAAACACATTCTAGATCTTATTTTCAACTAATGATAGATACATTGCAGTTTCCATTTGTCTCCTGCATTAACTACAAAACAAATCACATTTCCATAAGATTGTCCTTTTTTTGTATGTTGAAAGTTCACGTGTTTAACTTAATTTTTGAAATTACTTTTTGGGATTATGATTTGGACATGGACTGCTAAGATTGTGTTTGACTTTGACAATACAGTGAATGGGTTTAATATAGTTCTTGTAATTTCACAATAAAAATATTCTTGCAAAATGCGTAGTGGACGAACGCTCCGAAAAAACCCACACTAAAACCCTTATTACGGCAATATGTTTTTAATAGAGTAATAATGGCATATCATTACCGGTCTTCCTGGAAAATTCTTAAAATAACGAGGACGCCGATGCATGGAAAATGATATAAAATTAATATGAATCGGTCAGTACTTATGACAGACGTTATTGACAGGTACTAAAGGACTAATCTATGGTACTAAGTATACCAGGTGACAGTACATTAACATGTCCGGTTAGTATGGGCACAGGTGTGGCAGGTATCGATCATAGAAATTAATGTTGCACCTACGAACATCTTGCATGCAGTAGGGTCAGTGTCACATATGGAGGAGAAAGGTCATTCGCGAACACTGTATGCAATCGGGTAGTGTCACATATGGTATTTACGTGGGTCGTTTGCTAACAACTTGCATTCAGTTGGGTATAGTGCCACATAAAAAAATATAGTATTTTACAGTGTCATTAACGCAGTGGGGTGATGAGGAATATGGTAAAAGGTCACTTATGAACACTGCATGAAGTCGACAAAATACCACAAATAGATAAAAACTCATCTAATGTGTTCTCAAAGTGGTTCAGATATTACGGCTTGCTTCATTTTTGATTTCCATTGCAACGGTCTTATTTTTCCAAGATCATTTGTTTTCGTGTTAACATGTGGATAGATTCCCCAAGTGATCATGATCTATTTATTTGTTCGTCTGAAGCACCTTTTATACCCCGCTTAAATATAGTGGGGGGGGGGGGTATAATTATAGTGATAGGGGTGTCCGTCCGTCCTTCCGTTACACCTTAGGGTACCTATCTCTTATCCGCAACTCCTCCTAAACTCTACAATGGATTTTCATGAAACTTTAACACAATCTTTGTGATATAATGTAGATGTATACCTCCTATTTAAAAATTTGATCTGGTGGATTTTTGGGAGCGGGGGTATTTTTGTGAGCTTGTGACTCACAGTTTTTCTAGTTGGTACAAAAATAGTGTAGTCTGCAAATTCTACAACTTTTTCCCAAATAAGATAAAAATTTTACTTTTACTCATATCGGATGCCCTTGATGATATTGTTTATTAATTAACGATTGTTTTCCCTCTATGGTTGCATGGATAAGTAGCAGGAATATACGAGTAGTACATGTGTTATAGGAATATCATTTATTACAAATTCAGTTATTGTTTTTCACAAAAAATCATTTATTACAAAATTCGAATATTACAGTATTTTGTATTTATTGATAAGCTTATTCATTCTGCATTATACAGATGCAGTACAGACCCGTCGAAAGTGTAACATTAGGCTAACGAATAAGTGCTAAATCTGAGTTAGCTACAGTACCGACCTGTCGAAAGTTTAACACTGAATTAATGAAAAGAAGTCGAAATCTGAATACCTGAAAAGATTGAGGTATGGATCACAAGTGACCAAAAAGAGATAGGTAATAGCAGACGAACAGCTGTCCAGATTTAAGTAACGTCGGGTCCAGGTGAGCTCTCTATTCAACACACAGTCGTTAGCTTAGTGTCAAACTTTCGACAGTTCTGTACTGTATATCTCGGCAGCATTTCGGCAGCTCTCTCTCTCTCTCTCTCTCTCTCTCTCTCTCTCTCTCTCTCTGTCTGTCTGTCTTGGCAGCTATTCGGTCACTATTTATCCATATCTCGCTCATTCGTCAGTCAATTTTAACTTCTATTCATTAGCTAAGTGTTAAACTTTCGACAGGTCTGTACTGTACGTATTCAACTGACAGTTTAACGGATGTGTATTAAGAAATTGATTTAAACTTTTAATTTAAATATAAGCGACAAAGTTAAATCTTGATAAATTTATAAATTTCTAAGAACACATTATATTATTATAAGAGTTCCTTGTTTATTTAAATTCGTGGTCCGTCTGGGTCTATTTTCGATACATACAGGAAATAAAGTTAAAATCTTAAAGTATAGGTTATACATATGGCGAAGAACGTTATATAAGTACACATGTACTTTAACCACACTACTGGACACCATTTTGTCGATCAACCGAAGGCTACTGTATAACAATCACTCTGTTAACACATAATGTCTAGTCTCACTGCCGCAATGGCTATTTACTCCACGAGGCTTACACATAAATCGATGACGTATTATGCATATATGACGTCACATGACGTGTATACAATACTGTTACAGCTCTTTTCATTTTTCTTCTGAATTCGTTTCAATCGTCTCTGCCTAGTATGTGCTTGCATGAAATACATGATGGAAATCTTTAATCATAAAAAACAAACATACAAATCCTTGTCCGAATCACAATCTAGAAAGAAAAGAAAAAGAAAAGAAAAACTTTGAAACTGGCAATTTAGTTTAAGCATGTGAACTTCAACCAGGAAAGTGAGACCGGGTGCTCCAGAAGGGTAAGCACAAAGGGACAAAGTATATTTGTATTTTAAATAGCATTGACATATGCTACTTTTGTGAAATAATATAATTCAAAAGTAGCACATGACAGCATATTTCGCTATCGACAGTTAAGCTAAAACAAAGACGTAACATTTTTGGAAATTTTTTTGTTATATCAAGTCGACTGAAGCCTCAATTGTTAGTCATAATTAAGCATCAGCAAGGAAGTCTTCGATTCAATAGTAGACATTACTAGACTATAAGTATATTTCGTTTCAAGGGTCTCTGATTAGCATGTGTGTTTGCGTGAAATAAATACTGGAAATCTGTAAGAAAGAATTATTGTGTAAATAGAGCGTTTCGCTATCGACAGTTAAGACGTAAACCATTTTGAAAGTTATTTTGTAATATCAAGTCGTCTTAAGTCTGAATCCCTGGTCTTAATAGTAAGCCTTGGCATTGAAGTTAGGGCGTCAATAAGCGCTGGCAGTCATTAGGGGGTCTGGATTTGCTAAAAGGCTTAAAGGAAAAACTGTTACTACATACAACCTGGCCTTATTATATATGACAGAGATTTTTACTACATATAGCGGTGTTACTACATGTATCGTAGTTAACTATTGTTTTTAGATATCTTTTACTTTAAGATTAATTTACAGTTGACATCTAAAATGATGGAGATCTGAAGTACATAAGCATAAAAGGGAACTAAATAACATGGACAATAACTCTAATAGTACATATAATTCTCTAGTAGTTACTACATCTATGGGTTTGACAGACTTTATTAGACCGTTGTAACATTGGCTCGTTAACTTAACATTAGACTGTGATTCTGGTAATAGGTCTTCGTTTAGATGAGGAACAATGACACTACAAGAAAATAGTCATGAATTGATGTAGCAATGTAACAAGCTGACGCACCTCTCGGAAAATTATGAAGTTATTTTATTTGTCAACAACCTTAAAAATAACACCTTTGTTTACAATGATATCAGCAAAAAATTCATTTCCTCTTGCTCAAAAATTAATAGGCGCTACTTAGTTTTTACATATATCATAATATTACAGGGAATTTAATGTTACAGTTGAAGCTGTAAGACAAACGTGACGACCTCAATTATTCTTTTGTCAATTTTCCTTTTCGTACAAAAGTATACATTCTCTTGCTTATGGTGTATTTATCTCACAGTAAATGCGCTGTGGTAGAGCTTGTCACCACTACGAAAACTATATACAACGAAGTAAGCTGTTTACAAATAAATTTTTGACCCGGGGTCATTGTAAGCTCACGCTTATCAAGAATTTTTTTTACCAAATTTATTACATTTGTGGTTCGTTACTGCGTAATTATGTTACATTTGTGACAGTTTCTACATATGTGGTAGTTACTACATATTGGGGTCCAGCAGCCCCTCAAAAAGTTTATGGGCGTCATCACAATGTTGTTGTTTAGTATGATTTTGTCTGTCCTACGTCATTGATATATATGACGCCCCATAGTTGTTCCAAGTTCCTTCCATTTACACACGGGGCATGTGTAGCTAGAAAGAGTCTTATCATCCGGGGCACCCGGCCTCACTTCCCTGACGGAATTTCACGAGATTAACTTAGTGTAAAACATTAATTTTCGTGATGTCGCCATTCTCTTATAGTATTTTTTGGAAACAATGACTCACGAATTTACACTTCAAAGAAAAAATTATATAACAAAGCCTACCGTTTACGGTAATAAAAACAAAAGGCAAAGGAGAAAATTCGGGCAGCATGGTTATTGGCCCAAATTTTTGAGTAAAATAAATCAAAACAAATCAACTGTTCTTATGCATGTTTTTAATTTCTTCAATTCGGGTGTTCAATACCAGATAAAATTTTAAATTATGCATGCAACGCAATTCTATTTTATCCTAGACCCGCGAAAATTGGATACTAGGAAAAAATACTTTCACCGCAATTTGCCAGTTTTCACTTTGCTTTTTGGATTTTGATTTGGACACGTGTGTTAAATTCTTACATTACATTTTGTTCATTAAAATAAAATACATAACCCCGAATGTTTTTGTCATTTCAGGTAAAACATCAAAATATTTATCTCCATCCATCACCAGCCTCAGCTTGCTAATATATCAACTCCATTTATTTATTTCTTAAAATTGTATATCTCATTCGTTTACAATGATATGAACATACAATGTGTTTCCTCTTGTTTGAAAATTAATAGATTTGTTTAGGCTTTCGAACACGGCATATACATTTATCTTTAAAGGGAAGTTTTATGAAAATATAGTAATATTTTGTTTGTATATTGTTTATGGAATTTCATTTTGCTTTTATACACACGTACGTTCTTTTGAAGATCACCTTGAACAAAAATACAGCGCCAGGTTGTTCAACTTCTAATTTTTATATGGAATTCCATTTCGCAATAATACCGACAGTAGCTTAAAATTCGCATTGCGATCATGTTTTTCACTACCAGCGTCCGTGTCAACTACAAAATTTGCATTTAATGCTGATGTGGATCGAAGGACTAAATAAAAAGCAAGAAATTTCAAAGGTAACCATTACTCACTTCTTAGTCTACAAGCCATTATGATCCCATTTTGTTCCAACACGACCAACTTTCTTCTATCATGCCTTCATTTTGAGCTCTTACATAAAGCAAGTGCCGTGCATGTATTATAAGCTGTTATTCGATTGGTGAAACACATTTTAATCCATTCTGTTTTCATGAAAATATAAAATGATTATACATAAACTTATTTCATATTTCTTTTTAAAGTATAAATCCTTATAAAGTCACTTTGATAGAAAATTTGATACATTGACAAAATTCTACAAATGACAACGGAGGGGGTGAAATCTTTTTAACCAATCAAATAGCAGCTTATAATAACGACAAATATGATTACAAGATGGAGGCAAAATACAGGAAAGTTGCTCCGTGATGGAACAAAATGGGATCATAATGGCTTGTAGATTAAGAAGTAAGTAATGGTTACCTTTGAAATTTCTTGCTTTTTATTTAGTCCTTCGATCCACATCAGCATTTGTAGTTGCAAATTGACACGGACGCTGGTAGTGAAAAACATGACCGCAATGCGAATTTTAAGCTACTTTTACATGGACGGGCTTAGCTACATCGGGCAAAATTACAATGTTTTTCTGTGTTTTCTGTTTGAACATTTTATTAAGTTTTTAAATTATGTCCAAAAATTGAATATCAACTTAAAACATATTTATCTGGGAACAAAATGACACCAAGATCACGATGATCGGCCACAAATTAAAAAAGTAATGTAGAGTTTTGTCGGAGCACCTACAAGCGAAAGATCTGATTCGTTGTTTCCCTTTACTCTTTTTTATATACTTATCGGTATTTTTTTTTTAAATTTTATTATGAAACTGGCCCCTGTGGATTCATCTATAGAATTCCATTTTGCAGTGTTATCGGTAGCATCCTGCTCAAATTAAACATGTTAACCATATATCTTGAATATCACCTACAGAGCCAGGTTGTTTCGGGGAATTTCAACGCATAAAGATGGCGTTGCTAATATGCGGCAAAACGGCTACCTTCCGCCGCATAAAGAAACCATTCAAAGCACGATACCATAATATCCTTCACTATCATCACCTACACTTCCATCCTCGAGCTCATTACCACCTTCACTAAAACAACTAATGTCAAACACCAACGTTTTTGTCAGATTTAGATTTATACTAAGTCGTTAAAATAATTATAAGTCCTCTTTATGCGTCAGAAAAGCACCCTTGTGCCGCATATAAGCAACGTCATCTTCATGCGTTGAACGCCGCCGCATAAACCATGTCGACCTCTTTATGCGTTAAAATTCCCCGCATAGACGTGTCGGGCGCGTTTATGCGGAAACACCGCTATGTGGCGTTACAAGGCATCCTGCTCAATCATACAATCATACATTGTATGTTAACTATATTGAAGATCACATTGAAGGGAAAACAAGACGCAGGTTCTTCAAAACTGAAGAATGATATATTGTTACTGGAATTATCAATTTAACCGTCTAAAACAATGTGCTTAGTTTATTGAATTATTTTCAGAAATTAAAGAAATTGAATGCATTGAGAGAGAGAGAGAGAGAGAGAGAGAGAGAGAGAGAGAGAGTCTAAAACAGGATTAAAATAAAACGACGAAAACTGAACATATAAAATGAGCATTGGATATCAGAATGGTAAACGGTGGTGTGGTTGAATTACATGCATATCAGTTTCTCTTATCTAAAGATAATTTATCATTTAGAAATCTGGTAAGAGAAGTGTTCTTTGTTGTCGCGACAAAGAGCTATTTTTGAACACATGCTCTGACAAAAACTATATTGCAAAATATCAAAATTGATGTACACCGCATATCATATTACCAGTGATGTCAATTTTTATGCTACATAACTATTTATCGCCTAATTATTCCTTTTTTAACTGGCAAAGTTTTTTCATCCGGTTTGTACCAGAAAATAGCCGAGTAAGCAAAAACTGAGATTCCAACCGGTTTGTACTGAATATTAGCTGAATAAGCAAAACCTGAATTTATTGTTATAGGCCTAAACGCGGAAATATACATGAGATTTTGAATATGTATTAGCAATACCAGAAATGGATGAATTCAGGGCTATAATTACTTCTGTCAATACATAAACCATGCCAATATGGACGAATCAGCCAAAAAAGGAAACTTGTTATAGCTTGCATAACTAACTTTCTATTGCATGTGGACACCTATTAATCAGGTATATGTACAGTACAGACCTGTCGAAAATTTAAAATTAAGCGTACGGATTAGTGGCGAATTGGCAGCTAGTGTCTCGCGTTCCTGTTAGCAATATTAAAGCAGCCTCTCGACAGTTGTTATTCATTTTTCGGTCGCCTTTCGGTTATTAGCCATTCATATCTCGAGTACTCGGCCGCCGGGATTCGATTTCTTTTCGCTACCTCAGTGTTAAACTTTTGACAGGTCTGTGCTGTTTATATGCATATTTTATGCAGCTGTTTATTTTGAGGGTCATTTATGCGCTTTTGTTTCTATATATTGATGAATGTGTGTCAATCAGTCAGGTTTATGGGTCAATGTTAGTTAGTCTATACCATTCTATGTATGTCTGTAGGTCAATCAAATAATATGATCCAGTACATACCTGTAGAAAGTTTAACACAAGTATCGATCGAATAAGAACCAAATCGATAACGTATCGCGGTTACTCGTTAGCTACATCTCAATAGTTTTTCGATAGCTGCTATCGATCTCATAGCCACTAGTTATTTATAATTCGGCCGGTCGACTGTCAAGCTTCGACTCCTTTACATCAACGCAATAGTTTTTCGATAGCTGCTATCGAGAGATTTTTGGCCACTAGTTATCAGACATGCCCAAATTTCAACACCTAAGCTTACGAATTAAGCTAACTTTGACCATCTTTTTTTGAGCTACGAATTAATAGTCTTTTGATAAAAACTGATTACAAATGTTATAAGCTTGCAATGATCTTTAAAATACCTTAAATAACTCAATATCCTAATCGTTAACAAAATTATAATGATTTGAAATTTGCCTAATTTTAGTTAAGCGAAATCTTAGTTAAGAAACGATTGTAAAACCGGGACCAGCTTACGGCCAACAGCTATCACATTCATGACCACTTGGCAGCCAGCATTCGAGTTGAGTTGAGTGATGTTGTTTTACGTTTCAGTCAAGATTATATCGAGACATCGCCAGTTATAGATGAAGGTGCAGAAATGTTGCCTGTATGTTGCGCTGATGACATTAATGGTGTAATGATGTAATGAGTAATGATGTTTAACGTCTCAGTCAAAATATTTCACTTGTATCGATAAGTCGCCAGCTTTAGGCGAAGGTTAAAATTTTTTGCCTGTGCATTGTGTTGTTGGCAGTATATAGCAGGGTTCTTTATCGTGCGAAGCCTACCGTGATATGGGGCCTTGTTTATTTCAAGTTCCCATCCGAAAGAACCATGGCTTTCATTTTGTAATTTTGTCACTACACACTGTCAAGTCTTGGATCAGACCCAGTTGGCCATGGGGTTCGAACCCACGACCTCCCTTTTCTTTAGCTCGATGTTAAACTTTCGACGGGTCTGCACTGTAGGTCTGTAGGTCTTTGGGTCAATCAGATGTACATGTTATAATTAATGATAATGTAATCTTTTGTTTCTTATAATAAATGATAATACAATCTTTTGTTTCTACCATTCGTTTTTATTGCTACAAAATTATTAGACAAGTGAGTCATGTCTTATATCACGCGGCACCATCCTATAATAGGAAACACATGACTATTTATAGAAAATCTGTATGACATGCTCTTCAGATTTCATGAGAGAGAGAGAGAGAGAGAGAGAGAGAGAGAGAGAGAGAGAGAGTTCGGTAATTTGGTAATAGAAAAAAAAATAAAAATTTGTAATTGAAATGAATAAAAAAAAACATTTGCTTGGCAACAACCTAGGCAACTCAGACGCGGCACAATACATTGTTAGACAAAAGGAGAGAGAGAGAGAGAGAGAGAGAGAGAGAGAGAGAGAGAGAGAGTAATGAAAACTTGGAAGTATTAGAAAAAATTGGGATTTGTAAATGAAAAATATGTACTTTGCAGTAACAAGCGTAAGCAAGAACACGACACCATACCAGCGGTTCGCAAGCCACATTAAAAAATAAAATATGGCTTAGCTTTCAAAACATATTCTGACACCTTAAAACTGCAGTTTTGTAGTCATAAAAAGAATGAAAATATTTTATATGAGAGTTACAGATCTTGCCTTAGTTTGCACAAGTGAAACACAGAACAAAGCATCAGACATGTAAATGTACATGACTAACCAAAAATCATTAGAAGGAGTTTTACCGGAATAAATGCGAAATTCCAAAAAAGTTACACTTTCCGTAATCTTAGCAAAAATCCGGAATTTTTAGACCAAATCCAAAATAATCAATCAAAAACCGAAATTGTTGGTCAAAATCCGGAATAATTAGAATATTTTTACTGTAAATTTTACGGATTCTAAAAATTCCGGTAGGTGTCTGATTATTCCAGTAACTAGTCCGATTATTCCGGAAAAAGACTGATTATTACGGTAAAAGTCTAATTATTCTGGCAAGTGTCCAATTATTATAGTAAAACAAATTAAAATTTTATTTTTTTCAAAAAAAATTCCGTAATAATTGGACATTTACCGTAATAATCAGTCTTTTACCGGAATAATCAGACACTTACCGGAATTTGTAGATTACGAAAAACTTACCGTAAAAAAGTCAAATTATTCCGGATTTGTATGATTTTTTTCGGATTTTGCTTAATTATTCCGGATTTATTTGGTTTATTCCGGAGTTTGTCGGATTATTCCGGACTTTTGCAATTATTCCGGTAAAACTTCCTTCTAGTGAATGTCCATACACTTTACATTATAATATAGCTAATTAAGGGCTTGTCATCAGTAAAGAATATTAAAAAGTTTCGCAATGACAGATTTGGTTTTTGCTGAAGTTTGCAAAAAATAATAAATAAATAAATAAATAAATAACCATCAGGCATGTACTTTACTAACGAGAAATGTCCGAACACATTTAAAATATAATATAGCTAGGTAAGGACTGGCCATCGATAACAAAATAAACTAAATGTTTTGCAATTGAAGGTTCGAAAGTTTAGCCAGGGATAACAGAGCAATAGACCCAGCTGTCATATACACTTTTATATAAAGTAAAATAAAGAAAAATAAGTAAATAAACAGATAATAAAAATAGTATATGAGACAGCTTATGTTTTAATGGGAAAAATGCCAAACACAATTATCTCCCTTTAAACAATCACACCGCCATTTCAAATCGTCCATGTTTGATGTCAGATTTGACTAAAGATGTAGTCGCCTTATTCTAATGCTTGATGATGGCCTTACAAATTTATTTCTTGTGTAACAGAAGTGTATTTTATCATTGCCAAGTTTTCTATTGTCTGTTTTTATATTTCTCAAATATTACTGATTTCTTGCTATTTGAGAAAATTGACAACAAAATTGTCACAGTCGTTTTTCTCATTGCCATTGCACAATCTTTGAAGGAGATTGTATTTCATAGTTTCTTTTGTTAATTTTGATATTTCTATAACGATTTTCTTGCCACTGTAGAAAGATGACAATCAAAAACAAATATACTAATCCATGTCCGAATCACAATCCACAATCAAAGTAAAAAAAAAAAACTTTGAACTGACAAGTCATGTTAGACACGTGAACTTCTATAAGGGAAGTAAGACAGGATGCTCCGGAAATTAAAGGTAAGCACCTCCTCTTTAGTTAGCTACACCCGCCATGTGTGAAATGAAAATAATGTGAAAGGCACATATTTTTTACTTTTCTTATGGTAACATTACGTTTTTAAGGAATATATACATGTATTTATCCAAATAAATTTAAGAGTTCTGTAGAGGAATATGCCAATAATGAATTGGAAACTACAGTATGCCGCCAACGTTTTTTTCTAAAATGGTTAGAATAACATTGGAGAAATGCGACCATAGAAACCGGAAATGACAAAATGCACTACTTTTTGGCACGAAATGAAGCTAGACGGGTGATATTGATGATTGTACATAGTACACTAAGCACCAAACAGACTACAAAATGCACTGGTACATCTCGTACATACATGAACTTGTTCTTAGATTAATCCTTAGAGATTGATAATCTAGAAGATATGCTAATGGCAATTAGCTAAGAGATTGCTGATATGACATTATTATTATTGTTACTTTATTATTACTTTAATACTCTGAATATTAATACCCATCAGTGTACATTGTTTTTCAAAACATGTAAACAGTGGTACAAAATTTACAACATATAACATATAACAAGGAGAATAGAACAATATGATTAAGATTGCTGGTTAGAACGCAGTGAAAATGATTTTCTTAAGAACATACCAAAATTACAAAGCTCTTTAACATTATTGACACTTAATAACTGTATTAATTGAAACATACTCGGCTTTTGCCAGTAATACGGTTTTATATATTTTACTCTAAATAATTTATAAAGAGGACATTGTAAAATAAAATGGTATTCGTCCTCTATGCAGTCTTTACAATAAAAACAGAACCGGCTATGTTTGTCTACTTAGTTTAAACGATATTTATTTCAATAAATATATACATGAACAATATAACATTTCATCAAATAGACAAAAAGGGGATTCCGGAACAAGAGTGAAACTCTTATATTAACCAGTCTACTTTAAACATCATTACAACAACATCACAAGGAGACCACTGATTAATTACTATTGAATTTGTACTACCATTGAATACAATGATAAAATGGTAGTCAGTGTTCCAGATAGAGAAAAAAACGTTTTGTGAATGAACTTACAACCAATTACAAGGTACAATACCAGATTGTGACGTCACAATGCCTCCATTACACCATTTCTTTATTACTTCAATAAAAGCGTGTTACGTTTTAAAATTTGTAATTTTAAATGGCAAAACTTTATTAATTATTTTGAAATTAGAGCACATATAAACTTCTACCTACATATCACACAATGCCAATATTGTTGGACAAATTCAAAAATAACTTGAATATAGGTTTTTGGGTCGCATATCATAACGTCACAGCCGGCCATTAGTGTCTGTAATTAAAGTTTTATTGTAAGAATTTAATGTTTAAATTTTTACGAAATAATATATTCAAAAATTAGCACAAAGCAACAGTTATAACTTACATTTCTAATACCTTATTTTTATTTTTTCCAATTAAATAATTGGTCAATGTCGTAATCAAAGACAAACACACAAGCAAAGTAAAATATGAAAACTGGTAGTTATACCATTGAACTTCCACCAGAGAAATCAGAACGGATGCTCTAGAAGAACTAACACCATTGCGGAGTGCTCGCTCCGTAAGTGTGAGGTCATGGGCTCGAACCCCGACCGGGTCTGAACCAAGACTTGAAAGTGGGTAGTGACTGTTCTTTCGCCAAGCAGCCGGCATTACGAAATGAAAGTCACGTTTCTTTCGGATGGGAACTTAAAATAAACGAGGTCCCGTGTTTCGGTGGGCTTGGCACACTAAAGAACCCTGCTGTATAATGCCATCAGCGCAGCGCACAGACAAAATTTCTGCACCTTCGCCTATAGCTAAGCGACATCTCGATATAAGTGAAATATCTTGACTAGGACGTTAAACATCATAACTCAGCTCAACATATGCCTTTAACATCTCCTTTCTAACTAACTACAGCCGCCATGTGTGAAATGAAAGGAACATGGAACTTTGTGACGTCAAATAATTCTAGGAGAACTTTGGATATAGAGACATTATATATGTAGTAGATACCAACACTTCCGGAGTGCTTGGTATGATTGATGTAGTGCTGAATCATCTTTGAACCGTAACTTGCTTTTTCTAGTCTCTCCGGGAGAATCGGCATAGTGAACAGTAAAGCCGGCTTTTAAAAACTAATACATATAGTTTTTAAGGATCCAAACGCATGCTTCGAATTCACGACGATAAATAAAAAAATTCAAAAAAATAAATAAATAAATGTGTTGTACGAACTAATTGTACCTAAACTACATCAAAAGTTCCTATACGTTACAATGTATATTATCAAACAAATAATTTTTGACAAGTTTTGCTTTTTTGGATGATTTATCCTTTAGTATAGACCTGTCGAAAAAGTTTAACACTGGGCTAACAAAGGCGAGTCAAAGCCCAGCTGGCTGCTAAATGGTTCAAAAACTTGTTGACAGGTTGGTAGCAGATCTTGGCCGCGATATAGCTATCGAGGTGAAATGAGTTGAGTTGAGTAATGACGATTAAAGTCTTTCACTTATATCGGGAAGTCGCCAGCTATAGGTGAAGTTTAAAAATTTTGCCTGTGCGTTCTGCTGTTGGCAGTATACAGCAGGCTTTTTATTGTGCCACGCCTACCGTGAAATGTAACCTCGTTTATTTTAAGTTGCCATCCAAAAGAACCGAGACTTTCATTTCGTAATGCCGAGTGCCAGGCGAAAGAACAATCACTACCCACTTTAAAGTCTTGGGTCAGACCCAGTCGGGGTTCGAACCCACGACCTCCCACTGGTGGAGCGAGCACTCTACCAACTGAGCTACCGTTGTGGTCGAGATGAGATGAGATGAGATAAGTAGTCGATTCGGCACTGATTTGATAGTTTAGTGTTAAACTTTGGACAGTGCTGTAATGTAAATGAAATCAAACAATTAATAAACAATGACGTGTTTTTTCTTCTTTGTACTGATTTACAGACCTGTCGAAAGTGTAACGACGAGCTAAAAAATGAGTCCAAGCTTGGCTGCATAGTGGCCAAAATATGGATACCCATTGGCAGTGAGATAGATGGCAACTGCTGAAAAACTGTCGAGTTCTTGCTTACGAGGGCCGAGATGGGCTACCGGTTTTGCATTTATTTGTCATGTTAGCGTTAAACTTTCGACATGAATGTACTGTATAAATTATCAAAGATCATTAAGATTTTATGATCATTGGGCTTTTATCTATTGTTAATTGGCATGACACATCTCAAACAATCTGACGTATGAGTCTTGACCTGATCAGAGAATTCAAGCGGCATGACACATTCAATGTCAAACACTAATAAAATTAAAATTGATAAAAACCGTTATAACTGTCAAAAAACAGGGTTAATGTCATAAACTTTTATCCATAACTGATTTAAGAATTTATTTATCAAAAACAGGTTAAATGTCACAAAAATCGATTTATAAATAATTTAGGACATTATTTGTGAACTAGGTCAATGACATTTCCATATTTTTTATGAATAAATCATCCTAATTAAAATTCTGATGCTAATTAATCATTCCTAATTAAGACAAATTATTTTTATTGACGTGAGAAATACAATAGTATCCACTGTGTCGATTTGGTCTTTGATTTGGCATACTTTTATTTTAAAAAAAACCACATTACTCATTTTTTATAGGTCTAATTACAAACATATTTTGTCATAATATGTGAAAATTAGAGTGATCATGAAGCGAAGTCAAGGTTTTTGCACTTGGATTGATGTGCACAATTCTTTTATTTATTTATTTATTTATTTATTTATTTATTTATTTATTTATTATCTTTTTACTAGTTGTTTAGTTATACCTCCTTATTTATTTAGTTATTATATACACTGTATGTCTTTTTTGCTAATTATTTATTTATCTATTTATATAATATTTATTTATTTATTTATTTATTTATTTATTTATTTATTTATTTATTTATTATTTATTTAGCATACCGAGTGATTGCTTAGTTATGTACAGTGCTGTTATGTATCAAAATATGCGTGTTTTTGTAAATACTTATGTCAGCATATAAACTTCCCGAATTATTTCTGGAAAATAAACAATCCATATGCTGACAAAAGTATATGTTCAGATCTTAACCCCGGAACCCCCAGACCAGGTGGGATGTAGCGGTGTTGTATTTAAAGCCTGGTCCAGTACCAAATATATATAAAGGGAAAAAGAACTCTCAATTCTGAGCCGGAGTGCCCATATGTTTCAAGATATTTCATTTGAAACACATTACGCATTTTATTACCAAATATATATAATTCGTTAAAAGCAGTGGAGTAATGTTTAACGGCTCAGTCACATTTCATTTATATCAAGGCGGCCAATTCTGGAATGGTACAGGAAACTGGAGTGCCAACATGGTTTTGTTTATTTTTATTTGAAAACACATTACTTACTCATTTTTTATAAACTTAATAAACATATTTTGTTACAATAAGTGAAAAATAATATAGAGTGGAGAAATGGTGTTAAACACCTACAGTCAAGATAATTTCACTTATATCAAGACGGTCAATTTTGGTATGGTGGAGGACACCGGAGGACCCACATGCTTTGACATTCTTTTATTTAAAAACACATTATTCATTTTTATAGATCTAATAAACATATTATGCCATACGCGAAAATTAGTAAACTGGAGTGGAGCAATGGTGTTAAACACCTACAGTCAAGATGTTTCACTTAAATCGAGGTTTTCAGTTCAAGGGTAATTAATGGGGGAAACCGGGGTACCCAAATGCTTAAATGACATATTTTTATTTGAAAACATATTACTCATTTTTATAAACCAAAATTAGAATAAAAATGGAGAAATGATGTTAACCGTCGAAAGTCAATATGTTTTCACTTAAATCGAGGTGTTCAGTATTTGAACACACACCATCCATTTTTATAACGCGTGAAAATTAAACTGCAATAGAGAAATGGCGTTTTAAAGTCTCGGTTATATTTTACTTTTATCAAGGCTGTCAATTCTGGAACGGTTGATGAAACCGGAATGCCCACATGTTTTAATATACTTTTATTTGAAACACATTAGCGGCAGGTACATGTACAAAGTTTTGTGCATTTTAGGTTTGTAAAGTCGGTCAGAAATCATTTCAATTGCAAGAACAATGACATTAATTTGTTTAATGAAGATAAAGTATTAAAAACAAAGACAAACAAAAAATTAAAGTTTGACTGAATTACGCAGTAAACAACTGAGAGTTTTTGTAAATGTTCACGAACAAACAGAGACAATTTAACGATGGAATTTCTACACATTGATATGCAACCCAAAATATCGCAGGTTTAATTTCAGGTAAACCACTGGGTCGGGACTAAACACTAAGCATCCTCGAGTATATCATAAACTTAGTAAGCAATTTTTTGTATTGTCAGAAATAATATACATTTTAATAAATTTGCTGCTAGTTTAAATATGAAAATCCTTGAAAAAAAAACAAAACAAACAAACAAACAAACAAAGGCATACACTCATTCATGCAAAGTATTTATTAATTAAATTTGGTATATATATATTGGACTATTTTGGTTATTGTTCAACACCCAACACCTTTGGAAAAAAATATTTCACAATTTTGGTCCAACCACTACTGTTGAGGAATTGCATTCCAACACAGCCATCTATTAACACTGGTATGTAACAATTTTAATGCAGAGGTCAAAGTTCATGATTTCACAATCATTCCATAAATAAATAATTTCCAGTAGGAAATTTCTGACATATGTTGATCGACCACCTGAAATGTAAACTAAATACTTTAACACCCCTGGTTTTATTGAGCTGATCTCTAGTCGTTCTGTAAGAAATCTTCGAAACACCCTAAAATATTCTAACATTGACCATTCGGTATTGCTGTAAACGTATTTATTTTCGCGGTATACTAATTTTCGCTTTTTTTGTGATCATCAAATCGTTCGTTTTGCGCGAAAATTAATACCATGCGAAAACTATTTTATGCGTTTTGTGTTATATTGCATATTCTAAAAGCGCAAGCATTTAACTACGCAGATATGTCTAAATTTCATATAATTTGAAAATAAATACATGCAAAATAAATAATGTTTACAGTATTTAAAAGTGCAATATTCTACGCGCAAATACCGCATCTACATTGAAGAAAAAGCTAAAAATTTATCTTTGAAGTATATTTTAATTATGTCATAATATTTATAACATTGCTTGGGGTTCTTGACATGGTTTTATAAAGAACCTACAGTACGGACCTCTCGAACGTTTAACACCATGCTATCGAATTAGTACCGAATTCACAAATAATCTTGACTATATCTCGATAGCTTTTCGGCAGCTTTTTTTTATTTCTTAGCAGCCTTTTTGTCCCTACATTTGTAAGTACCCATATCTGAGCCACTAGGCAGCCTAGCTACGACTTGTTTTCGTTAGGTTCAGTGTTAAACTTTCGACAGGTCTGTACTGTACAATTAACAGCTAATAAGAATAACAACTGTTATGCTTCACCAAGAACTTTAACAAAACGTATATATCTGACCTTGACTTACAGATGTAAGAACTATCTTGGTATTTTATAACAACTTATGATCTAAAACATCCATTTTATAAACATATTTTGTTTAAACTAATGGTAATGTTGGACGCCTGAAGGAAAAAGAAAGCACGACAGACCCAAAAACACTGGAATGAGAACTGTGGAGAATCAACTAACTTGGGGAGAACTGGAGAAAAAGGCACAAGACAGAGACAGGTGGAAAACTCTAGTCCTTGAACTATGTGTCCCCGAAGCGTAATAATGACTAGGTTTTAGTGTAGGTTTTAGCCCCAGTCAAGATTCATTTGCTATATATTGAAGTTGTCAAGGAGGTGAAGTGAAAATCGGAGTGCCCAAAGACAATTAGAGAACTGAGACAAGCCATCTGACAGAATTTCTCACACTTCGATACCTTGAGTATAAAAATTTAATCAGGCCACGCATAGTAATAGTAGTGTTGGATATTCCCAGTCAAGATTCATTTTCTTATATATTGAGGTGGTCAAGAGAAAGGTGAAGGGAAGGTCGAGAAAATCGGAGTGCTCAGAGACAATACAGTGCTAATAGGACAGACAAGCTAACTGATTGAGCTTCTTGCACTTGGATAACTAGAGTCGAATTCGAACCTATATAGGCGGCGAGAAATGAATAACATTATGATCCGTAGATACATGTATGCCATTTGGACAATTCGAGTACCTAGCCCCTTGACCCCCTTTTCAGATATCAGATGCATTAAAAAAAGTTAACATGTACAAAAATTGTATTGCTTTCGGCTCAGGCACCATACTCCTTAAGACAATACTAAAGTGGCACAGGTCCCTCGGGAACACATAATAATGTATAAATAGTATTTATAGTAGAATTTGTATAGAAAAACCTGGTTTGTTGAGTTCAAGGTCAGGTCATTGACCTTTGAAGGACAATCCAGTTGACAGGAAAATGCAAGCGGATGGCTTAAAGGGGACCTTGAAGGCTCAACTTATAATTTTGTCGCTTTAATATCAATACAATAATAGTTTTGATAGCTTACCGAATAAATAATCTTTATATCAAACAAATTTGATGGAAGAGCCTGCCTTTTGAAAAAAATGTGTTTTGAAATATTTCTCGGTTAATGAGGCACCTGCTATGTTGTTAAAATTGATCCAACTTCGGTCGTGTTTTATTGCATACTATATGTAAATCAGTCAGAAAGAAGACAAGTTCAATATAAACGTCATTTTTTGATGAATGTATTTTGAAGAATACAATATATAGCCTAAACAAACTTTGAACTTCCAATTATATCATAAACCATTCAATGATAGTCCCGATTTGGGTTTTGTATAGAAATTTTAACAGACCTACCACAAATTGCCCTCTTTTTCGGGTTTGTGTATTTTTTATAGAAATTTTGACAGACCTACCACAAATTGTCCTCTTTTTCGGGTTTGTTTATTTATAGAAATTTTGACAGACCTACCACAAATTGACCTCTCTTTTTCGCTTTTGATTTTTGCATTACTATAAATCAGCGGATTTTCACGTCAGTTTTGTTTTTGCGTAAATTCGCGAAAGCAACAAGCGCGAAAATAAAACTAACGCGTATATTTTATTTTGAAATAATACACTTTTATTTGCACGGATTATTACCCAACTACGCGAATATTTAAGTATGCAAATGTCTTGAATTGACGATTTTCACGGAAATTCCCGAGTTGCAGTATTACGCTTCGATTTGACACAATAAGCAAGTTGCAATTTTTTCCCCTGCTCCTTTGTGTTTCTTTGAGTTAGACCTTTTAAAATATTTTAAAAAATAATTCGGAATTATAATCCTCACTTAGCGTATCATTTAAAACAACTTTTGTCTTTTGTTGTTACTCACGAACGCGAATAAGCTCTTTATGTCTTGATATATATATATAAGAGGTCATGACTTAAAATAAAAAATGCACGAAGTTAGACCACATGTACAAACCTAACGAAAGAAAAAACTTTGTCATTTGGATTTGCCACACTATCGCGTGATCAATACCCAAAATGTCTGTGCGAAACAATGTGAAGAAACATATATAATGCAAAAGTCCGATAACCTTTTGGCATTTAGATACATGCCCCATGAAAAAGTTTTAGAATACTACGTGGTTCCCGCATGAAAATTACTAACTTCATTTTACCGGCCTTGCTTTCCTGGTGGACGTTCACGTGTAAAACCTTGTTTTTACTGGCTTTGTAATGCCACATAGCAGTGTTGCCACATAAACGCTCTCGACACCACTATGCGGGGAATTTACAATGCATCAAGAGGTCCGTCAAGTTTATGCGGCGCGTTCAACGTATAAAGATGGCGTTGCTTATATGCGGCACAGGGGTGCCTTTTTGACGCATAAAGAGGACTGATTTTAACAACTTGGTATGAATCTTAAAAAAAAGCTTATATCTTAACAAAAACGATAGTGACGTGATGATTACGACGACAGTGGCAAATGAGAATTTATGTTGTTGACAATGGTAATAATAATTGTAAGGTGGAGGACGATGACGGGGACGATGAGAGGGCAACGACGATGTTATCGTCAATGACGGTGGCGATGTTGATTGTAATGTTAATAGTTGTTAATATCGTGCTTTCATTTTTTTTTTTTTTTGTTATGCGACGAGAGGTGGCCTTCTTGCCGCGAAAAAGCGTCCTCTTTATGCGTTGACATTCCCCGCATAGACGTGTTGGAGCACGTTTATGAGGCAACACCGCTATGTGACGTTACACAGCTTCAAAGTTTTTACTTTGTTTTAGGGTTTTTGGTTTGGACATGGGTTAATTTTTTTTTTTACTAAAAAATATCTTCATAAACCATTTTAATATGTATTTACCCATACGCTTTGTCATTTAAATTTATGGGTAACAATATCCATGAAAATAAACCGAAAACTGGAACACTGCGAACGAGGTGTTTTACCTTCACTAAACTCATAGAAAAACGAAAATTGGACAACCATATGCATGAAACTGAGTGATGTCACACAACCTCACTAAACTCACGAAACAAAATTGAGTGATGTCATCAAACGGAATGTTTAACCTTTACTAAAACAAGATAATAAACAAAAATCGGAACACCACGAATGTGTAAACTTTACTTGACTCATAAAATACATGTAAGTATCAGATAGTCTTCATGTAAAGATGACAAACTGTTGTATGTTTTGTTTGTTTAATGTTTGGATGATACTATATCTATGGGGCGTGAAAGGGCCAAATGATACAAAAAAAAAAGGAAAATAGAAAAGAATTATTCCATGCAAATTATTCATTCATCCGAACGGATTTAATGAATTAGCGTAATCGTTCGTACTAATATTATTTATTTATTTATTATATATTTATTATTTATTTATTTATTTATTTATTTTGATTTGTTCATTCAGACTTTCATTCCCGAATGTTCTAAAACGCGCGTTTGCGGATCGCAGGACCATTCACTGCCTAGGTTCGAATTCCAATCAAGACAGATCCCAATGTGGGAAGGTTTGTCAGTTCACTTTTTAAAGGTCGATTTTTTTCTCTGGGACCTCCGGTTTTCCTCCAACAACTAAGAAAGTTTGTTGGTTAGCTTTACGAAGGTCGGTGGTTTTCTTTGGGTATTCCTGTTTCCTGCAGCATCCATGAACTGACCGCCGATTTTTGATAAATATTTTGACTGGAAAGTAAAACACGCCACTCCTTCTAACAACGCCGTAGCAATAACATAAATTTGAACCTTTATATTTGTATTTTATTCTGATCTATTTGAACAGAAGATTTTATCGGAGAACATTTTTGAAGGAGTCACAACAGGATTTTTTATTGTTTTATAACAATATTTTTATTGTTTTTACATGAATTTTTACGGCTAAACCAATAAAATTGTTGATCTAAAACTATTTACATTTCCTTAATAGTAAAAAATTACTTTATGTCACTTAACTACAATGAAACAGACAAGATTAAACAGGTGTAATAAAACAGTTAATACAAACAACAAGTTTTGTTTACATCCTAGGATTAAATATTTATGACAAAGGAATATGTCTCTTTTTTAGAAATGCAATTAAATGCATCAGCGTGAAAAATCAACCAATTTTTATGATTCAAATTCCCTATGTTTCATGTTCAAGCATTTTGATTGGTTAGATCTTTTCTTGAATGGTTTGGTTCTTAGAGCTTGGTGACGTCATCTTATGATAGACGAGGCACAAAAACAGCATTTATTTATTTATTTATTATGATCTGTGAAATTTGATTTTTTTATTCCTGTTGAATATGATTCATCAGATACATATGAAGTGATCACTCTACAAAACTGAGCTACTGAGTAATATTTTTTAAGTAGAAATAGTTCAAATTCTGGTAAAAAAATAATTAATTTAAAAAAAGAAGAAATGATTCTACTCAGTATTGTGCTAGAATGAATAATTCAAATTTTGTATGAATAAAGTGCTGATGTGACATTAAACTCAAGCTAGGAAATTTGCAAAAAGCAATAAAAATGTGTAATGAATTAAATCTAGTGCTGTAGCATTTTGAAATTTCCGTAAAAACGTGATATTAAAAGTCTCCTTTGATACGAATTACGGTTATTAAGATAATTAGGAATTGTTTATTACAGGCGAGGCTTTTTTATAATTTCTCATAACATTTGACATTCCAAAAATCCAGATGTTCATTTATATAAAAAAATCATGACGATATGACACGGCTTTTGTTGGCCAATTAGTGAGCACGAGAACGTGAGCACCAAAAGTTGGAAAAACGCCATTCAATTATTTGATTAGATCACCTATTTATATAGGAAAGGGAAACCAAAATTAATTTTTTAATGAGGGATGTTACGTTATAGTCAGGGGGCATAGCTAAAAAGTAGTCTTTTTATTGAACCCCC
Organism: Anadara kagoshimensis; assembly: GCA_021292105.1. Lineage (NCBI taxonomy): Eukaryota > Metazoa > Mollusca > Bivalvia > Arcoida > Arcidae > Anadara > Anadara kagoshimensis. The sequence goes on from CM037864.1 coordinate 18,771,239, forward strand.
CCCCCCCTTTACCTTGCTTATGTTAACCCTTCAAATGTTTAAATGAAATACTCAATAAAATTTAATTAAATTGCATGAATTTTTGGTTTTGGCATTCCGTTACTCCGCAAAATACTTTAAACAACTATGAACACATTGAGTGGAAAACATACACAATTAATTTATCTGTACGATAATTTATTTACAAAAAAAACTAATTTTACCAAGTAACAACTGATAAATTAACAAACAGTCTGATAAAAGGCAAACACACACGCGCGCGCGCGCTCGCGCGCAATAAAGTTACATGTACGAACGACATTCGTGTTAAATGTTACTGGCAATTTGAGCTTTTAAAGTTATTACGCTATGGGGTAGTAATGTATATTTAATAGTAATTTAAATAAATTTATAAAATTTAATGAATTAATTTTCAAACTTGATCCGGAAATGTCACTAAAACCACTGACCATGAGAGAAATAAACCATAAAAGTATATTGTATTTAATTATTTTTGGCGGGAAATAATGTTTCACGTTTTCTAAACATATCCGTTATATCTTGGCAAGCATTTTCATTCATTTTTCAAACATAATTTTTGATTTATTAAGACTTTTTGTCCCTATATCAACATGCTTTTTCATTAAATTGCAAACACCATTTTTTATTGAAATGCATGTTATTATTTTCTTATTTGCATAATACATGTAACTAATATTTTAAGCATCATTAAAAAACACATAAATACAACAAAACATCTTACTTCCTATAACATCTTACATTTATCCTATATTTCCAATCTGCTTAAATTATACATAATCAAAAACAAGCATACTAATCCATGTCCGAATCCGATCTAGAAGCAAAGTAAAAACTTTGAAACTGACAAGTTAGGTTAGACACGTAAACTTCCACCGGGAAAGAAAGGCCGGGTGCTCCGGAAGGGTAAGCACCTCCTGTTTAGCTAGCTACACTCGCCACGTGTGTTATCAAAATTTAGTGAAAGTAACATGGAACTATGAGACGTCAAATATATGCAGAACAATCCTGGACACAGATACATCAAACTTATCAACAATACTGTGATGACGGCCATAAAACTTTTTGAGGGCCTTGATAAGCATAGGCTTGCAATATCCCTGAGTCAACAATTTATTTGCAAGCATAACAATTAAAATAAGAAATTCATTAAATAAAACATTTTAACATTTTAAACTGTAGTGGCAACGAAACAGTTCATAAGTATTTTCTTTCCTCATAGCTCATTTTTGTGTAACGACGTTGAAAGCCTAGGTTGGTTGGTTGTAATGTTGTTTAGTGTCGCATCAGCAATTTTTCATCTATTCGCGACGAGAGGAAGTTCATTCATTTCTAAGGACCAATACAAGAACAAGCCCATGTATGTGTGATACGTGCACGTGCATTTTATAGCGCGCACTAATTCATGGAGACTTTAATGTGCTAGCTCACAATATCATCACGCCAGAGACAAGCATGCGACTCCCCAGTCACATTATACTGAACACCAGGTTAACCAGTCGACACTCTATCCCCTTAATACTAAGCGCCAGGCGAGGACGCAGTCATTTTGATTTTTAAAGTTTTGCGTATGATCTGAAAGTCTGTATAATCAATCCGGGGTTGGACCCACGGCATTATGTTCTCAAGGTGGACGCTGTACCAGTGAGCCACCGAGACGGTAATTAAATACTTAGGGGTTTCGCTGAGTGTGTGCTATTCAGCTACAAGCATGCATATCTTTGATTGGGGTTAAAATGCACGTTACATTCCGTAAAGACACATAAAAACTTTGTACGGTAGAAACCAGTTGAAAGTTTAATCAAATGGGACTGTATACGTAGCTCAGTTGTACAGTTACCAAGAAATGGAAAATAAGTAACCAAAATTGAAACAAACAGCAAAAAGATAGAACGCAACTACCAAAATTAATGCTGCCGAGACAAGCTGCTGATTCCACAATAGGGGTCAGTTGTTTAAAGTTTGATTAGTTCAATCAATTGATTATTTGAAATTTGATTTTAGCATAATTTCTAATATGTTGTGAAATTAAAATTGAAAATTTTTAAAAAAAAATTGATAGAATTTTATCAAATTAAAGCACATCATTAAAAACATATTGATTTGATAATGATATGTTGATTTTTGTTTGTGTATTATTACTGATTAAACTAATCAAGCTTCGAACATCTGGGTCCAGCTCGTTACCCAAGAGTTAACTTTTCGACGACAGGCCTATACTGTATTTCACTTTAACTAAAATTTACATGTCAACATTTTTTCAAAATTATTTGAAATATTTTGTTCGCGAGATTTATTTTCAAAAAACAATGTAATTTGCATATATTCGAAACAAATATATGTATATTATGTTTGGTATTTGAGCGAAACTTCAGGAAAAATAAATGACAACATAGTTGACATTTGAGGAACATATTTCAAACACAAAGACATCACATTATTGTTGAGAAGTATGATGTCTCTGTATCCATAATTACCCTGGATATATTTGATGTCCCTTAGATCCATGTTCCTTTCATTCCAAAGTTTATTACACACGTGGCGGATGAAGTTAGCAAAACAGGAGGTGCTTAACCTTCCAAATCACACGAACGCACTTCCCTGGTGACAGGTCATGTGTTTAACCTAAATTGCCAGCTTCAAACCTTTTACTTTACTTTAGTTTGAACATGGCATGTTATTATACCCCCCCCCCCCCCCCCCGCTTAAAAAGTGTGTGTGTGGGGGGGGGGGGGTATATAGTCTCCGTCCGTCCTTCCTTTACACCTTAGGGTACCTATCTCTTATCCGCAGCTCCTCCTAAACCCTTCAATGGATTTTCATGAAACGTTCACACAATCTTTGTGATATAATGTAGATGTGCACCTCCTATTTAAAAAAAATCATCCGATGGATTTTTTTATGTTAGGGGAGCGGGGGTACTTTTTGTGAACTTGTGGCTCACAGTTTTTCTAGTACATGTATTTGTTTTAGATTCACTTTAACTAAAAGTTAATTGAAAGATTTATATACATAGTGTGAAATGAATTTGAAAACAAGACCATAGAAAATAGTTTTCGCAGTCTTTGCTTAAAATGCATTTAGTTACAAACTACTCTATAAGCCTTATTTAAGCCAGCTATAAGCAAGCTTTAACCAGACTTCTATAAAACTTTGTCTTTTGCAGATAATCAAATTGAAAAGGTAAATGTAATGCAATATGTACTGCAATGTTCAAAAAGTAATTGATATAATACACACACACACGCAGAGAGAGAGAGAGAGAGAGAGAGAGAGAGAGAGAGAGAGAGAGAGAGAGAGATTTCAACAATTGTGTCAAACAAACAAAAATATTGGTAACTGAAAAACACAAGTATTTGGCATTACCCAACGCAACCGAGACGAGAAATATTACATTGTATTACACATGGACGAGAGAGAGAAAAAAAAGAGAGAGATAAATGAGAGAAGAGAGAGAGAGAGAGAGAGAGATTTCATCAAATTTGTATTTGTAACAGAAAAGAATGCACTTGGCAACAACCACTGCAAGCCACGTGAAGATCAAACTGGCAACATCCTCAAACTCGTGAAATGTGATGCATTTGAGAAAAATATATTTCAATGCCATGATAACAAGACAGGTTTTAATAAAATTCAAAATAAATAAATAAATAAATAAATAAATAAATAAATAAATAAATAAAATAATAATAAAAACGATTTACAAAACATATTACTTATGTGCAGACCACACAATTTTAATTCAGATTTTTAGACAGTTCTAATATTTTAACATTTTACGAAAAATAACATTCTTACTTGAAAAATAATTTATTTTTTCAGAGATGATTTGCATATTTTGAATTACCAAATAAGGATATAGCTGTCTTATAGTTCATTAGTATGCAAGAATTAATTGTGATGTTAATTTCATTAATGAAATACAGAACCATTATATCATGACATTCATTGTCACATTAAAGATCATTAAGGAATTTAGGACAAGTCTTTTTCATTTCGATGTCATTAACTAATTCTTCATGACTTCCTTCTCTCTCTCTCTCTCTCTCTCTCTCTCTCTTCTCTCTCTTGCTACAATAAAGATCATTCAGGAATTTAGGACAGGTCTATTTCATTTAGATGTCATTAACTAATTCCTCACGACTTCCTTCTCTCTCTCTCTCTCTCTCTCTCTCTCTCTCTCTCTCTCTCTCTCTCTCCATTGCCACATTTAAGATCATTAAGGAATTAAGGACAAGAAGAGACAAGCAGGTCTATTTTATTTAGATGTCATTAACTAATTCTTCATGACACTGTATAATTTACTCTCTCTCTCTCTCTCTCTCTCTCTCTCTCTCTCTCTCTCTCTCTCTCTGTGAAAATATTTATAAAATCGCTACATTTTAAAATTTCAAAAATTGTACAACACAATTGGCCGGATGCATTCCTCTCTGAATGATGCTTAACCTTTAATATTGCTGGTGATATGGTCCAATTGACGAATAAGGGGATGGCTGGGGCCCAAAATAGTACTATGACCACACCACTATCACTATATCCACTCTCTGTCCAAAATCGGCGATGTTATAAATAATGACACAAAACGTGTTTGTGTTTTCTTTCCTTGTTTGGCTGTTTTCTTTATGACTTATAAGAGGCCGTGGTGGCCAAATGGATAAGACGCCAGTCTGCAAATCCAGGGTCTCTCACTGCTGTGAGTTCAAATCCCGCTCACACTACATGTGGGGAAGTGAATTTTCATTGCCGTTGGTCTTTACTGGTTCCCCTGGCATCAGTATAATGGACTGGGGAGTGGTACGATTGTCTGCAACGTACTGACTCTGTAAGCTAGCACCTTAAAGTCGCTCTAAGTGTGCGCTAGTACAGGGCAGACCATACAACGAAATTGTTCATAGATTAATCCATCGAGATCAATAAAATAGTTCTCGTTGAGAATAGCTGAAAAATTGCTTATGCGATGTTAAACAACATTCAACCAACCAGCCAACCAACCAACCATTGACTTACATGTATATTGTACGTCTAGTGTTCTTGGTTGTGTTGGCTGTTGTCAAGTACAGTACAGACCTGTCGACAGTTTAACACCTAGCTAACGAAAAGGAGTCGGTAACAAAATAACCGCTGAAACCTAGATAGCAGCTGCCAAAATTGCCAAGACATACATGTTGGTAACGAGGGACCGAGGTGAATTGCATCAATTCGTTGACTTAGTGTTCAACTTTCGACGGGTCTGTACGTTACATATTTTCAGTTGCCAGTGTAATGAACAGTCAAACTTGTATATAAAGGTCACCTAATGGAACCAGTAATATTGGCCTTTATGGGCAGGTGGCCTTTTTATACAGGTTAAAATAATATGAATAAAGAACAATTGGGTTAAAATTCTACTGACCTTTATATGCAGGTGACCCTTATATAGAGGTGGCCTTGAAGGCAAGGTGAAATGTATATACATGTATATAAAAACTTTACATTATAATCAGTATATTTACTATAATACTCTGTTTCATTTGTACTGGGTTGGCGAATGAACGGGTTTTAATTTCCTGGTATACAAACGACATGCATCTATTTAGGTAAACAACATTGATCTGTCAGCTGACCTTTGATTTAAATATTCATTATGGACGAGTAAATGTAAGTAATAGGAATCACGCGTATATATTTCGTACATATGAATCATTGGCAATGCGTATATGTACACAACATGTATTAACTGCGAATCCTAACGGCCATGTATTGGGTGGACCCTCCTATATGAACATTCCTAATGAAAGGTCAAACGGGCAGGTTAATGTTGTTTGCCTATACTATATATAGCGCATGCTTTCGTTTATGTACACTAAATTATAGTGAATATACCGAGCAACATAAGCATATGCACAAGATACGTTCGGAGGTCTCGGTGTCGGTTGACGCTCATGAATCATAGCACCGTTCACCCCTAGGTTCGAATCCCATTCACGTTCGCTTATATTAGATTAGGACACCCCGATTTCCTCCACAATCCAAGAACTGACCGCCTCAATATAATTGATTCTAAACTGGGGCGTAAAACAACGTTACTGCATGCACTGGATTGCACACTATACGTTGACCAATGAAGCGAGTAAGCAAATCCGGGTCTTTATGGTTACTATGGCAATGGTAAATTCATATCCCAGGCTCTAGTTTCACAATCATTTCCTTAACGTAAACAATACACATTTGAAAGCTTAATAGTTTTCTAATTATTAAGATTTTCATTTTTAAGATGCAAATTTAAAGTTCATTCTAAGCCTGTTACATAATTGTATGCATGCACTCTAAATATATTGAAACTTCTTATTTGTAGCACTATGAAATGTTGTCAAAATTTACCGGATTTAAGAAGAGGAAACCCTCAGTTCAAAAATGATTGTGAAACTGGGGCTTGTTTTCATACAATCACAAAAAGAATAATTCATTTCATTTGACCCAGACTTATATTTTATTACTAGAAAGGCGCCTTAAAACCAAATAAGTTTACTAATTAACTAATTACACTTCTTACTTTAATCAGGTTGTACAGGTGACAAAGCGAATTTTGTCATCCTTCCAAAATCTGACACTTGACTTAAAAAAATTAATTAGGTAATGTTTGTGGCGACGTATGGCCGAGTGGTTTAGATAACAGATCCATGATTTAAGGGACCTAGTGGGTTTGACCGGCAATCAACCTTCTCTGTTTGTTAGGTAATTTTAAACTCAAAGCTTAAACTTAAAAGACTTTAGGCCGTCCAGGACTGAAGTTTTATAAAAGGTTCCAATTGATTGTTTGATTTTTTTATTAATTGATTGATTGATTGTTTATTTGTTTTTTTTTATTAATTGATTGATTGATTGATTGATTGTTATCGATTGATTGATTGATTTTTAAAAAAAAATCTAGCCATGGTCATAACAGGGTCAGATTCTAGGCTTTGGACGTAAATGTTATAGTGTAAATGTCCTTCTTAAATTTTCGAAGTTAGATGGTTTACTTTGAGATCTCAGGATTCTATCACCGTCAATGAGTTGGCCACCGAAATATATATGGGAGGCTCTTGACTGGGACGTAAAACGTCAATGCTCGATCATTTGCAACTTCATCATCCCAAAACAGATCACCTCAATATAAGTGAAATAAACGTTAACTGTGACGTAAAACACCTTTACACCACCCTAGTACATTTAATTGCTATATAAGCATTGGTGTACTATCAAATTGTAAGTTCAGAATTTTAAATGTTGCACCTTGATCTTGTTTGCATTTCTAATGAACGTTACTGTCAAAATAGGAAAGTTCTTAGTGTTACCATATGTTTTTTGCCCATTGGTTTTAAAACTTTTAAATACAATCTTACCACACAATGGGAATAATATAAGGTTGATATTTATTTATTTATTTATTCAAATTGTATGGAAAAACAAAATGGCAAACGTTTTCTCGTAAATTTTAAGAAGTTTAGTAATGAATGGATCCGTCAAAATCTAAAAATACTGAGTGTTACCACTTGTTTTCATATATTTGTGCCAACTTTATAAGTTGTTGGACTAATATAATTCAAAAACACAATTTGTATAGAATTTTGATATTTTATTATTCAAATTGTATGGAAAGACAAATATCAAACATTGTGTCTTAAACTTTCAGATGTCTTGTTATTAATAGGTCCGTCAAACTCTAAAACATCCCTTTTGTTTTAAATAGTTTGTGTCAGATTTAAAAATGCTTTGCAAATACAATCTCAACACACAATGTTTATATAATTTGGACTTTTTTATTTATTCAAATTGTATAGAAAAACGAAATGGCAAACGTTGTCCCATAAACTTTTAGAGGTCTTATTATGAATGGGACCGACAAACTCTAAAATACTGAGTGTTAACATTTGTTTTCAGATATTTGTGCCAATTATAAAATTTTCAAAATTTTCTAGGCAAATACAATCTCAACACACAATGGTTATATAGTTTGAACTTTTTTATTTATTCAAATTGTATACAAAAACGAAATGGCAAACGTTTTCCCATAAATTTTAAGAAGTTAAGTTATGAATGGGACCGTCAAAATCTAAAAATACTGAGTGTTACCACCTGTTTTCAATTTTTGTGCCAGTTTTAAAAAATGTTGGACAATTACAATTTTAACACGCAATTGTTATGATGCAACCTAGATATTTATTTACTTATTCAAATTGTATGGAGATAAAAATATCAAACGTTGCGTCTTAAACTTAGAGAGGTCTACAGTGTTATGAATGAGACAGGAAAGCCCTAAAATATACGAGGGCTTCCACCTCTCTTGATGTTATTTGTGCCATTTTAAAACTTGTTCGACAAATACAATTTCAACACACAATGGTTATTTAATATGAATATTCATTTATTTACATTTTATTGAAAAACAAATAAAAAAAAGTTGAGGAAGCTCTTAAATTTTGAAAAGATTCGTAATGAATGGGGCAATCAAACTCTAAAAGTTCTGAATGTTACCACTTGTTTTAGCAATTGTCTCAGTCAAGTTGATGAGCAGCTGCAATCTAAACATGCATAAATTGTATACTTTTGATATTTATTTATTCAAATATTATAGAAAATCAAAATATCAAAGGTTTTTTTTTAATTTCGAAAGGTCTGGGATTCTGAAATATCTGAGTGTTGGTTGCCATCTATTCTTAGTGACTTGGGCCTTTTTAACAGTTGTTAAACTAATAGAATCTTAACACACAATGTTAATGCAATCTTGATATTTATTTATTTACTTATTCAAATTGTATGGAAAAACAAATATATAACTTTGTCCTTTAAATTTTAAGAGGTCTTATTTTTATGAATGGGACCGTCAAACTCTAAAAATACAGATTGTTAACATAAAATTCTCAAAATTTTCTAGGCAAATACAATCTCAACACACAATGGTTTATATAATTTTGAAATTTATTTATTTATTCAAATTGTATGGAAAAACAAAATATCAAACGTTAACCCATACATTTTAAGAGATCTAATTATAAATGGGACCAACAAACTCTAAAATACTAAGTGTTACCACCTGTTTTCAATTTTTGTGCCATTTTTAAAAATGTTGGACAATTACAATTTTAACACGCAATTGTAATGCAATCTAGATAATTATGTATTTACTTATTCAAATTGTATGGAAATACAAAATACCAAATTTTGTCTTTTAGATAGGTCTACAATGTTATGAATGAAACAGTAAATCTCTAAAATATTCTACCGCTGTGGTAGCTCAGTTGGTAGAGTGCTCGCTACGTAAGTTGTAGGTTGTGGGTTCGATCCTCGGCCGGGTCTGACCCAAGACTTGAAAGTTGGTAGTCACTGTTCTTTCGCCAAGCACTCGGCATTACGAAAATGAAAGTCATGGTTCTTTCGAAACTTTTGGGAACTTAAAATAAACGAGGTCCCGTGTCACGGTAGACTTGGCATGCTAAGGAACCATGCTGTATAATATAATCAGTGCAAAGCACAGGCAAAATTTCTGCATCTTCGCCTTTAGATGGCGATGTCTCGATATTAGTGAAATATTCTTGACTGGGACGTTAAACATTATTACTCAACTCAACTCTCTAAAATAGCCGAGGGTTTCCGCCTCTCTTGTGCCAGTTTAAAAGTAGTTGAACAATTACAAATTTAACAAGCAATTATTGTTATATAAACTTGATAATTATTTATTTAAAATGTATGAAAAAAACAAATTACCAAACGTTGTGCATATCACTTAAACTTTCATAGTTCTAGTTATGAATGGGACGTCAAACTCTTAGATATCCGCGTGTGCCAATCTGTTTTCAGTCACTTGTGCTAGTTTTAAAAGTAACAATATATCAAACGTTGTACCCTTTACAACAGAGATCTAGTTATGAATGTGACCGTCAAACTTTGAAATATCTGAGTATTACCATCTGGATTTTGATAAACTATGTCAATTCAGTTGTCGTTCACACAGCGGATATGTCATGTTTATTTATTCAAATTCTATGGGGAAAACAACCATTAAAATCATAGTGGGAAAACAATTATGTTTCGCAAAAGAGAACATCCTTTAACAACGACTTCAAACTTAATACAAAGCGTAAAATTCAGTATTCCGAAAAGTTGAGAGTGGAAATGCTGTTCTAAAACAAATTATTCACTTGTCATTTTTTAACAAAACTGGTAAGCCAAGATACAAATGTCTACTGCTTAACAGGGATTACAATCATTAAGTCAAACACTATAGGGATTTCAATCAAAAATATACTGAACATATAATCAACAAAATGTCAAATGTGAGAGTTTTTGATAAACAATATATTTGTTGTGTTTGGTAATATAATTTCTCAACAAATAATCAGTAATCCATTGGAGGAACATTGTGCATCATTGTATATGTATGCTATTTTTTTTTTATTATTCGCATCAAGCAGAATTTATAGCAAATTTTCTTAAATCTGGAGAGACGACTGTCCCAAATCATTCAATTCCACATATAGATAACATTCTATCTCTTAATGTTCATAAGTTTGGAGATTATGTAAATGAGCTTGAAATAAATGATGAGATTGACTCTTAAAAATCGTTTCATTTTAGACATAATTACGGCGTCAACGAAAGACTGCATTTGAAGCTAATTGGCAACCGTAATTATTTAATTTTTCCGATTCTTTTCTATGCTGCTATACACCTGCTTATGGTGTATTTGTTTCACAATGACAGTGTAATATGCTATCTTGGTAGAATTTGTTCCCAATATGGACACGATGCAAGTTTTCAAATAAATTGTTTACGCGAGCCTTAGCGTATCTAGGCCTTCAAAAAGTCTTATGGCCTTAATCACAATATTGTTGATAAGTATGATGTTTCTGTATCCAAAATTACCCTGGATATCATTATATTTGACGTCCTATGGTTCCATGTTCCTGACATTTGCAATTTAAATTACACATAAGGCGGATGTTGATAGCGAAACGGGCATTCTTACCCTTCCGAAACGCCTTGCCTCACTTCCATAAAGGAAGTTTACGTTTTTAACCTAATTTTTCAAGTTTCAAAGTTTTTACTTTACTTTGCTATTGTGATATTGACATGGATTGGTATGTTTGTTTTTGATGCACGATTTCTGTTATACCCGAGGAATGGAAAGAGATTAACAAACTTTAAAACACAGGGACCTGTCCATTCGAGATTGTAACATAAGCTTTACGAGGTACTATAATTAGCCGTGCAATAGCTGTTTCAAGATTTTTGGGACAAAAACTCAGTCGTCATCCGATGATGAAAATGTATAATCTTTAACTTCTTGACAAAACGACTGCCGCAGTATTATTTACATTTTTACTTTTCAATACATGATCCAAAGAATGAAGAATGAAATTTTAAATTATAAGGCAACATAAAAAATCAAAACAACAAACAATGAAAAACTTGAAACGAAAAAACAAGGACACAAAGCAAGATAAACAAGCACAGAGAACATGGAAACCCAAACGTGAAGCTCGGTGATATATCAACATCAACCAAAAGGAGTCAAAATTCTGTCAGTGATATGGTCAGAGTAATTTTCTAGAATCATAGCTATCCCAAAAACGATTTATAACTAGCAGCCTTGAAGCCGTACATTTACAATTTAAAATCGTGATAAAAAAAACGTTTTGGGGTGGGTTTAAATGTGTATTTAGGATTTTGTAATATCCGAGTAGATAGACAATTTCAATAGTTAGATTTCTGGAATTCTGAATTATGTATACGCATGGTTCTGGTTCTCCAATGATTTTATTTTCTCCAATGACAAATCATGTACATCAAAAATAGTATAAAATACAGATGTACTATCCCAAAGAGGCCTTTAACCACGATTTTTAAATTCCATTGATAAAAGTTCCAATTATGTTCATTACAATAATTACATAAGTTGTAACATTTGATTATAATTTCAATATTCATTATTCACCGTCCCGAAAAACCTTTTCATCATAAACAAAAACCATGTATGTGAGAGTTCTTAAGATCATAAAATTGTCAAATTACTTAATTTTATTTTAAAATTCAATATTCATAAAATGATTTCCATTGTTTGCATACATCATAAATAGTTCAGTTGCATTGTCCTGGAGGACCCTTTTATTATGCTTTTTTAAGTTTCATGGTTGAAAGTTCCAATAATGCTCATTAAAATTGTAAAATAACTTGTAACATTGAATACCACAAACCCAGTAGACAATAATTGTTATTATCAAAAATATATTATTACTCTCTCATGCGTAAACGTAATTACATACACAAAGTTTAGACACACCGTTCAGTTTATTTTGAATTTCAATATTCATAAATTATTATCATTGTATACATAAACAGTTCATTTGCATTGTCCCGAAGAAACCTTTTACCACGCTTTTTAAGTTCCATGAGTAAAAGTTCTAATAATGCTCATTAAAATTGTAAAATAACTTGTAACATTGAATTAAAATTTCAATATTTATAAATAATTTCCACTTTATATTCACAAAGTTCAGACGCACCGTCCCGTAAACCCTTTCATCATAAACTTAAAACATTTGTGTTAGAGTTCTTAAGATCATAAGATTGTCAAATTACTTGTTTCATTTTATTTTGAAATTCAATATTCCTAAAATAATTCCATTTGTATACATGTGCATACATCATATCCAGTTCAGTTGCACTGTCCCAAAGAGCCCTTTAACCATGCACTTTAATTTCTAGGGGTGAACGTTCCCATGAATGTCAAATCATTTGTATAATTACATGTTAAGAAAACAATAAAACCACTATCAGATTATCTCCTTCATTAATCCATTAATCTATTTCCTTCATTACTTGTCTGCTTAAATCGTTAAAGTATCGCATAATTAATATTTTCCGTTAAAGGGTGCACAGGTGTTAGTATTAGCATATGCTTACATTCACAAATTGTCACTGCTGGCACTAAAATACATCAAAAAGTTACTAAAGGTAAATTGATGTCACAATTATAATAATTTTATATTCATTCACATGTCACCTCCATCCTGCAGATTTTTTTTCAAAAGAAAGTATCAAGGGTTTAGAATAAATTTGAAAAATTTACATATACATGTATTCGTTCAGAATTTGTAGTGTTACCATAGAGGTTACTGAAATGCCAATCATTGCAAGCAATTTTGGACTGGATTGTCTTTTCGGATAAAAAACCACTATTCAATTTCCAAGCACATCACAAATTTCATGTTTAAATTAAATTTGCAATTTCCGATGCTTTTGATTATATATTTTAGCAATGTAACTATAGCTTTTATTTTATTGAACCAAAACCTAATCACGACCATAGTGGGGATTTGTTAAACGGATGTATTTGAATTATAACCCGCTTGGTCCATACACGGCAGTAGTTTGAACCTAGTGATCGCTCATTAACAAATATAATTGATTGTAACAAAAAATGATATGAAATAATTGTTGATATTTACATTTGTGATGAATGGGTGGGTGTGGGGTCGTAAAGCTGCAACTGTCAAAAATGAACAAAAACGGTCTAAATCAATCCATATTAAGACCCTAAATAATCTCTACAAACCTTCGTTAACTCAAAGTGATAACAATCAAATACAAAAATATGAACCCATGTCCAAATCACAATCCAAAAAGCAAAGTGAAAGCTTTGTGAAAAACTAGTAAACTAGGTTAAACACTTGAACTTTGACCAGGGGAGTGAGACCGGGTGCTCCGACGAGGTAAACGCCTCCTTTTCACCTAGCTATATTAGCTACAATTCTTACACTTTAGCCGAATCACAAAAAGATTTCCGAGAATAGGAGTTTATTAGTGAATGGAATTCTGTAAATCCACTTAAAAGATACCAGATCAAATCAAAATTATATAAATATGTCCTCTTGTTGATAATTTTTAATTTTCGACCATAAGCTGTCCATGTCTCGCCCAATCGGCAGCCGAAGTTTGACATTTACACTTTCGACAGCATGCTGGTATAGATCTGTACATGTGCTGTATTTAAGTACAGTACTTACAGTCTAAGAGTACTTTAAGTAAATATCAACTGTATAAAAATCTCGTAAAATATTTTAATGTTAATAAATTGTGGCGATTTTAATTGCCTTTGTTGTGAGGTCCAATCAAAGAGAAACACTTAGTACAGGGGAGAGGTACTCTTAAAAAGTCCGTGTACTTTCAGTTTTAGTATTAATCAATGTCACTCAAAATACAATTACTAGTCCGTTAATTTTAATATTGGCTATTAAAAAACAAATAATTTAAAAAATAGTTATTGTCTTGTTAAACAAAAAACTACGGAAACGTATTGCTGCTAACTAAAAAACGAATTTTTTCGTACATTGTACGTCCAGGATGATATTTCGTAGGTACGACTTATAAGTACGGCATACGTACGACTTAATATCTCGTATACGTACGACATATTATCTCGACTTATAATATTTAAATTTCGTACGTACAGCTTGATGCACGGTAAAAGACGAATATAACGAACGCGCTTAAAACGAATACATGGATAGTACGAAGTCATATAGTGGACCTGACCTCTTCTCTATATAAGTCTATATATAACAATATAACGAAGTCGCATTATAACGAAGGTAAAAATAGAGTCCCTGGGACTTTGTTCTAAACGTGTTGTACGCGTATTTTTTGGTTGGCAGAAATACGCTTCCGTATTTATTAACACAACTACTATTGTGAAGTATTAATTTATGTAGTGTCCCTCTTTTCGTTAATTTCGTAGCCCGCGATTTTACAAGGTAACGAAATAGTGTTAATTACAAACTAAACCTAATCATTAAATCAGTGGTGTAGCCAGTAAAAAATTATCGTACAAGTCTGGTGCCAGTGCGCCCACACGATGGGGTCTTGGGGCATAAACAATTTCAGTGATGAAAATGAAGAAAATGTGGTGCTGTATTTTGTTTGTCTACAGTTTGTCAATTCATGAAGATGTTGATATCATGGCAAAATGACAAATGAATATCGGATTAATATTTTAATATCAAAAAATAAAAATGTGCAAGCAAAGGATTATTGACTTATATGCACTATACGCCATTGTTAATCACAATTTACGAATATATCAACCCCTGAAATTGAATTTCTAGATCCATGAAAAATAGACAACAACAAAAATAAATGATTTCACATTGTGAAAAAGTAAATTTTATAACCTACACGTAGAACCATCAGTAATGGCAGAGTGGTTAAAACAACGTAACACGTCTATTGTCAAAACCTTTTTGTGTGTGACTGCAAATTGCTGCTTATGTCCATAGAAATTAAAATACAATTGAAAAATGATTGATATTATTTACTTATATTCCTTGTACTTTGTCGTAACTGATAATTTGTATGCGCACCCGCGATTGGCATTAAGTATTTCTGTAGACGCGATGGAAATTTTGCATGTCGAAGTTTACACCGGAAGTAATGTCCTTGGGGACGTTTTACTTCATATGCGCAACAGTACTGTTTGCCTGGTTTTTCAACATGTCAAATCTCGTAAGCACCAACTCTGTGCAGAAATATTCTAGGCTAATCGCGGATGTCCATACGACTAGGTACAAGTAGATGAAATATATCAATATTCATTCAGGTTTATTGGGTTTTCTATGGAAATAAAGATAAATTCGCCGTCACAAACAAAATGACTTGAACAGTAATTTCTTATTCGGCGAAAGGGCGCGCTTAGAGTTTCGTTTGTTTCAAGGCTGGCCTGGTCAGGTATCACTCGTCTATATCTACGGAGATATGATATATATTTTGTAATGATAAAAACAGGTAGATTGCTTTAAGGCATTTGACACAACTTAAATACTTTTTACGAAATTTTGGTAAAATCTCTCCTCTCATATTTTAATATATTTGGTCCAAATCAAGGCTTGCAATGCAGGCTATTTTATAATGGGATTAAAGATGGAATATCTTTTTCTGCTTTTGATGGATTTTACTGCTGCGCTTGACTTCAAACCCTTTGAGTAGATATAGGAAAAAGTACTCTTGAAATATTCTTTATTGTGTGCTTGTACTCGTTTCTACATATCACAATGTCACTCTAAACTAAATGTCATAAATTGTAGTTACAAACCGGAAATTGTGGCATTTACTGCCTTTGAAGATAAGAAAAAAGGATCATTGTTTTTTCATGTGACACGATTTGATCTTGGCATTTTAAAACCTTGCTTGTTGTAAAGTGCGAAAATTAAACCCATTAGAGTATATATATATATATATATATATATATATATATATATATATATATATATATATATATATATATATATATATATATATATATATGATAACTTAGGACCAAGGATTCTTACAATCGCAATACTGTCTGGCTATTCTGCTATTTAAGGTTGTAAAACATTTGCTCCAACGTGTTTAATGTTTAGACTACAATTTTTTACTGGAAAAAACTCCAGATTAATTATCAAGGCCCTCAAAAAGTTTTATGGCTGTCATCACAGTATTGTTGATAAGTTTGATGTCTCTGTGTCCAGGATTGCCCTGAATATATTTGACGTCTCATAGTTCAATGTTCCTTTTACACAATTTTGATTACACACGTGGCGGGTGTAGCTAGCTAAACAGGAGGTGCTTACCCTTCTGGAGCACCCGACCTCACTTCCTTGGTGGAAGTTCACGTGTCTAACCTAACTTGTCAGTTCCAACGTTTTTACTTTGCTTCTGAATTGTGATTCGGACATGGATTAGTATGTTTGTTTTTTATTGTTTTCTACCCCTCCCTTCGTAGTGCGAGAACCAAGCAAAATAGCATATTCATTCTACTGTCAAATATTTTTGCCATACCGCCCTATCAATTTCATTTGGCAATGCTGGTCATTGAGTCCATATCACCATCGGGAAGGTCAATTCCACATCCGGTGTACATGAGTGTTATTACTCTTGATCAGCGTTAAGTGTCAATGACGACCATGTACGCGTCATATCCATTGCAAAAACGGTTATAAACCGTGATGCAATGCAAGTTGAAAGGCTTTGTAAATACATGCATATATATTATATTTATCTACATTTCGGTCTCCCCAAAAGGATGGTTGAAATTGGTACGGGGAGTGGAGCGGAGTGAGAAAATGGTGTTTAAGCCCAAAAGCGGTTAAAACTGTTTCACGGTTCTGGCAGATTTGATGAAACCAGAGAATCAACAAACATCGGCAAGCTAACTGACAAGTTTTGTCATGCTAGGATCTGCTTGAGTGGAATTTGAACCTATGCAGTGAGAGACGCCGTATTTTATCACAACTAGGCCACCGGGGGTCAAACCCCCCACCACCTTTTTTTTAACAAACAGTCATTGTACAAATATAACATATGTAATAATAAGACTTAAATATAGTGTGCAAATTACATGTATGCTTAAAGTACAAGAGCTGAAATGGAAATTGGTTGCACTGAAATAGTCCTCCACTAAATTATAAAATATTTTGTGGGTTTTAAAAAATTGTTTAGGATGTTTTGTATCTTAGTAAAACACAATAAACCGAGGAGCTTGAACAATTTTAATTGAAAATATACAGGTTGCATAATTCTTCTAAAATGTTAAGCACATTGAAGTTTCAAAATTTCGTTGGGCTAGTGAAACATAAAAAGAGATTGAGACAGAACAGGCTACATTGGTTATAGACATATTTGAGAGATTGCCACATGCATTAGATCACTTCCGTAAATACTTATAACTACTTGATAATCTTGTTTAACAAAGGATTTTTATGTCCGAAACAAAGCGAACACCACTTCAAATTGCATCTTAATTAAGAAAAATCTAAATGCACAATACCGATCTGTTCAAAATTTAACACTAAGTTAACAAATACAGTACAGACATGTCGAAAGTATAACACTGAACTTAACGAAAATAAGCTAGACTGCCTAGTGACTCAGATATGGATAACTAGTGACAGAAAAGCTGTCAACAGATAGAAAACAGCTGCCCAAAAGCTGTCAACAGATAGAAAACAGCTGCACAAAAGCTGTCAATAGATAGAAAACAGCTGCCCAAAAGCTGTCAATAGATAGAAAACAGCTGCCCAAAAGCTGTCAACAGATAGAAAACAGCTGCCCAAAAGCTGTCAATAGATAGAAAACAGCTGCCCAAATGCTGTCGAGATATAGCCAAGTTAAGCTGCCGATTCGGTACTAATTCGATAGCATGGTGTTAAACTTTCGAGAGGTCCGTACTGCAAGTACTGAATTGGTGGTTCTTCTTTGTCCCTAGTTAGCAATTATCGCGCAGCTTTTCGGTAGCTGCTATATATCTCTGTACAGTTTTTTCGGCCTTTGGCTATCCATATCTCGGCGACTCGGCAGTATAGCTTCGAGGCCGAGCCCGAGTCCAGCATTAAACTTTCGACAGGGATGTTATTTGTAAATTATAAACATGATAAAGATGGTGATTGACTAACTAAAGAATACAGAACACTGAAAATCGAGTTTAAATATTAATGAGTTTGGCGTAGAGTTATAATAATGTTTAATGTTATGTAATTATTACAATTAGTGGCCACATTGGGGAAATTTAGCCAGGGGGAACTACCTTTATTCGGTAGTACTTTTTAAGCAAACAAAGCCACTGGAATGTGGATTTAATATTCAAGGCAAATGCATCCAGAAACACCAATAATTACTTTCAGGCTAAATAAATATACACAGGTATTATATTGAGTAATTGTGACTATAACATTCCCGACTTTGGACAGACGCAGGGTTCATTGACGAAATGGTATCCGATTGTGCGATTATATGATACGAACGCTATTGAAAAGGCCCCGCTACCAGCCACTACTGCGGTAGCTCAGTTGGTAGAGTGCTCGCTCCGTAAGTGGGAGGTCGTGGGTTCGAACCCCGTCCGGGTCTGACCCAAGACTTAAAAGTGGGTAGTGACTGTTCTTTCGCCAAACACTGGGCATTACGAAATGAAAGTCACGGTTCTTTCGGATGGGAACTTAAAATAAACGAGGTCCCGTGTCTTGGTAGGCTTGGCACGCCAAAGAACCCTGCTGTATAATGCCATCAGCGCAACGCACAGGCAAAATTTCTGCATATTTGCCTATAGCTGGCGACGTCTCGATATAAGTGAAAAATTCTTGACTGGGACGTTAAACACCATTACTCAACTCAACTCCGCTACCAGCCATTACACTTTTTTACAATCATGCTTGTACATGAGACCCTTCAATATGCGCACGTGTTAAATCAAAAGTCAAATACCAGGCAACTCGGAAAGTACATGTAATATTGAGATGACATATTTAATTATTGACAACTTCTAACATTAATTTTTGTACAGCGTGAACAAAGTGAACCTGTACTTTGTCATCGCTTTCTTCCAAGATATCGAGCTTCTTTGCTATGAAATTATAAGATATGAGTACACCTGGAAATAGTGCGCCTGATAAATGAGCGTGAAAGAAGTATATCTGTTTTATCGTGAGATGTGTAATCTGAGACGGGTAATGCATTTGGTTACATATGCACATTTGGAATAAATTTTCGGAATACATTTTAGAATCTAGTAAAATATTGCGACGGGATGCATCTAATAATTTCTGCAATTTGGCGAACTGATCTCATGTTTACAATAAAAAGTAGTTCGAGAAGTTTGCGTCCTACGATGTAAAATCATAACTTTTTATGAAATGAACAGCAACGGCAGGTTGTTTAATTAATTCTTCGTGAAATCTACGGAAATTTAAATTTATTTTGAAGGTTATGATAACGTATTTTAATGTTGAGGCAATTGTGTCATATTTTAAAATGTTTATCGATTAGATTTTACTTTCGTGAAAGGGAGATAATTCGTACAGTGTTGTATGCAAATTTTAAATACAGTCGTTTTACCAGTTCCGAACAGGGTTTCATATAAGCGCTGCTGCAGACGTCATCCACAAGCAGAGGAAATAAAATTTATGTGGTGTAATAATACAAATGTTTACTGATTCCAAAATATCGACACCTGTGGTCAAAAACACGTGGTAGTATGTTTTCTTGAAAAAAGCATTTCCGTGATCACGATTTGTTTACATCGTTAAACTAGGTCACCAACAATCTGTCGTACATTTAGGAAGCGGTTGAAGAAACAGCAAATTGAGAAAGTTATTTTGCGATTCCTTTAATTGAACGGGATTGAAATTTTAGATTATTCGGTAGTAAAAATTCGGAACTGGTAAAACAACTAAATGATCCAGTTATGCATACAACCGCTAGAATGTACCCCCTCATAGCGACGGTAGGATCTGCAAAACTCTACTTTCTCTCTATCCGAAATGACAAAACGATCGGGTACAACTTTTTTAAATTTTAATTACCGATTGTCTTTTTCATATATTTATGAAATTAATTTTTTTTCGGTTATATTCTGTCTTGCCACAACACAATTTTCCCAACTACGCTGTACAACAGCACGACAGTGCTATGTTTATTTCTATTTTATTATCAGTTTTATTATAGATAATAAAATTATGTTAAAATTATGATGATTGTTGATTTATCATTTTCAGTGCATAAAAGTTGGATTAGATTAGTAACGCTCGACTGATTTCGTTACATTCCTTACCCATTAGATGTTGAATATATTTTCATATCCATGTCCTGTTAAAGAAGTTTGCGAGCGTGCAACGTGACAATTCAATAAGGTTATTTCAATTGCGTAAGTTGGTCATTACGATGACGTTATTTCATAAACTTCCTTTGTTATTTTAAAACGTTCTACAATTGATAGTAAGTGACAGACGTTATTTCATGAACTTCCTTTATTTTAAAACGTTCTACAATTGATAACCAGTGACATACGTTATTTCATGACCTTCATTTGTTATTTTAAAACGTTCCACAATTGATAACCACTGACAGACGTTATTTCATGATCTTCATTGGTTATTTTAAAACGTTCCCCAATTGATAACCACTGACAGACGTTATTTCATTATCTTCATTTGTTATTTTAAAACGTTCCCCAATTGATAACCACTGACAGACGTTATTTCATGATCTTCATTTGTTATTTTAAAACGTTCCCCAATTGATAACCACTGACAGACGTTATTTCATGATCTTCATTTGTTATTTTAAAACGTTCCCCAATTGATAACCACTGACAGACGTTATTTCATGATCTTCATTTGTTATTTTAAAACGTTCCCCAATTGATAACCACTGACAGACGTTATTTCATGAACTTCCTTTATTATTTTAAAACGTTCCACAATTGATAGCAAGTGACAGACGTTATTTCATGACCTTCATTTGTTTAAAACGTTCTACAATTGATAGCAAGTGACAGACGTTATTTCATGAACTTCCTTTATTTTAAAACCTTCTACAATTGATAACCACTGACATACATTATTTCATGAACTTCATTTGTTTAAAACGTTCCCCAATTGATAGCAAGTGACAGACGTTATTTCCTGACCTTCATTTGTTATTTTAAACGTTCCACAATTGATAGCAAGTGACAGACGTTATTTCATGAACTTCCTTTGTTATTTTAAAACGTTCAACAATTGATAACCAGTGACATACGTTATTTCATGAACTTCATTTGTTATTTTAAAACGTTCTCCAATTGATAACCACTGACATACGTTATTTCATGAACTTCCTTTGTTATTTTAAAACGTTCTACAATTGATAACCACTGACATACGTTATTTCATGAACTTCCTTTGTTATTTTAAAACGTTCTACAATTGATAACCACTGACATACGTTATTTCATGAACTTCCTTTGTTATTTTAAAACGTTCTACAATTGATAACCACTGACATACGTTATTTCACGAACTTCCTTTGTTTAAAACGTTCCACAATTGATAGCAAGTGACAGACGTTATTTCATGAACTTCCTTTGTTATTTTAAAACGTTCTACAATTGATAACCACTGACATACGTTATTTCATGAACTTCCTTTGTTATTTTAAAACGTTCAACAATTGATAACCACTGACATACGTTATTTCACGAACTTCCTTTGTTTAAAACGTTCCACAATTGATAACCAGTGACATACGTTATTTCATGAACTTCCTTTGTTTAAAACGTTCCACAATTGATAACCAGTGACAGACGTTATTTCATGACCTTCATTTGTTTAAAACGTTCAACAATTGATAACCACTGACATACGTTATTTCATGACCTTCATTTGTTTAAAACGTTCAACAATTGATAACCAGTGACATACGTTATTTCATGAACTTCATTTGTTATTTTAAAACGTTCAACAATTGATAACCACTGACATACGTTATTTCACGAACTTCCTTTGTTTAAAACGTTCCACAATTGATAGCAAGTGACAGACGTTATTTCATGAACTTCCTTTGTTATTTTAAAACGTTCCACAATTGATAGCAAGTGACAGACGTTATTTCATGACCTTCCTTTATTTTAAAACGTTCAACAATTGATAGCCAGTGACAGACGTTATTGCATGACCTTCATTTGTTTAAAACGTTCCACAATTGATAACCACTGACATACGTTATTTCATGACCTTCATTTGTTTAAAACGTTCCACAATTGATAACCACTGACATACGTTATTTCATGACCTTCATTTGTTTAAAACGTTCCACAATTGATAACCAGTGACAGACGTTATTTCATGACCTTCATTTGTTTAAAACGTTGCACAATTGATAACCAGTGACATACGTTATTTCATGAACTTCCTTTATTTTAAAACGTTCAACAATTGATAGCCAGTGACAGACGTTATTTCATGACCTTCATTTGTTTAAAACGTTCCACAATTGATAACCAGTGACATACGTTATTTCATTACCTTCATTTGTTTAAAACGTTCCACAATTGATAACCACTGACAGACGTTATTTCATGACCTTCATTTGTTTAAAACGTTCCACAATTGATAACCACTGACATACGTTATTTCATGACCTTCATTTGTTAAAACGTTCCACAATTGATAACCAGTGAAAGACGTTATTTCATGACCTTCATTTGTTTAAAACGTTGCACAATTGATAACCAGTGACATACGTTATTTCATGAACTTCCTTTATTTTAAAACGTTCAACAATTGATAGCCAGTGACAGACGTTATTTCATGACCTTCATTTGTTTAAAACGTTCCACAATTGATAACCAGTGACATACGTTATTTCATTACCTTCATTTGTTTAAAACGTTCCCCAATTGATAGCAAGTGACAGACGTTATTTCATGAACTTCATTTGTTATTTTAAAACGTTCCCCAATTGATAGCAAGTGACAGACGTTATTTCATGAACTTCATTTGTTATTTTTAAACGTTCGCCAATTGATAGCAAGTGACAGACGTTATTTCATGACCTTCATTTGTTATTTTAAAACGTTCCACAATTGATTGCACGTGACAGACGTTATTTCATGACCTTCATTTGTTATTTTAAAACGTTCCACAATTGATAGCAAGTGACAGACGTTATTTTATGACCTTCATTTGTTATTTTAAAATGTTCAACAATTGATAACCACTAACATACGTTATTTCATGAACTTCATTTGTTTAAAACGTTCCCCAATTGATAGCAATTGACAGACGTTATTTCATGACCTTCATTTGTTATTTCAAAAAGTTCCCCAATTGATAGCAAGTGACATACGTTATTTCATGACCTTCACTTGTTATTTTAATACGTTCTACAATTGATAGCACGTGACAGACGTTATTTCATGACCTTCACTTGTTATTTTAAAACGTTCAACAATTGATAGCCAGTGACAGACGTTATTTCATGACCTTCATTTGTTATTTTAAAACGTTCAACAATTGATAGCCAGTGACAGACGTTATTTCATGACCTTCATTTGTTATTTTAAAACGTTCAACTATTGATAACCACTGACATAAGTTATTTCATGACCTTCATTTGTTTAAAACGTTCAACAATTGATAGCCAGTGACAGACGTTATTTCATGACCTTCATTTGTTATTTTAAAACGTTCTACAATTGATAGCCAGTAACAGACGTTATTTCATGACCTTCATTTGTTTAAAACGTTCAACAATTTTTAGCCAGTGACAGACGTTATTTCATGACCTTCATTTGTTTAAAACGTTCAACAATTGATAGCCAGTGACAGACGTTATTTCATGACCTTCATTTGTTATTTTAAAACGTTCAACAATTTTTAGCCAGTGACGGACGTTATTTCATGACCTTCATTTGTTTAAAACGTTCAACAATTGATAGCCAGTGACAGACGTTATTTCATGAACTTCCTTTGTTATTTTAAAACGTTCTACAATTGATAACCAGTGACAGACGTTATTTCATGAACTTCATTTGTTATTTTAAAACGTTCTACAATTGATAGCCAGTGACGGACGTTATTTCATGACCTTCATTTCTTTAAAACGTTCAACAATTGATAGCCAGCGACAGACGTTATTTCATGAACTTCCTTTGTTATTTTAAAACGTTCTACAATTGAAAACCAGTGACAGACGTTATTTCATGAACTTCATTTGTTATTTTAAAACGTTCCACAATTGATAGCAAGTGACAGACGTTATTTCATGAACTTCATTTGTTTAAAACGTTCAACAATTGATAGCAAGTGACATACGTTATTTCATGACCTTCATTTGTTTAAAACGTTCTACAATTGATAACCAGTGACAGACGTTATTTCATGACCTTCATTTGTTTAAAACGTTCTACAATTGATAACCAGTGACAGACGTTATTTCATGACCTTCATTTGTTTAAAAAGTTCCACAATTGATAACCAGTGACAGACGTTATTTCATGACCTTCATTTGTTTAAAACGTTCAACAATTGATAGTCAGTGACAGACGTTATTTCATGAACTTCATTATTTTAAAACGTTCCACAATTGATAGCAAGTGACAGACGTTATTTCATGACCTTCATTTGTTATTTTAAAACGTTCCACAATTGATAGCAAGTGACAGACGTTATTTCATGACCTTCATTTGTTATTTTAAAACGTTCCACAATTGACAGCCAGTGACAGACGTTATTTCATGACCTTCATTTGTTATTTTAAAACGTTCCACAATTGACAGCCAGTGACAGACGTTATTTCATGACCTTCATTTGTTATTTTAAAACGTTCCACAATTGATAGCAAGTGACAGACGTTATTTCATGACCTTCATTTGTTATTTTAAAACGTTCCACAATTGACAGCCAGTGACAGACGTTATTTCATGACCTTCATTTGTTATTTTAAAACGTTCCACAATTGATCATGTCGTATGCTAATAATACTATATTATCAATACTAGTGTACTAGTACAGTTTACAGTTTAACTGCTTCGATGGCTCAGTGGTACATCATCCGCCTAAGGAGCAAGAGTTCGTGAGTTCGAAACCGAAATTGAAAAGGTTACTCATGTACTTGTACTAAAAAAATTCGAGATATTGCATCTTCGTCTTTCACTCGGTATTGTTGACTTGACCCACTATACTCTAAATAATACTAATTCAAAACAAGTCTATGACGACTTTAAGTGTTATAGAATAAAACGAACATGTAATTCAAGCATTGAAAACGATTTACAATGAATCGGCATTGGAGTTCATGATTTTGAGCTTGACAAACAGTGGGCAATTATCAAACTGGATTAAAAAAATAATTACCTAACTTCCATGCCATTTTAATTAACGCATGCCTTCCAGAAATGCGTCCTAGCAAAATGAAAAACTGTTAATGCACAGAGTACACAAAAATAAAAATTTAGATATGTTTTAACTGTATTCATTACTTTTGGCTTTTAACACCTCTCCTCTCTCTCTCTCTCTCTCTCTCTCTCTCTCTCTCTCTCTGACCCCTCTTCTCTTTCTGAAAAAGACCACTGCGGTAGCTCAGTTGGTAGAGTGCTCGCTCCGTAAGTGGGAGTTTGTGGGTTCGATCCCCGGCCGGGTCTGACCCAAGACTTGAAAGTGGGTAGTGACTGTTCTTTCGCCAAGCACTCAGCATTACGATATGAAAATCCCGGTTCTTTCGGATGGGAACTTAAAATAAACGTGGTCCCTAGTCACGGTAGGCTTGGCACGCTAAAGAACCCTGCTGTATAATGCCATCAGCGCAACGCACAGGCAAAATTTTTGCACCTTCGTCTATAGCTGGCGACGTCTCGATATAAGTGAAATATTCTTGACTGGGACGTTAAACACCATTACTCAACTCTCTTTCTGAAAGATATGCACAGCTGCAGTTAAAATTTATTCATTGATTCGAATATGTACATTTTGTACAAAGCAGCAATTGTTAATTCTCTGCAATTTATAATTAAACAACTGAAGTGTCTGACAGGGGTCAATTCTGACAAGCTCCAGGCTCTTCTATCCAGGTCTTCAATTTACGACAGCCGATAGCGGCAAGGCAAAATATTACATTTTATGCACGTTTCTGTACTATGGTACACAGCATACGAGGTGCAGAGGTGCAACATTTTACACGTTTACGCGTCTCTCTGTATCACGGTACACGAGACTTTATGGTACACAAACACATCTTTTTTTTGTTTTCTATACTATCGTAACAAACAGGCGGTACGCGTGAGTTTTGTGCATGTTTCTATACCATGGTATACAAACATGGAGTTTTGTGCGTGTTTCTATACGATGGCACACAATAATGGTTTTTATGTGTGTTTCTACACCATGGTACACAAACATGTGGTGCAAAAATCAGCATTTCACGCATAAGCGATCTTCACAATTATATCACACAAACACGTCATATTTTGCACTTCTTTACCATAGAACACAAACCGCACTATTTTATTTGGTTTTGTTCCATGGTAAACAAGTGCGGTACACAAAGAATCATGTGTCGATACCGCGTTTGTACCTGACAAATCTTTGTTTATGTACCTGTATACCAGGTACAGGAACAAACATAGAATAATGTATCTGTGTAACGCGTTTTTGTGTACCATGGTACCCATACAGAGGCGCACATACACGAAGAATGTTGTGTCTGTGTACCGCGTTTTTGTGCACCAGGGTACCCGTACAAAACCGCACGTGTGTACACGAAGTTTGTTGTGTTTGTGTACCGAAACACACAATTCTTCAATGCGAATCCTGTGTATGTATAGGTAAACAACATTGACCTGTTCGTTTGACCTTTCGTTAGGAATATTCATACAGAAGGATCCATTCAATATTTGAGTAGCGTTAAAATAAGCACTTACATATAAACCTATAGCTAGTACCCAGTTTTAGTTTAATATTTCCCTTGCTGTCTCAAACCATTGACCACTGATGCTACACTCGGATATGCGTTTACAATAATGCAGCTGAAATAAAAAGTTGTGTTCTCTATACAAAATAAACCGAGTCATGATAAATATCTAGATTAAAGGTCAAGCGGACAGGTCAATGTTATTTGGCTACATATATACTTTGTCTGACTGCAGTGGGCTTCCGTATCAATTAACTAGTTGTAAAAGTCTAATATTTTAACAACATGCCAGTATAAAATTTGATTTACGCTCCAATTTACGTTTTCGCTTATTTCACATTTCTTTTTATGAATAAAAAACCCCTTATTGTTTTTATTTTTAGGTTTCTGGGTTAAATGCAAACTTTGAACTAAACTTTTTTAAAAATGCATTCACTTCAATTTTATGACAGAATTCAACAGGCTAAAAGTAATGTAAACAAATTATTTTAGACCAAATAACATTATGTCAACTTTAAAAACATTTTGATATGCAATATCTTAGCATGACTCATTATATGCCTTAAGTAGAATTTTTCTCCATTTTTCATTTTTTTTAAAAAGCTCCTTGGCCGAGTGGTCTAGATTGTTCGTTTACGGATTGCAGTGTCTTTCACTACCCAGGTTCGAATCCCTCTCGAGGCTGATTCCAATGTTAGAAAGTTTGTTAGTTCCGAAGGTCATTGTTTTTTCATGACCCCATTTTCCTTAATCGTCCATGAACATCTTGTCAAGATCGCTTCTTGACAGGGACGTTAAAATCCATCACTCAACTGATATGATGACGACCAGTTTTCAGCTAAAAATGGCCTCAGATCCCACTCGAGACTAATCCTAGTGTTATAAAGTTTGTCAGTTCTGAATGTTATTCTTTTCTTTCAGGACTGATTTTTTTTCAGCAGTCCATGTACTGATCACCTTGTCGAGATCGCTTCTTGACTGGGAGGTCAAAATCCATCTCTCAACGCTAAATATGGCCTAAAATCCCACTCGAGGCTGATTCTAGTGTTAGAAAGTTGTCAGTTCTGAAGGTCCTTGTTTTTTTTCCAGGACTCCATCTTCGTCAACCGTTCATGAACAGCTTGTCAAGATCGAATCTTGACTGGGACGTCAAAATCCAAGATCGCTTCTTGACTGGGACGTCAAAATTCATCATTCAACTCTTCTTAGACCTGATATGATGACGACCAGTTTTCAGCTAAAAAAGGAATCAAATCCCACTCGAGAATGATCCTAGTGATAGAAAGTTTGTCAGTTCGTTCTGAAGGTCCTTATTTCTTCCAGGACGCCATTTTCCCCAATCGTCCATGAACAGCTTGTCAAGATCGAATCTTGACTGGGACGTCAAAATCCATCACTCAACTCTTCATTAGGAGACTGATGACGGCCATTTGTTCAGCTGAGATTCGGTGGCCAAATAAGCCTCTTTTGGTTAGCTGGTTGGTGTGTTTCTGCTGTTTTACATCACATCAGGCGTTTTCCTATGGCTGTTCAGAATGAAAAAATATCGAGCAAGTTGCTTTGGTGTGGTGGAGGAAACTGGACCACCTTCAGAAAACCTTTTTTTCCTCCACCATCCCTGAACTTACTTAACTCGACATAGGCGAAACATTTAAAATGGGACGTGAATCACAATATCTCCACTCTCCACCTCACTCCACACCATTACGTCACTACACTCCACACCATTACGTCACTACACTCCACACCATTACTTCACTACACTCCACACCATTACTTCACTACACTCCACACCATTACTTCACTACACTCCACGCCAAAACTTCACTACACTCCACACCATTACTTCACTACACTCCACACCATTACTTCACTACACTCCACACTATTACGTCACTACACTCCACACCATTACTTCACTACACTCCACACCATTACGTCACTACACTCCACACCATTACTTCACTACACTCCACACCATTACGTCACTACACTCCACACCATTACGTCACTACACTCCACACCATTACTTCACTACACTCCACACCATTACGTCACTACACTCCACACCATTACTTCACTACACTCCACACCATTACGTCACTACACTCCACACCATTACGTCACTAC
Source organism: Anadara kagoshimensis (assembly GCA_021292105.1). NCBI lineage: Eukaryota > Metazoa > Mollusca > Bivalvia > Arcoida > Arcidae > Anadara > Anadara kagoshimensis. The sequence goes on from CM037864.1 coordinate 18,800,603, forward strand.
ACTCCACACCATTACGTCACTACACTCCACACCATTACGTCATACACTCCACGTCGCCACAAACATTATTCATTATTCCACTCCACTCCCAATTCCACGTCGAAAAATGTCATTTACTCGAGTCCAACCCACTCCGCTCTACTACTACCTGCGGTTAGAGTGCTCGCTCCATAAGTGGGAGGTCGTGGCTTCGAACACCCGACCGGGTCTGACCCAAGACTTAAAAGTTGGTAGTGACTGTTCTTTCGCCAAGCACTCGGCATTACGAAATGAAAGTTACGGTTCTTTCGGATGGAAACTTAAAATAAACGAGATCCCATGTTTTTGTAGGCTTGGCACGATAAAGAACCCTGCTGTATACTGCCATCAGCGCAACGCACAGGCAAAATTTCTGCACCTTCGCATATAGGTGGCGATGTCTCGCTATAAGTGAAATATTCTCGAATAGGACGTTAAACACCATTGCTCAATTCAACTCTACTATTTTATCCACGACGAAAAATGACATTATTTGAGTCCAACCCACTCCGCTCTACTACTACCTGCGGTTAGAGTGCTCGCTCCGTAAGTGGGAGGTCGTGGGTTCGAACCCCGACTGGGTCTGACCTAAGACTTAAAAGTTGGTAGTGACTGTTCTTTCGCCAAGCACTCGGCATTACGAAATGAAAGTTACGGTTCTTTCGTATGGAAACTTAAAATAAACGAGATCCCATGTTTTTGTAGGCTTGGCACGATAAAGAACCCTGCTGTATACTGCCATCAGCGCAACGCACAGGCAAAATGTCTGCACCTTCGCCTATAGGTGGCGATGTCTTGCTATAAGTGAAATATTCTTGAATAGGACGTTAAACACCATTGCTCAATTCAACTCTACTATTTTATCCACGACGAAAAATGACATTATTTGAGTCCAATCCACTCCGCTCTAGTACTACCTGCGGTTAGAGTGCTCGCTCCGTAAGTGGGAGGTCGTTGGTTCGAACCCCAACTGGGTCTGACCTAAGACTTAAAAGTTGGTAGTGACTGTTCTTTGGCCAAGCACTTGGCATTACGAAATGAAAGTTACGGTTCTTTCGGATGGGAACTTGAAATAACCGAGATCCCATGTCTTTGTAGGCTTTGCACGATAAAGCACCCTTCTGTATACTGCCATCAGCGCAAGGCACAGGCAAAATTTCTGCACCTTCGCCTATAGGTGGCGGTGTCTCGGTATAAGAGATATATTCTTGACGTTAAACACCATTACTCAATTCAACTCTACTATTTTATCCACGGCGAAAAATGACATTATTCGAGTCCAATCCACTCTGTTCTTATAATGGTGAGATACAAAATTATGTCAGTCAAGAACACTAAGTGTAAACATTAGAGTACATATCATTATTAATGTTTTATTTTTGCATGACTTATTATTTTGCTAAGTAACATTAGAATATAAACATTTTATCCGTCTGTGTCAGCTCAACCTCCAGAAAGATCATGGACATCGTGATATGGACCGTTTATCAAAAATTAGGATAAAAAGAAATGAAATTGTCGCATTATGAAAAATTACGCAAGGTATGAGACCTGTCTAATCTGAATAATGTTTCTTTTTACAGTGTGTTAGTTGCTACATCTAAAAAAATGTTCTTAAACTTACTGCGGTGAGCAGTAAAGTTTCTTTAGTTTGACAGAGTGAAACACAACATTGATTTCAAGGTCCCATCCGGAGGGCCCTGTATAGCAATACAATACAGCTATTTTTCAGTTATATCAGAACGTCACCAGCCATAGACCCAGTGGCAGATTGTCTCTACAGTGAGCAGTGAGGGTTCTTTAACATTAAAAGGCCTACCGTAAAAAAGAACATTGATCTCAGGGTCCCATCCGAAGGGTTCTGCATACCAATACAATACAGCTATATTTTTTCAGTTATATTAGACCGTCACCAGCTATAGACGCAATGACACATTTTACTTTGACTTTGCGGTGAGCAGTAAGGTTTTTTTTGGTTTGACAGAGTGAAACAGAACATTGATTTCAAGGTTCCATCCGGAGGGCCCTGCAATATAGTTGATACAGTTATAATGTTAATTATTATCTAGTAACACCTTATGGATCAAGGAGACTGGAAAGGTGTCAACACTATTGTTGTCCTGTCAGGGATTAATAAAGGTAGTGTCGTTTGCCTTTAGTACCCTAATTAGAATTCTATTAAGAAAGTGAATTAAAGGTGATTTAAAACCAATTCAAACAGAGCCTTTACATATAGCATATCCTATAATACATTAACATGTACATTTATCACATTTAGTTAAGGGGAGATAAGCTAGGTTAAAATTTCAAAACCTCCTTAAACCGGACACCTCCCTAAACCGGACAAAATGTATGGTCCGGAGCTTGTCCGGTTTAGAGAGGTTTTACTGTATTACAATACAAATATGCTATAGATACAATGACAAAGGAGGTTGTGCGCTATGAGTCATTTTTGGCCCCATATCAGAATTTGATGAATTTTTTGTAGAACGCAGTCTGAGATTTAGCCTCTATAAAAACATAAAAAATTAAATGTTCTTATGTACCGTTGCTTGCGACGGCGCATGGAAACTGACCCCTCAGAAATCTTAATTTTGCACATTTTGTATTGTGAATTGGGCATATTATATTAGATGTAATATCGTTCTTAAATGTTTGTGCAAATAACATGTCCATATTTCTATATTGGACAGTTGAAGTAAATGTGAAGTTTGAGAACTTAAAATATTAGAATATTTGTTACCATGGCAACAATATTTTGCCCATAGCAACGGTCAACTTAATGTCTTTGTGTTGAGCAGTGAGAGTTCTTTAGTTTGATAGAGTGCAACAGGACATTGATTTCAAGACCCCATCCGAAGGTCCTGCATTCTAATACAATACAGTTTTTTTCAGTTATCTTGGAACATCACCAGCTATAGATGCACTGGCAGATTTTCGTTTTGCCTCTGCAGTGAGCAGTTAGGGATCTTTAACATAAAAATAAAAGCCTACCGTAAAATAGAACATTGATTTCAAGTACAATCCAAAGAGCTCTGATTACTTATACAATGCAGCCATGTTTTTGTCATGTGAACGTAAAGCATATGTCATACTAAAGCATCTAGCCTTCACAATTGAAACACTTGATATTTGCCACGGTATCACTCTATACTCAGTTAGTGTCTACAGTATATTGCATAATTAGCATAGTTTGAAAAATCTTGTAAGTATTTTTCACCTTGACAACTTTATTTTGGTCGACGTGTTGACAAACGATTTCCTGTGTTTTTGTTTTTACAGAATTTTTTAAAATACAGTAAAACACGAATATAACGAACACTCATATTTTTTTAAAAACGAAAAATGTACTTTGAACTTAGTTTTTACCCGATCAGAATCAATTGATAAGCAAGTGATTTTAATATTACCCACTATATATGCCAGCTATACAAGTTTGTGTTAAATTTTCCATTATTTATTATTTTTTTAAAATTATTTAATTTATTTATTTATTAATTAATAATTTATCTATTATTTATTTTAATTTATTTATTTTTATTTATTTATTTATTTATTTATTTATTTATTTATTTATTTATTAATGTATTTATTTATTTTTTATTGGCTGTCGTGCTTGTTGCCATGAACAAAGCCAGGCAAAATGCAGGAATATTTGGTGATCTCACCATTTGTACCTTCTAGACATATGTCAACATCAAAGTCCGTCTTCTGATGCACTTAATCATAAATATCGGTATTTTGTCATTATTATTTATTTATTTATTTATTTATTTATTATTTATTTATATCATTTCACAACACAACACAAGCACTATACGACATACAAAACATAATACATAATAAAGCCAAATTTAAACTGTAAGTACAACACCAGTATAGGTACTGTATTTCCATAAATTTAGTGCACTTGGTTTTTATTATTTATTTCTTTTATTTACATTTATGGTGTTTGATTGAAACACCATAAAAGTTATGAAAGTTATAGGACTATAATTACATTTGCTAATGTGACGTCACTCATTTCTTGCTGACACCTATGCCCGTGACGTCATTGATAGGCTGTTCCAGGAATTAAAAATTGCATGTCGTACACGACAGTGTTTTAAATTTATTTTCAGAATTCAAAAAACAAAAATAAGATTTTCAAAAAATGCGAAATGTAAATATAACCATTGAACTTTCTAGAAATGGCGTTTATAGTGCTATAACTTCCATTGCCGTGCAAAGCAAACTAGTCATAACGCGCTAGCGCGCGTTGTTCGGTTTGATTTGAACGGCAATGGAAGTTATAGCACTATAAACGCCATTTTTAGACAGTTCAATGGTTAAATAAAAACCATGTGCCATCAAATAAAATATCAATAAAATGCATTCAAAATGCAATGACCTTACCGGATTATATTTTAATTAAAAACATTATTGTTCAGTTCTCTTGTACATAGAGAAATTTTGCGAAAGTGTTGGAAACTTGATCAAGTTTATACACCAATTGGGCCTCAGTGTTGAAAACTTGATCAAGTTTATACACCAATTGGGCCTCATTCAAAGTTACATCAGGGCATTTAGGGTCAGGTAGGTAATTGTAGCTCGGGTTTTTTTCAGGTGTGATCATCATAAATATTCCAGTTATGACATAACGTTTAGAGTTGTTCCAAGAAAGAAGGTACAGAAGGGATAATTTTGACATAGTCATATTTGCTTTTTTGTTAAAAAGTTTTAAAAAATGCTCTTTGTACAGAATTAAGGTAGTTCCATACCTTACAAATCGCTTGAAAACATATATTGCAATTTTGATATGTTGTGCATAGGCATAAACGATTCAACATGCCAAAACTTCAGGGTAGGTTTTCGAGTTACTTAAGAAGTTCTGAAGCGCCACCTGGTGGCCATTTTCACGGGATAAATGATTAAAGTACAGCCACTGGTGTCAACAAATAAGCTTTAATATTTTTTTGCCATGTTTAGAGACCAAAAGTGTCTTGTATTTGAATTAACCAATATGTCATGAAAATTATTTGGACCAATGGAATTTTACTTCCGGTCACGTGGTGATTTTCTACAGCGCCAGAACTTTGTAGATACTTAAAATACTAAGTCGAATACGACCCCTGATTTTAACATATATTGCACATGGATAGATAAGTTTGATTTTCTGAAACAAAAAATTGGTGGTAGTCAAGCTACTTTTTTCATTAAATTGCATCAAAATCCTGAAACAAGAAAAAAGCCTTATTCCTTAGATAAGAAGTTTCTATTAATGTCCAAGTTTACTACTATTAACTCAATATTTTCGTTTGGTATTAACAAATAAACAAAAACACTGATTTTGAGCTATTTTGGTTGTGCAAAACAAACCCAGTTTTCAATATCATATGGTCTGTACCCATGGAAATCGTTACCAAAAACAGATGAATTAAAGTGAAAGAGAATTCATATATATATTGATGAAGCATTCTTGATTCTTGGCCGCCGAAATGAAAAGCAAATACAAGAGTATAGTCAATTTGACACCAAGAAAATTTGTTATACAGTATGTTTATTGAAGACTCGTCAGGTTGCGTCATACTATCTGTATTTAAATTCATCGAAAAAATCACATGAAGCAGCATTTACTTTAAAACGATGTACTCAAATTATTAAGACTTGTACCCTCAACAGTGTAGATCTTCCTAATTCCCATTTAAAGATACAGTTTAGTTCTTTAAAATCGTACTAAAAATAGATGTTGTGAATTATAATCTTTTGTGAATGAAGAAAATAATTCTAAGTGATAGCGTAATTGCGTTCCCGCCAAAATTCTATAGGCACCGAAGACCACATATTCGTGACGTCATAAATGACAAAGACGTTAAATGTGACATTTTGACCGTAAATTTTGGGCGTACAGAAAACGACGACGTCACTATGGTATGGAACTACCTTAAGTTCACTTTTTCATGAATGAAAAATATTTTTCCTATTAGGTCAGTATATTTTGTATTAAGTTTTGACAAATTTTTTGTGAGTTTGTTGGAAAATACGACTTTATTCTTGCATTTCCCATGTGCACGGAATTTGTGGAAATACAGTAGTTCAGTTTCTACAACATTATATGTTTTTAAAACACTGGGCGGCCTATACCTGTGTGCGTTAATAGTTAACGATGATAAACCGGTTTTCAGAAGACAGGTCATCAAGCACAATGCAAATAGTTCCGATTGCTCACCAATATAGCCACGTGGATTTTATCTGTGTCATAGGATTGTATCTCTTCCAAAGATTAGACTTTTAGAGTTTCTTAAGAGTTTGATTGGGGACGTATATGTGCTTAATTCGTTTTATCATTTTTATCGATTTTACATTATTATATGAAAAACCAGACTTTTTTTTTTCTCGTAAAAGGATGTCTACAGTTTTTGCCATCTATCGACCCACACACATTTTCCTGGTATGGCTTTCACCTGTATGAGGCCACTTTTATAAAATAGTGATTTCTGTCACTTAATCGGTTATAATATTTCAGTTTAAATGCATAATAAAAAGTGTCTGTACAATGGTAAAATACTCTTAAACACTTAAAATCGAAAATGAATTACTCTTAGCGATTAACCGATGCCACAGTAGCATTTTCAATTCGTTGTTTCAGTTTACAATCAAACCTACCACCATGGAGCTCTTTTGTTACAACAACAAGCACGTTGTTAAGACGATGTGTTTTACACGAGGCTTTTACTTTGCTTTGCCTTGTTATACAAATATCGATGCTTATACAACTTGCTTAGACGTTAAGAGTTTTGACAAAAAAGTATTATTACTCATTCACTTTGAGTTATATATAATTTAGATAATTTTTTTTTTCAGAAAAATTAGGAAAAACATCTCGTGCAAAATGTTTAGGATTCGAACCTACACACGAAAAAAAGCATTCCGTGATATCTTAGCAGTCCAAATATTTTACCACTGAGCTACCAAAGCTTGAGAACGCTCTGTATACGCTACAATTTATAAATGACATGGATAAGGATAAATGTTTAGCTTAAAAGCGTTTTTCAATCTTTTGTCATTATGGAAGGCTTGCCCGTGAATAATTATTATATCAGTGAAAACTGCATTTATTACTTACACTGTTCACGGACAGGCCTGTCATCAATATGAAATCGCAAATATATATAGTTAAATGTAAAGAAATAGTCATTTTTGCTTTTATTCATCGTTTTTATGCACATATAGTACTTTTCCGTTACCAGAGATATCTTTATTGACATAACTCTTTAGAACGTACGGTATGGGCCCGTTGAATGTTAAACACACAGCAAAAGAAAAAGTCCAAGTTCATCCCGGCCTTCGTTAACTGTGCGGTGTCTGTTATTTATCTTTTAGCAACTTTTCAGGCACTAGTTATTGGTGTTTCGGTCACACTATAGCCGAGCTCCCGACTTATTTCTGTTGGCTCATTGTTAAATTTTTGACAGGTCTGTACAAGTACTGTACTTTATTCTATAGATAGAAAGTAATTTTAACAATTATTTTATTAATGTAAATTCTGACATGCATTAAATTTTTCTATGGCTCATTTCCTTAGACATCCTGTGCTTTACGAACGTGCATTGTCTCGGTTTTATCGATGTTAATATTGAAATTCAATGGTTTGTCCAGCGGCTGTGAGTACATGGGACTGCCTTCACAATCTCTAACTAATTTCTGGGGTCCACATATATGTACGTATATTGTGTATGTATCTTTATGGATAACTATGTCTTGATATTGAATCACGTCAGTTGACGTTTACTCGTAACAGAGCCGTTATTCCAAGAATTTGCGCCGTAAACGTTTTCAAAAAAGTTCAGCACAGTCAAAAGAGGCGATTTTCAAGTGAACTGTTTTAAAAAGACCCAATCGCCAATTCTGCGTTACAATTCCTCTTCAGTCGCTATTGGGATCCAAGTGTGTCCTTAGTTATATATATATATATATATATATATATATATATATATATATATATATATATATATATATATATATCTTAAAATTACTACACTTATATTAAACGAAGCTAATGTAGGCAATACAGTCTTTTTTGTGTTATACTTCAAGATATAAGTTTGGAAGTATTGTATTGACGAAGTAAATCGATTTGACATTGCTCCTTTTAACACAATTTTGTTAAGAGTTTATGCATGATCTCTTAACTTTCCTTACGTCACCATCTGTACCTGGCCCCGGTTTTAGCTAAGATTTATTGCAAAATTTCAAATCGATATAATTATGTTTATTCTCAAGATATTGGGGAATTTAAGGTGTCATTTTAAGATCACTTCTAGCTTTGAATAAGTTTTGGAAAAAATATTCACCAGTAGTTTTAAAAAGAGATTACAAACATTTGCTAAATTTAAGGAGTTAAAGAAAACCTTAGTTAAGGAATGATTGTGAAACTGGGGCATGTTTCATTAATTTAAGCAAGCGCGAGCGTGTGTGTAGATTATATAGATTGTATATAAATGTATATATATTTCGGATTTTATCCAGTAAACACTAGATTCCCTTTTTATTAAGACAAATTATGATATCTTATTTTGTAATAAGAGAACCGTTTAACTCAAACGAAAGCAACAGACAAAAATCAGTTAAATTAATATTTGTACTTTCACTCCATTTATGACGCCAGGAAAGGCCTCTCCCTGGCAGTTCATGATAGGGATTGTCACAAACAAAACTGACATCATAGAGGACCGAGGGTGGAAAGGTAGAATAGACAGAAATCTTGTTTAGTGTGTGTGGGGTGTGGGAGTGTACAATATTGCTATGTATATTTTCGATTTTATCCGTTTTAAATAAAAATTCCTATTTTACTACTAGGAAAAACCAAGATACTCTGATGTGTACTAAGACGATTCTAGAACTTACTTAATGTAACTATCAAGTAATGTCAAAGCAGACATTGTCCATGGAACGCAATATGCTACTTTAGCAATGAGAGTGGAATGAAGTAATTGACGTTTCGCCGACCACGCCCACCATGTTCCGACACTTGCTGCCATTACGGTACCAAAGCAGCGTCACGGCAACTAATGACGTTCTTGTGTTAGTGACGTCTTTTAACTGCACAATTCAGGCGGAGTTTTGTAAATCATGCATGAAACATAGTGGGCGTGGCCGGCGATCCGTCAATCGTCTACAGTACCCGAGACACTAATGTCTAAAAATCTATACTTTAACATTTTTTATCGAACAAACATTAATTGGAAACCAAAAAGTAGTTAATTTTCGTAAAATATGCTTTTTCAACGTGCATTGTCTTGGTAATAGCACTTCATAGGTCTCTCTTAGAATCGAGTACACAAGACTGCATTTGTTATTGGTTTCTTTAGTCAAAATATACATGTATTGTGTACTGCCTATTCTATTGTTAGCATACCACGTGATAAACCATTAAACATTATTTCCTACGGATATGGAATTCCATCAAAAAGTATTTCTTTTCCGTAAAAACGACAGTATTCCGAAGTTGTGCACCGTAAACTTCTTCCAAAACGTTCAATACATTTAAGGGACAAACAACTTTTAATGTACTGTTGTATATTGGTGATGATGCAAAACATTTACAATTTTTGTTCGATACTTTGGACAATTAAAGTTATGAATAACAGTTCATGCATTGTTATAATAGAACTTTTAGATTTGTCAAGATGCTTGTTAAGATTCATGTTTAATAATTATAATTATTTATATCTCAAAAACGTTTCTCTGGGGCAAAGGAGCGTTATTTAGCTAGAAAATTGACTCTTTTAAGCAGTGTAAACCCTACCATACATAGTTGTTACAACGACATCCTAATATCTATTTTGGGTACCGGTTCATGATCATTTTCGATAAATGTACACTATTTCCAACTAAATAACTCGCTTTAAAAAGTTGATGGTGGAATATATATATATATATATATATATATATATATATATGTGTGTGTGTGTGTGTGTGTGTGGTGTGTGTGTGTGTGTGTCCTAAAGGAAGTTTTTTTAAATCGTGATGTATGCTTACAACCATAACAGATTTGGATATGAAAAGCTTGAAAAATGTTAAAGATTACTTCAGAATATTAAGTTGGAAAAACCCGTATTGAGGACGGAAGTCAATGTGATATAACTATACTTTGAACACTATGTTTTAATAGTGTCTAATTGACATCTGTATGTTCCTAACGTCACTATAAATTTTGTACTTTTTATATTCTGAAAAGTGTGTGTGGGGTGTGGGAGTGTACAATATTGCTATGTATATTTTAGATTTTATCCGTTTTAAATAAAAATTCCTATTTTACTACTAGGAAAAATCAAGATACTCTGATGTGTACTAAGACGATTCTAGAACTTACTTAATGTAACTATCAAGTAATGTCAAAACAGACATTGTCCATGGAACGCAATATGCTACTTTAGCAATGAGAGTGGAATGAAGTAATTGACGTTTCGCCGACCACGCCCACAATGTTCCGACACTTGCTGCCATTACGGTACCAAAGCAGCGTCACGGCAACTAATGACGTTCTTGTGTTAGTGACGTCATTAAACTGCACAATTCAGGCGGAGTTTTGTAAATCATGCATGAAACATAGTGGGCGTGGCCGGCAATCCGTCAATTGTTACATAGTCAAGATTTACTGAGTCCAATATATACCTATATCAAGAGCACGTGATTTAAGTATCGACCAATGAAATGTTATAAAGTGTATAGCTGAAAGACGCTTTATATATATATATATATATATATTATATATATATATATATATATATATATATATATATATATATTATTCATCCGTATATAGAAGTGATATGAGTTGATTCGGTTAAAATATGATAATACTATATAAGAGCAAAACAAACTTCTGTGAAATCGTGTGAGTATGTTTTCTTTATTTAAATAATTTAGATACATGTGTACTTGATTAGCTAAATTGGTTAGAAAATGGAGAATGTTTCAGAACTTTTGTGGCACGAAATGAACCGATATATAGGTGTAGAAGAAAAAGTATTTATCACCAGAAAGGGATATCAATTATCAGAGAAGTTTTTGTTTTTGGACAAACATTCAAACAATAATCATTATACAAGAATTATCAGTGGAAGTAGAGTTGAAGGGCTAGAACTTCCTGGAAGTGATCTTGACATTATGGCTAAGTGTGATTTCATATCTGTGGTAGACAATGGACGTTCACTTGCACAAGCAAGGGATATAATAATGGACACGAACTATATCAAACCGGGATTTGCAAGACTTTATTGTTCTTCTGAAGTTTTGCAATATTTGAATATCCCTTTAAGTAATGTTACAGAATCCAGAGATTGTCTATTGCCACTTTCGAGTTTATTACTACGAAACAAGACAGTTTCTGATATAAAGGCAACTACAAATTCGAGTGCCATTGTCCATGGTCCTTGTGCAACATTTAAAAATCCAGACGGAATAGAATTCGACTTTTTAATTTGTTTTTCTTGCAAGACATGGCCGAAATTAGCATCAGAGTGGATTCACCGAAACAGAAAAAACAACTGGCCATCAAATGAGTTAGTTGCAGAGATTGTACATGGTGGATGTCTTGTGGTTCCCATTGGAAATCAAAATTCGCAGGAGACTGATATGCAATGGCGAATTTCTTTTTCAGTTGCCGAGAAAAAACTCATTCACTCATTTAATCATACACAGCTCCTGTGTTATGGTTTTCTGAAATTGTATCTTAAACATGTTGTTAATTCCAACATCGAGGTGAAAGATTTACTCTGTTCGTATTTTTTGAAGACTAGTTTGTTTTATTGTATCGAAGAGGTACATATCGTTTGGAAGAAAGAAACATTTTTACATTGTATTTTTATATGTATTGAGCGTATAATCAAATGGGTTAGGGATGAGTACTGTCCGAACTATTTCATTAAGGACAGTAATATGTTTGAGGGTAAAATTTGTGGAGATAAAGGCAAGAAATTATTGAAATATCTTTGCGAACTGTATAATGATGGACCTTCCCGCTTTTGCCAAATTCCTTGCTTATCAGCTTTTACTGCGAAAAAAATAAATCAGAATATGTATACCATTTTCATTTCAACGATGGGCGTCACAACAAATGCAGAAAAAGAACTATTTTGTGATCTTAAACTGTTCTCAGGTTTACCGGCAAAAAAATTTATTACGAATCTCAGTGAATGTATTCATAATGTAGTCCATATTTCTTCCTTAATAGAACAGTCCATTGATCCCATTGATAAAGCGATATTGGCATGCAGTCTACCAGGCCTAGTGTTTTGTCTCGTTCAGCATATGTATCACAAAGTTCATTCAGGAGACAAACAGAATAAACCTCATTATAGACAAATTAGAGCCCTCAGAAACTTGATAATCAAGAACTGTATGACTTTTGATGTTTGCAGTGGAAAGTTGTTACTAGCAACGATATGTTTACTTAACGGGGAGTACAGGAAAGTTAAAGCTATAACAGAGAACGTGGTGAAGGAAATTCTGTCTTCGTCAGTGTATGAAGGACATGGGCAATTTATAGGTAAAAAAACGCGTCTATATATTGATACACTATGTGGTAAAGGTTTTACGTTTAAACAGAAGTTAGCACGAGGTTTTTTGGCAAAAAGTTTCGAATGCTATTTGCAATGTAAATGCTATCCCAATGAAATCGAACCGGAACTTCTTCTACACGATGCATGGGGAATGACATCCATTCCTCCAATTGTATATTCAAGGGTCCTTTTATTTCTTACGTACCACCGTTTAAGTTCCAGAAAGAAGATGATAGATACTTTGAGCAAACTTTATATTGCAGTACAAGATGATTTCTTTGTTAATGAATTAGAGAGACCATTAGCATACTCGCTTCTCCAAAAATGTATCGATCTATGGGAAACAAGTCAAGGGATGGGTTTTAAAACGCCAAGCGATGTGCAATACAAGTATTGATTTTAATATTTTATATGTACATTTTAGATGCCAGTTAAGCAACTCGATTACACAAAAAGTTACAAAATCGAAAATCTGACATATCATTTAAGAATTGTCATTCTCCACATGGTATTTCAAGAATTAATGCAAGATATTCTGGCGTGTGTCAAATTCGGTGAACGGCAAAGTATCGAGAGTCATGACCCCGATTGCCTTTCAACGGGAATTGCAGTACAATTGCTTATGCATGTTTAATCGAAGAGAGATACGGTGATACTGTTAATATATTCATGTACACATTTAAAAAAGTTTAATTACAGCTATGAAAACAATTCATTACAATAAAATCAGCCCAGAATCCAAGCTATTGGAGAGTTGCATTTTTGTTTTTATGTAATCAATTAATAGAGTGTTTATAAAATCCTCCATGTGCAAAAATGTAATTAAATGAATCATAAAATACAACCGACGCCTCCTTGAAGTACATTGGCTTTTGAACTTTCATCTTCCCCATCCACTTCCTCAGTGCCTCAATTTGATTAAGAATGGTATATCTATAGTTCTATTTTAGAGGTGATGGTTCAAATCCCGACCGGGGTCTAACAAATACTTCAAAATAGGTGGTGATTGATCTTATGCGAAGCACTCAACATTTAGAAATGAAACTCCAAGGGTCCTTTGGAAGATACCTTAAAAACTGATGCCCCTTTTAATTTTACGACCGGTATGGTACGTTAAAAAACACATTGTACTAAGCGCTCTGCAATCACTAGAAGGGGGTTTTACCGGAATAAATGCGAAAATCCGGAATAATCAGACCAAGTCCGGAATAAACCAAATTAATCCGGAATAATCAGGTAAAGTCCGGAATAAACCGGTAAAATCCGGAATAATCAGGCAAAATCCGGAATAATCAGGCAAAAATCCGGAATAATTGGACTATTTGGTTACGGTAAGTTTTCCGTAATCTAAAAATTTTACGGATTCTAAAAATTCCGGTAAGTGTCTGATTATTACGGTAACTTGTCTGATTATTCCGGAAAATGACTCATTATTACGGAAAAAGTCTAATTATTCCGGCAAACGTCCAATTATTACGGGAAATTTTCTAAAAAATAATAATTTTTTAAAAAATGTTTACCGTTATAATTGGACATTTGCCGGAATAATTAGATTTTTACCGTAATAATCAGTCTTTTACCGGAATAATCAGACAAGTTACCGTAATAATCAGACACTTACCGGAATTTTTAGAATCCGTAAAATTTACCGTAAAAATATTCTTATTATTCCGGATTTTGACCAATTATTCCGGATTTTGTCTGATTATTTCGGATTTGGTCTAAAAATTCCGGATTTGATCTAAATATTTCGGATTTTCGCAAAGATTACGAAAAGTGTCTTACTATTCCGGAATTTCGCAATTATTCCGGTAAGACCCCTTCTAGTGAATGGTCAAAATTTATGCTATTTTCACCTATATCTGAAATATTTCTGACTGGGACGTGAAACCTTATCCAATCAATCAGTCAATCAATTAATCGCGTTGTATAGGTCTATGTTCTTTTATATTTATTTCATATTTCCGTATCGGGACAGGAGTCGCTTACCCTTCTGAAGCACACGACCTCACTTACCTGGTGGACGTTTACATTTCTGACTTAATTTTCCCGTTTTTAAAGTTTTCACTAGGCTTTTGGGAATATGATTCGGACATGTATTGGTGTGTTTCTTGGGCCTTTTTAAAATATTATTATTATTATTATTATTATTATTATTATTATTATTATTATTATTATTCAAAGTCGTGATAAATAAAAACATAAATAACCCTTAAATGATATTCTACAAATACATAAAAATACATATTATAATACAATAGTTGTAAAGGTATAAAAGTTTATTCAAAACTTTTTTTTCCGTATCACTAAACAATACTTCAGAAGAGGAACGGGAAAAATTGTATTGCAGGCGGAAGACGATGTGACTTTACTACTTTTACTATATTTATATATATATATATATATATATATATATATATATATATATATATATATATATATATATATATATATATTGTTGTCAAGAGTTTCATCTCTTTCATCAACTTTCTTAACGTCACAATTTTTTCTTCTTTTTTTTTTTTTTTTTTTTTTTTTTTTTTTTTTTTGATAAGCCTATGTCTAGTGGTGTGTGTGTGTGTGTGTGTGTGTGTGTGTGTGTGTGTGTCGCTGTTGTTTCAATATTATCATGTTTATTTTATATTTTATTTACTCTTGTAAAAATTGTAATTATACTGAGCTATCATAATTTGTACTATAATGATCCTGTATTTGAATGAAATTAACGAAATCAACAACAAACTATTTGTTTTTTTAACTCATTTTTGACACCATTGAAAGAAATATCGCTAGTAGTTCCTTATAGGGACTGTCACCAGCAAATCTGACAATGAATGCGATGGAATATGGGAGTAGACGGAAATCTCGCTTTTTGTGCCTCTTGAACACCTGTCAACTTTAAGGTCCTTCCACTGATGTCTATTATTTGCATTTTGACGTTTTTTATCAAACTTACATTAATCGGAAAACTACACGTGATTTGTACTAGTGATGTTTTTGTGAACGTGCATAGTATTGTTTTTATTATAATTAAAAATATTTATTAAACTTCCTAGGTTTCTTAAAGCAGCGAGTACCGTGACAGAACTGCGTTTCCAATCTATAACTTATTTCTGAGGTCCAGAGATATATATATGTATATTGGCTATTTTATCGATTATTCTGTTTGTTAGGGTACCATGTTAAAGTTAAAGTCTGTCCCGAGCCATTAGGCCCATCAGGCCGGAGCTTATCCCGGTTTCCGTGGCGTTAAGCGACTGAGAGTACAAGACTCTCCCCTGAATGGGACGCCGGTCCATCGCAGGGTTAACCCCCAGCATTTTGCTGGTACTCATTTATTTTTCAGCTGAGTGAACTGGAACAACGTGAAATTAAGTGTCTTGCTCAAGGACACAACACATCGCCCGGTCCAGGGATCGACCTTCGAATCATGAGTCCAACGCCTTAACCACTAGGCCACGCGCTTCCACCATGTGAAAAAACATAAACTATTTCTTCTACGGATATGGAATCCCATTAAATGACGTTTCCCCGTGAAAACGAGAATTTGTTTGACGTAAAATTATTCCAAAATATTCAGCAAAGTTAATTATCACATACGTTTACTGTACCGCTGAATATTGTTGATGATACAAATCATTTACAAAATTACTTTCGATATTTTCGGAGTTACAAAGTAATAAACAAAAATCCACGTATCGTTTGAATATTATTTAAGATTTGACAAGGTGCTGTCAAGATACATTTCTATATTTAAGTTTGGGTAATTCTTCTATTTCAAAACTCTTTATGCGGCAGTGTCATCATAATATTGCTGATAAGAATGATGTCTCTGCATTCAAAATATTCTTAGATATCAAAAACAAACATATTTATCCATTTCCGAATCACAATCCAGAAGCAAAGTAAAAACTTTGGAACTGACAAGTTAGGTTAGACACGTGAACTTCCACCAAGGAAGTGAGGCCGGGTGCTCCGGAAGGGTAAGCACCTCCTGTATATATTTGACGTCCGATAGTTTAATGGGCCTTTCGTTCTTAATTTTGATTTCACGCGTGACGTTTTTAGCTTCCTCAACTGTACGTATTTATCCTTCCTGACACCCGACCTCACCTGATAGAAACTCACGTTTTAACTTAATTTTCCCGTTTTTTCTTTGGTTTTGTTATTATTATTTGGACAAATGAGGGAAGGTCAAAAAGTTCATAGAACAGGGTATATATTGCCGCAACAAACCATACATTTTATTATTATTTTTCAACATAGTCGCCATTTACCTAAGTGAACTTAGCCCATTTATCTTTCAGACTGTCTATGCCTTTGAAATAGAAGTCTTCGGTTAGGGTCTGAAACGGTTTAGTCTCACTTAGCATACATTTTAAAAAATCATAGTCTCACTTAGCATACATTTTAAAATCGCCAAATTTTACCTGAGACCTGTACACCTGGCTATAGTATATTTCCTAAATATGCATTTAGTTTATAATAAAAGTAACAAAACATAACAATTAAAGAATATAAATAAGAAAATAAACAATTAATTAATGATAAATAAGCAAAAAATAAACAAAAATAAATAAATAAATAAATAAATAAATAAATAAATTCATTCATAGGTAAATACATTAAAAAAAACCAGGAAAATAATAAAACAAATGTTTTAAAAAAAATAAATAAACAAATCGATCACATATTCAGTGAGGAAAAACATGTTTAATTGGTGGTGTGATTCAAACTTGGATATATTACTTGATATAATTTCAATAGACTTGAAATTTCACTTGTTTCATAAGAAGCTGAATATATTTTTTCATATTTTTCATTATTTTTAAAAAATATTCTCGGCTTTTTCAATAAAGAAATTAATTCATTCATTCAATTCTTCATTCATTCATTCATTCATTCAAAACCAGTAAAATAAATAAATAAGAAATATAATTAATTTAATCAGTTAATTAATAAAAACTAGTAAATAAAATAAATAAAAACGTGTAACTAAAAAAATATAAATAGATAAATAAAAATGTATTAATAAAAACTGGTAAAGAAATACAAATTGGTAAACAAAGAAAATAAATAAATAAATAAAATCAAGTAAAGGAATAAATAGATAAAAATAATAGATAAATAAATAAATAAATAGATAAATAAATAAATAAATAAATAAAATCAAGTAAAGGAATAAATAGATAAAAATAAATAAATTGATTAATGCATTTTTTATGAACGGAAATATAGTCAAGTTTTACTAAAACAAAATTTTAATAAACTACGTATACACCAGGATTTCTAGCAATTTCACAGAGAAATGTAATTGCAATAACAATATCCACTTTTGTTCTTTATTCAAAAACATCTTTTAATTTAGTTTTTCTGCCATTAAAATTATTTCCTTATGTAATGAGATTTATGGACTTTGTGAAAAAATTTTATTATTGTGTGTTTAAAGTATTCCGTACATTTTTATTTATTGGTAATTGTAGTTAGATCTTTTTAATTAATAACCTCCTAATTATAGTGAAAATTCTGTTTTTTTCACAATTTGAAAATGTGAATGCTAAAAAAAAATAATTTTGATTATGTCACACCTGAATATTATTATAATAAATTTTTTGTCTAATAAGTGATTGTTTTCAGTTTACAGATTTAAAAAAAATAGAATTGAACACATTTAATTCTTGTTAAATTGGCTGTTTAGTGCTTGTATCATTTGCATTAATGTCATTTTGTTTTGAAACAGACTTTAGTTTACCTGTAATTAATTTCTATTGTTCTCTCCATGGTCCACAACCATGTTCCAGTCTCACTTAGCATACATAAAAATCCTACCTTTTTACCTTGAAATTCCAAATGTATGCTAAGTGAGACTACAGGTCTGAAACCATGTCTCTGTGGCAGCCTTAAGTCCATCATCATCATCAGAAAATTTGATTCCCCGTAAATGGGATTTCAAATTTCTAAATAGCAAATAATCACTGGGTGCCGAATCGGGACTGTAGGGTGGGTGATTATGTTGTTCGAACTTGCATTGACGAATCGCTGCTTGTGCAATCATTGACTAGTGCACAGGAGCATTGTCGTGAAGAAGCAATACCCCTAGGTTCAACTTTCCCCTCCTTTTTAATTTAATAGCAGCTTTCAGCTGCTTTATAAGATAGCATAGTAAGCCCCAGTGATGGCTATTCCAGCAGGTTTATAATTGATTAACAGAACACCCTTAGAACCCCAAAACACAGTGGCCATGACTTTGCCAGCTGATGGTTGGGTTTTGAATTTCTTTGGTGGGGGTGAGCCAGGGTGCTTCCATTGCATGGACTCTTTTTGGTTTCTCGGTCCCAATGAAGAATCCATATTTCATCACCAGTTACTAAACGTAAATGGAAGCTCTCCGGGTTATCATTATAAATGCAAGAAGCTCCCGACTTGACTGGAGTGTTCGGAATCGATCCTGCACTTTAAGGTTTCTGGGGACCCATCGTGCGGACTTTTGACATCCCAAGATGCTCGTGGATAACCGTGCATACACTTCCATGTGAAATGTCGTCATACTCCCTAGGTATGTTATCAATCCTAATTCGACGATCATTCATGATGAGGGTCTCCACAGACGTGACAATTTCCTTTGTGATGACATCAGCTGGCCGACCTGACCGTGGGTCATCCTCAGTGAGGTGCGCCCACGTTTAAATTAAGCTTACCATTTTGCCACTATGGAATAGGCAGGACCACTGTCACCGTACACCTCGGCCATTCGCCGGTGAATTTCTTTGGCATTTGATCCCTCTACTGTGAGGAACTTTATTACTGCCCTAAACTTAACATTTTGATTTTCCATCATTGCTTGATGGTCACCAACTTTGAATGCGCTTGGGAATTACACAAATATGTTGTGACAAATAATTTTGATATGTTTAAAATGGCGGAATGTGGTGTTGTCAAAATAAGTAAAGAAAATATGTGTTACGCTTGGCTGAATACGCTGTTCTATGAACTTTCTGACTTCCCCTCGTAGATGTCTGTGTTTTAATTACTACACTTGATGGAGGAAATAAATTCCTTTGTGATAACCTAAAGGGATAGTTGGCTTTCCAAGTTACACAAATCGCTAAATATACAAACATCAACGAAATATTTATATACATATGAAACTTCATTCAAATTCTACATGCCGTATCGCTAAACAATTCTTCAGGATACGAAGCTGGAAAAACAGTTTTAAAGACGGAAATCGATGTGACATTACTCCTTTCAGCACATTGTTAGGAGTGCTTTCTTGGCCTCTGAACTTCCCTAACGTCACCAGTTTACTCTGTATTTTTAGAAGTGTGTGTGTGTGTGTGTGTGTGTGTGTGTGTGTGTGTGTGTGTGTGAAGGACTACCTTTGCAATCCCTTACTTATTTCTAAGGTCTGTATATATTTATATTCTCTATCTTTATCCATTATTTGTTTGTTAGTGTAGCAAGTGAAAAACCATAAACCATTTTTTCTACGGATATGGAATCCAATTACATGATGTTTCCCCGTAAAAACGAGATTTTTTTACGTAAACGTATTCCAAAACATTCAGCAAAGTTAATGGACAATCACGTTTACTGTACCGCTGAATATTGTTGATGATACAAATCATTTACAAAATTACTTTCGATATTTTCAGAGTAACAAAGTACTGAACAATAATCCTTGTATCGTTTTGATATTATTTAAGATTTGGCAAGGTGCTGTCAAGTTTCATTTCTATTTTTAAGATTTGGGTAATTTTTCTATTTGAAAACTCTTTATCCGGCTCCGTCATCACAACATTGTTGATAAGTATGATATGTCTGCATCACAAGTTTTACTAAATATATTTGACGTCCGATAGTTCAATGGACCTTTCATTTTAATTTTGATTTCACGCGTGACGTGTGTAGCTACCTCAACCGTACGTGTTTATCCATCCGGAGCACTCGACCTCACTAGCCTTGTAGAAGTTCACGTTTTGAAGTTAATTTTCCAGTTTCTAACGCGTTTTCTTTGGTTTTTGTTATTATGATGTCTGTGTTTTAATTTCTACACTTAACCAAAATTGATGGAGGAAATACACTCCTTTGTGATAACCCTGAAGGATTGTTGGCTTTTTTTTACACCAATCAATTAATAAACATATAATAATAAGATATGTGTATACATATGAAACCTCATTCAAACAATACATGCCGTACCGCTTAACAATTCTTCAGGATAGGAAGCTGGAAAAAACAGTATTGAAGACGGAAGTCGACTTTTAGCACATTGTAGGAGTGCCTGCTTGACATCTGAACTTCCCTATCGTCACCAGTTTTTCCTTTTTGCTTTGTTGTGTGTGTGTGTGTGTGTGTGTGTGTGTGTGTGTGTTACTAAAGCATTTTGCAACATAAAGATCTAAACTTAAACTGTCAAATTTTAACGCGTGAATTCCACTAGGGGAGACTGAAGGATAATCACTTTCTGTTTCAATTTAAAAAAAAATTATCAACATTATTTTTAGCCAAGCGCTTGTTGTTAACACTTCTTATTACTATATTTATGTTTATTATTATTATTATTTATTTATTTATTATTATTAGTAGTAGTATTATTATTATTATTCAGTTTCTTGGGATTAGAAGTCAATGATCGGAAAATATACACACATGGCCTTCACCTTGAGAAGTCATTAGATATGTGCAAACGTAATTGATTTTTTGTAAAAAAGCATTGTAAGTAATTGTTTTGTATTAGATGACATTCTTTAATTATGTTTACTTAATGAATTTCAATCAGAATGATTGATTTATGGCATTCATTGATATCATTACTTATACACAGAACAGGCCTGTCAAAAGTTTAACGCTAAGCTTATTAATACTAAACCTGTATTAATGTTCCAGGAATGGAAGGCCGTTTCGGAATACATATATACAGTCTAATCAGAATTTTTTAGTGTACCGTTACTTTTCAATAATTTGAGAAATTCTTCTTTCCAGTGATACCAAATTTATTAAAATCCATGGTTATTTTGATTTCAAAATCATTGGTTGAAAGATTGAGTGTCCGTAAAAACCGTCAAATCGTGCGTTTTCGCACGATTGGTCAACAAAGGGTTAAAGGTCCCCTCTATATAAGGGCCACCTGCTGATAAAGGCAAATAGAATTGTTTCCCAATTGTTCTGTATTCATCGTATTTGAACCTGTATATAAAAGCCACCTGCCTATAAAGGCGGCCACTTTTACTGATTCCCTTGGGTGGCCTTTATAACCAGGTCTAACTGTACACATAGACGTACAATTCCTCGTCAGTAGTGCTTGGCAGTTGGGGTAATCAAAATATTTTATTTAAAGAGTGAGTAGTGATTAATGGTGTTTAACGTCCCAGTCAAGAATATTTCAATTATATCGAGACGTTGCCAGCTATAGACAAAGGTGCAGAAATTTTTCCTGTGCGTTGCGCTGATGGCATTATACAGCAGGGTTTTTTAGCGTGCCAAGCCCACCGTGACACGGGACCTCGTATATTTTTAGTTCCAATTCCAAAGAACAGCGACTTTCATTTCGTAATGCCGAGTGCTTGGAACAAGAACAGTCACTACCCACATTCAAGTCTTGGGTCAGACCCGGCCGGGGACCAAACCCGCCTAAGACAATTAATACTTTGAACGATTAAATTACATATTATACCAGATTTAATTTTACAGCATTAGACGACCATTTCGGAATGCAATTCCTCATTAGTAGTGTTTGAAACCAATTGGTTTTTTAAGATGTTGAAAAGATACCTAAAGGAAAAAAATATATTTTAACAAATTTATCGAAGGAAATACTTTGCATGGGTGATATTTCCTTAGTTTTTGAGGAATTTCAAAATTTAATTTAACATAGGTAAGTTTTAAAACCAAATCGACAGATTACCTCTAGCAATGTCTCAGCTTTTCTTTCATCTTGCTATGTTTTAGAAAAGGATTTTCGCTAGCAGAAACGATGGCAGAAATTTCTATCTTCACTTCCAAGCGCGTACCTTCACCTCCACGTGTACGTGCGTATCTTCACATACACGTGCCGATATATCGTCGTCTTGCGGGAAAATGACACCCGAATCTCAAAAATTTGAAATTTTCATTGCGTTTCAAATGTTTTATTTTGGTAGATTAGAATAAATAACTTTGTTTTCTAGTTTATACATTATGTATAAGCAAAAATCAGGTATATTTTATTAAATTTTATGTAAAACGTTAAACCAGGATGTAAAATTTACAAAGATGGCGTCGATGTCAATGTTACTCATAATTGAAACAAACATTTTGTCATCAAAATAAAAGAATCAGTTATAATTCGGACATGGATTAGTATGTTTGTTTTTGATTATGAGTGTTTCCATGTAGGATAGAGAAATTTCACCATCGGGGTTGAATATATCTGCCAGAGACTCGGCAAGCCTCGTCTCTTGACAGAAATATTCAACCCCTTGAATGTGATTTCTCTATCCTACATGGATAATCATAATACAGTCAAACCTGCCTTAAAGGCCACCTCTATATAAGGGCAACCTGCTTATAAAGGCCACCTCTATATAAGGGCAACCTGCTTATAAAGGCCAGTAGAATTGTATTCCAATTGTTCTTTATCCATAATTTTTGAACCTGTATATAAAGGCCACCTGCCCATAAAGACCACTTTTACTAGTTCCCCTTGGGTGGCCTTTATAGACAGGTTTGACTACATATTCTATTATACTTCTTTCTGTCTTTCACCAGTTGTTCGTCCACTAGCTATCCATATTTTTTGACAGCCGATAGATGTTCGACCTCTTTTCTTTAGCTCAAAGCTAAATTTTCGACAGGTATGTACTTTAAACAATTGTTATTTATTTAGATACGATTTATGTTTCTTAAATCAAACTTGTTATTTTTACAGTCATGACTCATACTTCTGTCAAAAATTTATGATCGTTATAAGAAAACAAAACATAATTCTTTTTGGCATCAAATGATCATTTCCACGTACATTTTGCGTACAAAATTTTGTATAGTGCTATTTATAACAGAAGTAGTAGTAGTAATTGTGTTTAACGTCCCAGTCAAGAATATTTCACTTATATCGAGACGTCACCAGCTATAGGCGAAAGTGCAGAAATTTTGTCTGTGCGTTGCGCTGATGGCATTATACAGCAGGGTTCTTTAGCGTGCCAAGCCCCCCGTGACACGGGACCTCGTTTATTTTAAGTTTCCATCCGAAAGAACCGTGACTTTCATTTCATAGTGCCGAGTGCTTGACGAAAGAACAGTCACTACCCACTTTCAAGTCTTGGGTCAGACCCGGCCGGGGATCATACCCACGACCTTCCACTTACGGAGCGAGCACTCTACCAACTGAGCTACCGCAGTGGTTGCTAATTATAACAGAAAAAAGGATTTAAAACTATACACATAAGATTGATTGATTGAATAGGGTTTTAAATCAAGAACAGTACATTTATATCGATACCTCACCAGCTATAGATATAGTGGCAGAAAATTTGTCATTATGCCTTGCGCTCAGGACAATTTGCAGGTAGATCTTTTTAAGGCACCACCACGCCTGCCGCGAAACGGAGCATCTATTTTTAGGTTTCACGAAGTACCTCATGATTTCCATTACTTGGCGAAAGAACAGTTATTAGCTAGTTTCAAGTCTTAGTCACACGCTGGTCCAGGTTTGAACCCACGATCTACCACATACAGAGCGAGCACTCAACTAATTATGCTACCGTAGTGGTTATTAAAACATACGAAAAAGTTTCCCGAAATATAATACGTGTATGAAGTTAAAACCTTAACCAATCAAACGTAAACATACCGATCTATACAGTCAACTCTGTCTATAAAGGCCAACCAAGGGAACCAGTCAAAGTGACCTTTATGGGCAGCGAGCCTTTATATACAGGTTCAAAAAATACAGGGATTAAAATCATCTGAATAAAGAACAATTGGGATACATTTCTACTGGCCTTTATAGACAGGTGGTCCTTAAATAGAGGTGGCCTTGAAAGCAGGTTGGACTGTATCTTAATCACAATCCCAAAAGATGGGTGTAGTGGGCAATATGTTCTCCTGGATTACCCAGCTAATTATATTATTAACTTCCATTTTAGAAGTTCACGTGTTTTGCGGAATTTGATTGACTATGCCTTTATGGATCGCGATTTTGAACATGGAACAATATGCTTGTGCTTGATTTATTATTACAGTCCAAATTTCCTTAAAGTCCACCTCTATATAAAGACATCCTACTTATAAAGGCCAGTAGAGATTGTATCCCAATTTTTCTTTATTCAGATTATTTGAATCCCTACATAAAGGTCACCTGTCCGTAAAGGTCACCTTCTATGAAGGTCACCTGTCCATAAAGGTAATTTTATACTGGTTCCCTTGGGTGGTCGTTATAGACAGGTTTGACTGTATTTCTATTATCATTATTCATTATTATTATACCCCTTGCTTAAAAAGTGGGGGGGCATATAGTGATAGTATAATAGGGATGTCCGTCCGTCCTTCCGTAACACCTTAGGGTACCTATCTCTTATCCGCAACTCCTCCTAAACGCTTCAATGGATTTTCATAAAACTTTCACACAATCTTTGTAATATAATGTAGATGTGCACCTCCTATTTAAAAATTTGATCCGATGGATTTTTAGGAGCGGGGGTATTTTTGTGAGCTTGTGTCTCACAGTTTTTCTAGTTATTATTATTATTATTATTATTTCTGTTGTTGTTGTTGTTGTTGTTGTTGTTGTTGTTGTTGTTGTTGTTGTTGTTGTTGTTGTTGTTGTTTACTAATATCTAGTAGATTCAGCACTTATGAAAATAAAAAAATAACAATAGGACTTCGTAAAGTCACACAAAAAACAATTTTGAAACCATTTCATTGTTTTAAATCTTTAAAGGCGAGTTTTGTTATACAATTGAAAAGAACACATGCAAATTAATTAACCAAATGCTAATGTGATGTCATTACATGTATTTTTTGCTCTTCAGTTTTTTGCTACAGTAACACCTGACGATTAATGATAAAGTTGACCTTTTAAGGTCACGCTTATATGAAAATTAAACGCATTATGCAAAATTCTGTATTTCATAATAACAAAGTACGTTTTATTTTTTAAAAAAAACAATATCATTCAATAACAAGAAATCTGTGAACTACTCCTTACATACTATACCCCTGTTTTTAACTTCAACTATTGATCGTAAATGTCAAAAAATAAAAATGAAGTCAGTGAACAGGAGGTAGATGCCTGGACGACTTGAAATCGGTACTAACGACTTGGGACTTCATACTGAACACGCATACAAAATTTCAAGTACCTGTGTTTTATGGTGTTCTGTTAGGGCAAAATTGGTATTATCGCTTCTTCGCTCCTTCGACCTGAAAGCGAAGAAGCGAAGTTGCGCAAATACGATGGAAAAGGAGTGACGATACGATGGAAAAGGAGTGACGATACGATGGCGAAGAAGCGAAATTGCGAAGATACGATGGCAAAATCGCTACTTCGCCTTCAGTACTTCGCTTCTTCGCCATCGTATCATCGCAACTTCGCTTTTTCGCGTTCAGGTCGAAGGAGCGAAGAAGCGATAATGCAAATTTGCCCCTAACAGAACACCATAGTGTTTTGTATTTCCTGAGAAAACTGTTACGAGAACTTTTGCTAGGAGAAGAAAACCTAGGCCTGATAAATTTTGCATTATTTTGGTTATAACAATGTACCATCAAAACAAAGTACTTGACTTAATACTGTTGCTAGGGAAGAGAAAATCCTTCATTTCATAATTTCATAATAACAATGTACGTCCATTTAACATGTCACCCTTTTTAGAAATAACTAGAAAAACTGTGAGCCACAAGCTCACAAAAAAATACCCCCCGCTCCCCCCACATAAAAAAATCCATCGGATTAATTTTTTAAATAGAAGGTGTACATCTACATTATATCACAAAGATTGTGTGAAAGTTTCATGAAAATCCATTGAAGAGTTTAGGAGGAGTTGCGGATAAGAGATAGGTACCCTAAGGTTTAACGGAAGGACGGGCGGACACACGGACGGACACCCCTATCACTATATATACCCCTACTTTTTAAGCGGGGGTATAAATACAAGTTGCTTGGCTAAATTATGTATCTGTGTAAAAGCAGAAAACTTTCATACTAGTACATGTATATCGTTTTAGAATTATTACCAGATGTTTGGACTAAATATCTTTGCTAGTACAGAAGAACTTGCAAAATGCTGTATTTTGTTATAACACTAGGTACTTAACTAAAGATAATGAAGGAAAACTTTAATGTCTCGTTTAAGAATTAATACAAGATTTTTTGATTTAGTATCATTGCTAGGGGAGGAAAACTTGTAAAATTCTGCATTTCGTTATAACAATGTTAATTTTTTTTAATTCTTCAATTCGTTATAATAATGTATATTTAATCGTTTCAAAAATTAATACAAAATGACATAATATCTTTGATAGGAGAGAAAATTTAGTAAAATTCTGCATTTCGTAATAATAATGCACATGTTAATAATTTAACCTTTTCAAAAATAAATACAAGATGTTTGACTAAATATTGTTTGCTAGGGGATGAAAATTTGCTTACTAAGCATTTAATGCCACGGGGATAAATTCAGCGAGGAGTTAAAACATAGAGGTTATTGACCCCGTCTGGTTTGTAGCTTTACTTATCCAGGTATGTTGTGAAAATGATGCTCTATCATTAATTTTGTTTTTTGATGTACGTTGTATAAGATGAAGAGGTCTCTACTATGAAGTACAGTACAGACCAGTCAAAAGTCGAAGGGGAACTTAAACGAGGTCCCATGTCTTTGTGAGCTTGGCATTATAAAGAATCCTGCTGTATAATGCCTTCAGCGCAATACACAGGCAAAATCTCTGCACTTTCGCATATAACTGGCGACGTCTCGATATAAGTGATTTTTTCTTGACTGGGACGTGAAACGTTATTACTCAACTCGACTTAAACTTCGCACAGGTCTATACTGTATGTAATTTTTACTTGCTCAGAGGAAGGTCCGAAATAAAGCGAGGTCATAGAAGAAGAGAAGTGACAATCCTTTTTAGAATATTTAATTTAAATTGTCGTTTTATTGTAAATACTAAGTTGAAGTTGTCAGATAACATTTTTTGAAGAAAAAAAAATTCATTCAGTATTTCAATATTAATATTGAATTTATTAAACAAGTTAAAAAATCCTTAAGCAACGGGCCTTGGCGAGTTTAATAAATTCAATGCATGTAATATTCTGTTTATTATATAATCAAGGAAAAATCTTTTTTCTTGAAAATACAAACCATCTTCACTATAGGAAAAGAGCTTGTGGACACAGAAAACCTTGGTAACCAGCGCGCGACATTCGAATGTTCGCGCGCTATGGCGTCGATTGCTGATTGTTTCAGAAACATTTGGTTATTTTAATATAATAAAAAAGAACTCGTATAAATTGGAAACATATACATGTATATTGGGTTTTTATTTGTTCTATGGAAATTTTGTCATGATTATACTCATAAAAAAATAAGACGTCATGGAAGTGTGTCGGAAACAAATGGAAGTGTGTCGGAAACGAACAACAGTCTACATCATGTAGCGCGTGCACATTGGAATGTCGCGCGCTGGTTAATTACCAAGGTCACAAAAACTATAATACACGTGTGTAATATAGTTTTTATTACATAACTTTATTGTATGGAATATTGGGAAGATTATATAATTGTACATGTCATGTTCTGATTTTGAATTTTTATTAAAATAATGCATTCAAAATCAGCACATGACATTGAATGCATTATTTTAATAAAAATTCAAAATCAGCACATGACATAATTAATATATAATGTTCTTGTATTGTGTGTTCTTTGGTTACGTTACATTGTTGCTAAGTACAAGTTGTTCAATTTCAGTCTAACCTGCCTTAAAGGCCATCTCTATATAAGGTACACCTGTTAATAAAGGCCAGTAGAATTGTATCCTAATTGTTCTTTATTCATATCATTTGAATCTGTATATATATAAAGCCCATCCTGCCCATAAAGGCCACTTTTACTGGTTCCTTTGGGTGGCCTTTATAGATAAGTTTGACTGTAGATAGAATTTTTATTTCATTTTACATAAGATCATGACATCCTGATCATGGTAGCTTTTCGTGGCTTTTCTGTATTACGTATTAAAGGTTAATTCATTCATAACCATAATTCTATTTAAAACACAATTTGAATATTTAATGAATTTAAGATGTATCCTTTTTCTCGTAAAATCAGACATGTCGTCATCTCATCACTAAGGGGTTTGGCTTAAGATTCCGCTGCCAAACCTGTCAGATTATGCATACCACACGCGATATTTCCGACCCTTTCACAATTCTCCAAGACATCTGACGCCTCGTGTTTCTTTGTTTTTACCTTTAATTTTTGTGTATGTATTTTTATACTTATTTCTTGTTTACTTTTAATCTTTGTTTAAGTGCTTATTTTTATGTTTTGTTTAAGTGTTTATATTTATTTTTTTGCTTTATTTATTTATTTATTTATTTATTTATTTATTTATTTATTTATTTATTTATTTATTTATGTTTATTTTTTCTTGTTTACTTTTAATCTTTGTTTTAGTGCTTATTCTTTATGTTTTGTTTATGTGTTTATATTTATTTTTTGCTTTATTTATTTATTTATTTATTTATTTATTTATTTATTTATTTATTTATGTTTATTTTTTCTTGTTTACTTTTAATCTTTGTTTTAGTGCTTATTTTTTATGTTTTGTTTAAGTGTTTATATTCATTTTTTGCTTTATTTATTTATTTATTTATTTATTTATTTATTTATTTATTTATTTATTTATTTATGTTTATTTTTTCTTGTTTACTTTTAATCTTTGGTTTAGTGCTTAACTTTTATGTTTTTTTTATGTGTTTATATTAGTTTTTTGTTTTATTTTATTTATTTATTTATTTATTTATTTATGTTTATTTTTTCTTGTTTCTTTTTTTTTTTTTTTTTTTTTGTAGTTTTATTCCTTATTTTTATTTTTTATTTACTTATTTTTTTGTGTTTATTTTTTTTTCTTTGTTTTATTTTTCTTGTTTACATTTCAGCCTTTAAATTTGAATTGATTATTATTATAAATTTAATTAAGTTCGCCTTTTAAATTTGAATTTTTTAAATATCAAAATGAACTATTGTTATTCATTTACATATTACTTGAATTATTACCTAATTTTATTGATTTAATTGTTTTTTCGATCACTTTAATTGGATATTTTTATATCTCATGACTGGTCTTGTAATCTTGTTTTTGTAAATTTGCATTTTTCATATTTACCTTGTGTTTTTTCTTTTATGTCAATATCTTGTTTGTGTTATGGTATTTTATTTTTCCTTGTTTGTTTGTATTTTTTTCCTTTTCAGAGGTACCTTTTCTATTCAATTGTTGTTATATATATAAAGACCAGCTATGAAACTTAAAGCAGGCTGACCATTTCGACGGATCTGTAACATAAAACGGATAAACGGACGGATAAAATTAAAAGGTCAAATGAGACGGATTTGTCCATTTTGACATTTTTTTAAAATTAAAAGTACTTAAAATTTGGACTTTTTGTATGGAAATTGTACGAAAATCAAATAGTTAATAAAAAGTACCTAATAAATGGCAACCTTGCACACTTAAAATGGATCGGTCTAGACAAATGGATAAATTTGATTGGTTAGCCTGTTAAACAATTTAAATACATGAAACAAAGGGACATTAACATTCTGAATGGGTCTTCGTGGCCGAGTGGTCGAAAGTATAAGTGGGATGATTTGGGACGCAGTACTATAACCACAGCACTTGGCATTTACACCAGTGCCCGTCCGAAATTCTGGATTTTTAGAATGTTTTCATAAGTGGTCCCAATACGCGTTTTGTCTTTTCTTACATTGTCTTTATTCTAACTTGTACTATGTCATGGTTGCGATTGGTGTTGCCAAGTACACGTTTTTTTAAGTTTTAAATTTCATCAAAACTAAGTTAATTTGTTGGATCAAAATTCACTAGAAATAGAAATATATTCGAATGTGTTCTTTTAAACTTTTCGCATTCTAGTACTGTTATGGTTGTCTTCACACACACACACACACACACACACAAAACAACAACAATTAGTCTGACAAACGTGAAATACCAAGAATGACGTTTGAAATATTTCTGCAATATGTGAACATTGACATGCTTGCAAAATTAGAAAACACATGACAGAAATGGACATCTAGTTGTTAATCAACTTCACCTGCAATCTGCACATTACTGCACATGTCACAAATACATGACAAGAAAAATCCGCCATATGAATAATAATCCAAGACGTACTGACACTTTGATGGATTTGAATTTTCATCCAACTATCAAAATTCTTTCATAATTATCTCTCTCTCTCTCTCTCTCTCTCTCTCTCTCTCTCTCTCTCTCTTTCTCTCTCTCTTTCTCTCTCTCTCAGTGACAAAAGGACCAAAATTTCATAAAAATTATAGGCAGATTACCTTATAAAAAGTTATTGCAATTTCCTTTTCAACTTAATCTCGAATAGTCTCCGACTATTGCGGCAGGTCAGTTGGTAGAGTTTTGGCTCTGTAAGTGGGAGGTCGTGGGTGTTCGAATCCAGACCCATGACTTGAACGTGGGTAGTGACTATTCTTATACGAAGCACTCGGCATTACGAAATATAAGTTACGGTTCTTTCAGATGGCAACATTAAAACAACGAGGTCCCGTGTCACAGTAGGCGTGGCATGATCGATAAAGAAACCTGTTGTATAATACAATCAGCTTAATGCAACATATCTGCATTTTAGTCCATAGCTGGCGATGTCTCGATATAAGTGAAATATTCTTGGCTGGGATAGTAATCTTAATTCAATCCACTACACTAACAACAACAAGAGAATATTTAAATATATCTTAAAAACGAATAATTGTACAATGTATTCAAATACGGACGAAATTACTTTTTATATAAATTCCAAATAAAACGATGCGAGTTCAAAAATGAGTTGTTTTAAAAATCTTTCCAATATATCCATCATGTGACGGACAAAGTTTTATCCTTTCGTGTCTTGTACACGTGTAAGGTTATTTATAGAGGAAACTTTAACTATTTAAATAAAATATGTTCATGACAAGTGCTATTTTAAATCATTACAATATAAAGACACTATTGTATTTTATAACCAAAAAATGCATAAAATTATTTTTGGCGATGTGTTTTTGGTATGACCACACAGTACCGGCATGTTGGAAGTTTTACGTCAAGCTTATAAAAATTGGTCAAAACTCGGTTGCCATGTGACTGGGATATGGATGGCTAGTGACCGAAACATAGAATAGAGAGAGACAGATAGCAACTTCCCCAAAGTTTTGGAGATATAGCTTACAAGGGGCCGAGATATAGCTTACAAGGGGCCGAGATATAGCTTACAAGGGGCCGAGATATAGCTTACAAGGGGCCGAGATATAGCTTACAAGGGGCCGAGATGGGCTGCTGAATCGGCACCAATTCGTTCGCTTGGCGGGAAACTTTAGACGGAACTATAGTGTCGCTTAGTAAGCTGGCGTCATAAACGAATGATTCAGATATTGTAAAATTTAAGTTGGTTTAATTTTATCTTTTTTGCCTTTATATAGAAGAACTAGAGGAGCAATTGGTGTAAAACAACGCTTACTGGCGCCTCTCTATCATCTATACTAAAATATCAACTTTTTATAACCCCAATAAATTACACAATGGATATGTCCGTAATTAAACCTCAAACGGCCAGGGCAAACTTGACGCACTATACATTATACAGCCGATAATGAGATCATCTATATCGGTCAAAAAAAAAAAAAAAACATGTGAAAATTTTCATGCCTTCTTGGTACGTAACTACCTAGTTATGTGTGATACATCGCAAAAACCCTTATTTGGACCCTGTATTCCCGTGGGCGCCATAGCATTTTGCGGATACTCTTTGTAAGATATCAACTACCTTATAATTAGCGCAAAACCAAAGAACTTTAATCTACGAAACAAGCTGCATGTAGATAAATTAATGGCGCAGGGATATTGCAAATCTAGGCTTATCAAAGCCTTCGGAAAGTTTTATGGTCGTCATCACAATATTGTTAATAAGTAAGATGTCTCTGTATCCAAAATTACCATATATATTTGACGGTCCATAGCTATATGTCCCCTTCATTCTCAATTTTGATTCTATACATGGCGGGTGTAGCTAGCTAGACACGAGGTGCTTACCCTTCCGGAGTACCCGGCCTCATTTCTCTGGTAGAAGGTAACGTGTTTAACTTAATTTGCAAGTTTCAAACTTTTTACTTTGCTTTGGGATTCTGATTTAGGCATGGATTGGTTTGTTTTTAAAATAAGGTAAAATGTTGTTTTTAAGCCTAAAATGAAAGTTCGTTAATGAACATCATTGGAATTTCTGAAATATTTTCGCTCTTTGCCTTTCTCAGTAAAAACATGGTTCATCATGCTTAGAAAATGCGTCAAATCCTGTCTTTAAAGTTGAAGTATACATGATGCCAAGCACCTCACCTGAAGTATTCACCTAGAGATTAATGGCAATTTGCAACATTACAAAGAGATTATGCTGAAATATTTCCCCCCTGTCTCAGAGATTTTAATATTGTTCATCACTCATGATCAGATATGTCAAAACTTTCTTTAATTTGAAATTATCATAAGGCCAAAAGGTTTATTAAAAGTATGCATACCGCCATGCGGAATAACACACCAAGCCGGTACGCGATTGCCACACTTGCAATCCTAATATAACAATGGAGTACACATGTAATTTAAAATTAAAACTTACAATGGAATTAATAAATGAATGAATTGGGTTTTGGCGTTCCAGTCAACAATATTTTATTGATATCGAGATGTCACCGGCTTTAGGTAATGGTACAGTAGTGTAATATTTAAGCTTTGCAGTGCGCTCAGAGAGAATTCTTTAGTATGGTTAAAGTTTCTTCTGAAGGATTCCCATACTGTTATATCTAAATGCCGAATGCTTGGAGAAAGAACAGTTATCACCTATTTTTCAAGTATTGGTCAGATCCAGCCCGAGTTCTAACCTAGACCACCTTTACAGTCCAACCTGCCTTAAAGGTCACCTTTATATAATGGTCACCTGCTTATAAAGACCAATAAAATTGTATCTCTTTTGTTCTTTATTCTTATTTTTTTAACCTGTATATAAATGCAACGTGCCCATAAAGGCCGATTTTACTGGTTCCCTTTGGTGGCCTTTATGGACAGGTTTGAATGAACGTGGAGCGAGCACTGTACGAACTAAGCTACTGCAGTGATCTTCAAATAGAAAAGGCAAACTCAGCAATAATTGTGATAATGCATATTATTATGTTAAGTACGTATATTCATATAGATATTTTATCACAGAATCTTCAGATATCTCAAGAATATATTTGGCAACAGCCGAAACAAACAAAAACATGACATAACTAAACAAGATAATTAAACAATACGAGATAAACAAATATTTACAGTTGCAATATCTTTGCTTTAATAAAGTATTTGACATCGACATCATAGAGACATTGGTCCATGCGCTGACGTGATGACGTCAGATGTCAAATGCTCTCGTTGACTGACAGGAGATGACCCATTTTATGAGAAGGTATATAAATAGCGCATTTTAAATTAACATGGAGTATGTGAGACGGCAAAAAAAAAAAAATTTATAATTTTTTATAAATATTGTAAATATAAGAAATAAGGTAACTTTCCAATGTTTCTATGAACTAGCAAAGTACAATGGGCTGTCTCAAATTTTTGCACAAAAAGGGTTAAGCCTTGTATGCAATTGGAGACAGCCCATTATTACTTTGCAAGTTCATAAAGACATTGGAAAATTGCCTTATTTCTTAAAATGGAAATCATTTTGGACGGACTATAATTAAATAATTGATTTAATCACACTACCTCTTCTTTTATATTCGGTTTTTCTTTCTTTCAAAATGACATGCCTCATAATTATCATTTTGCCAAAAAAGTCACATAATACATGAAAAATAAAACTTAAACATTTTTGTAACAACTTTTAATGAAGTCTAACGGCTAATGAATAATTTCTGACGTCATTAGGAGCTGCAAAAATGCTTACCAAATATCCCTGTTTGTGCAATGTCTAATCAGAATAAGTTTAATAACATTTAGTAGCATTTTACACAAAGTAAAATTGCTCTATTT
Source organism: Anadara kagoshimensis (assembly GCA_021292105.1). Lineage (NCBI taxonomy): Eukaryota > Metazoa > Mollusca > Bivalvia > Arcoida > Arcidae > Anadara > Anadara kagoshimensis. Next base: position 18,835,453 of record CM037864.1, read on the forward strand.
TAAGCATTAACTTTGTTCTCTCTTTGCGTGACTAGATTCGGAGAAGCTGATTTTATTAATCCGGAAACCATCAACCTTAAATACAAAGAAGCTCAGCTAAAACCCATTGTCTATATACAAACGGCAATCACGTAATAGTTAAGGTCTCACGAAACAGTTTCGTATTTTCGTCCACGGTCTAACCATGAAATTACTCGGCAAAAATTGCCATGGCAACATAAATCACCCTACCGCTTTCGCGTTTTGCATTTTAAATGAATAAAAAGTATATACATTAAAAGAGTGGGTCTAAATGTTTGTAAAAATATCAAATTCGTAAATCATTGTTGAAAATATACGAAACTACATGAACATTTCGGCCGCCAATATTGCGGCCCCTTGACGGCGTTTCGTAATACGATTTCAGCACCTTTTTTTTAAATTAGTTTATCTCGAAAACGAGCAGAACGTGCTATTAATTTTATTGTATAAATAAAGAGCACTTTCAAAGATCTTTTGAATGATATAATGTTTTCTACTAATTAATGTTTTCTTCTAATTAAACCGGAAATACACCGTATTTTGGCGTAAAAGTGCACAATTTGGGTATTTTTGGACAATTTTTGTTATGGAAGAGCTACGTCCCCTTGCCTATGGCGGCCATTTTGTTTTACATTTTGACATTTTTTAAAATGCGTCAGATATCTCATCATCTTAGGTCTTTAAAAAACCAAACATATGCACCTTATCTTCAATAACAGTGAAATTATTTAAATTTGACATGTGTATACCGGTTTTTCGAGTCGGAAAATGGCAGAAACTGTTTAGTGATACCTAAAAACAAATTACAACATTCTAAACATTTTTATCAATTTGCTCGCTCTCCATATATCTTTCATGTTCTGTAAGTATTGTCAAAAAATATCATTTAGTATAAACAACATTTTATTAAAAAATAAACATGGTATAAAACATTACAAATTTTACAAAATTCAGGATTCTGGAACAAGATTCTTATGTTAACCAATCTCCTATATGCGCCATTTTAGAATATCATTACAGGTCTGTCGAAATGTTTAACACTAAGCTAGCTAATAGGTGCCGAATCGACAGCTCATCCCGGTCCCTAGTAAGCTTCGAACCCCGGCCGAGTCTGACCCAAGACTTGAAAGTGGTAGTGACTGTTCTTTCGCCAAGCACTCGGCATTACGAAATGAAAGTCACGATTCTTTCGGATGGGAACTTAAATAAACGAGGTCCCATGTCACGGTGGGCTTGGCACGCTAAAGAACCCTGCTGTATAATGCCATCAGCGCAACGCACAGGCAAAATGTCTGTACCTTCGCCTATAGTTGGCGACGTCTCGATATAAGTGAAATAACCTGACTGGGACGTTAAATACTATTACTCAACTCAACTCCCTAGTAAGCTTTATTTGACAACTGTTCTACCTCTCAGCTGCTTATCGGCCACTGACTACATGTATCCATAGCTCACTCAGAAGACAAGCTTCGACTCCTTGTTCGTTAGCCCAGTGTTAAACTTTCAACAGGTCTGCACTTTATAAGAATCTCGAATCTCGACGAAAATCAAGCTAAACAATTGTAATAATATAATCTTTATTTAAACTCAATATACCACATAGTAAAATGACATTGATTGAAAATGTCAAGGTCAATGTGACCTTGGAATTAGAACTGATTTAAGGTCAAGGTTAATATCCAATCTCCATATTTCAATTTGAAACATGTACATGTTGTTAGTCGCAAAATGGATATCTATTGAACTTACTTTTAAGTCTTCATTATAATCACAAAGTATCATAAAGATATAGAAATTACAGTTTTGATGAAAAGATGACGATGCCGACGACGAATTCTGGTGACACCGCATGACTTATCGTGACTTGATCGTTACAAGTAATAAAACTATATCGATAAATGTTATTAAACACATATATGGTCGACCTGTCGATAATGTTATAAGCAAACAAGACTGACCTGTCCGCTTGACCTTTCAATAGAAACATTCATATAGGAGGTTACATCCAATACACTGATTATATTAGGAGTTAGAGTCAATACATTATTAATACAGGTTTGCCATGGTGTAGCCGAAATAAACACACGTGTTCCCTAGGTCCATAATAAATATTAAAATTGAAGGTCAAACGAACAGATCACTGTTGTGCACCTATAATAAAATAACATCAATATTGTTAATATAACCATTATCTGTAACTTTAATGCTTAGTATAAGAACTTCAGACACATTGATAAGCACTCGTTTTTATTCCCGTGGTTCCAAGGAATATTTAAGGTTGTTTCGTTTACCGTTTTAGCCTTGAACCTTAACAAACTATAGTGTCTTGATTTGTTTTGTCCTCTCATAATTTTGTGTGAATTCCCTAAAAATAAATAAAATAAAATGAATTAAAATAAACACAATTTATTCATTGCGTTCCATTAAGTTTGTTATATGTTGCGTTGCGTAATGATGCGTGGTAAATTGCATTGTATTGTATTGTATTGTATTGTATTGTATTGTATTGTATTGTATTATATTGTATGGCCTTACCTTGTCTTGTCTTGTATTGTATTGTATTGCGTTACTAGTATATTGTATTGTATTGTGTTTTGTTGTATTGTATTGTATTGTATTGTATTGTATTGTATTGTATTGTATTGTATTGTATTGTATTGTATTGTATTGAATTGTATTTGTATTGTATTGTACTGCGTTGTATTGTATTGCGTTATATTGTATTGTATTGTATTGTATTGTATTTTCTTACCTTGTCTTGTATTGTCTTGCCTTGTATTGTATTGTTTGTATTGTATTGTATTGTATTGTATTGTATTGTATTGTATTGTATTGTATTGTATTGTATTGTATTGTATTGTATTGTATTGTATTGTTTTATTGTATTGATAAAAACACTTACTATTAACATAACAGAGAAAAGAAGATCGTTTGAAAACAAGGAATAAATAATCTCATTGAAACAATGTGAAAACAATTTTTGAACTTAAACAGAAAATTTACATGAATAACCAGCATTACGAGATTTATACATTGTACGTTCATAAATGCATAATTGTTATAATGTCATAATTTTTCATCGGTTTTACTTAAAACATTAAATAGTATCTAAAAATACAAATTTGCAGCCAAAAACATGTGTATGGAAATAACAAATGAATTCAAGTTTGACACAACAAACAAAACAAATGAATCAAAAAAAAAAACTAATCCATGTCCGAATCAAAATCCAGAAGCAAAGTTAAAACTTAGGAACTGACAAGTTAGGTTAGAAGACATGTGAACTTCCACCAGGGATTTTCGCGAATTGGCGCTTTTATTTTCGTGAGATTTTATCGATTATCAATATTTTATTGGAATTTGAATGCTAGTTATCCATCATATAGACAAGCAATAACCGAAAAGAAAAACCAAAAACAATCCTAGTAATAAAAACTACTTTTGTGAGGTTGTGTAATGCCAAATACGCAAACTTAAAATAGCACTACGCCTACAAATGGTGATTTGTTATTATGCATATAGTCTATTGACAATTCTGATGGATAAGCAGCTTTTTTTTGAAGTGGGTCAATAATATATATACATATATATATCTCGCTGATGAGTGTCCTATTATGATAAATGAATGGGAAAACGTCATTTAGATATACAGTATAGGCCAGTCAAAAATTAAACACTGAGCTAAAGAGACGTGTAAGAAATATTCAGACACTTTGTAAAACCCTTCTTTATTTTATATAAAAATATTTTTTTTTTAAATTCTCAAAAATGTATTTCATGGTCAATTTCAAGGAATATTTCACCGTTAAATGTAAAATTTGTTGAAATGTCTTTCAATAATTTTCAAAATACTGGAAGATATATATAACAGTCAAGAACACATAAGCTGAACAGCATTGTAAATTTTCAACAGCCACGTGAAGCATAATTATATAGATTTCAATTTAAGAAATATTCTGTTGAATTTGAAATGTTCATCTATTAAAAACAACGAAATTCCATTTTCTAATAATGTTTAAGAAAAACTTCCAACAAATTTTACATTTAACAGTGAAAATTCATGGAAATTGACTAAAAACATTTTTGGAGAATTTGTTTTAAACAAGAAATATTTATGAAATGATTAAGAAGGGTTTTACAAAATGTCTTAATATTTCTTGCACGTCTCAAATTTGTGAATCCGTTGCCAAGAAATGGATAACCAACCAGTGGTCAACAAGTTGCTGAAGTATAGTAAGCCGATACTCGAAAACTGCTAAGATAACGATAGTAGCTGTCGAAACGCTGTCGAGATATAGCTAACGAGGGATCGATCGAGATAAACTGTCGATTCGTCACTGATTCGTCAGCTTAGTGTTAAACTTTCGATAGGCCTGTACTGTACGTCACTGTCCGGTTATGGGAATACGTCAGTTGGATATATTAGTTTCTGATAAGTTCATGTCAAGTCTTACGCATATGTTGTAATATATGTCAGCAGTTATCATAATATTATGACTTTAACCTACAGCCTTAAGAATCAAATGGTAGAACATCCGACAGAAACACTTAAAGAGTCGTAAAAGCTTCCATGAATGTCATCTCAGATAATGATTGTACATTGATAAGGTTGGACGAATTTTGATTAGATAATGAATTTGTTAATTAGGAAGAAAGGGCGTGTGTTTGATTGAATATTGACAATTGCATCGATCAAAATATGGAAATTTTTATTTTAATGAATCATTTCAAAGATTTTAACTGGTCAGATCATTTCTGTAATTATGGATTGGCTGTCAGTGACGCCATGTTATTACAAATGACGAACGAAGACAATTTCAACATGATTCGTAGATACTTGATTAAAGGTTACGTGTTTAACATTGCAAAAACCATTTTGAAAATATGCATGATTAATGCTACGTCAGATCACTTTCTATAAAAAAAACAAACTTTACCATATTTTAGGTATTCTCATTCATGGATTAAAACGTCCGCAATTTCAGACGTTATTTTCTCAAAACAAATAAAGATGGTTTTCGTTTGACACGTCACATACAGTACATGCATGTCGAAAGTTTACTACCAAGCTAACTAAAAGGAATTGAAATTTGGTCAATGAGTGGTGGCAAAATAATGGTTAGCGAGTAACCAAAAAACTGTCAAGATATGGGTAGCAACTACTAAAAAACCTAAAGTATATATTGGTATCAAGGGATCGAGATGAACTGCCGATTCAGCACTTAATCCGTAAGCTGAGTGGTAAACTTTCGACAGGTGTGTTATGTAAGTTTGGGTCAGACTTTATGATCATAGAGTTTACAAACAAAAAGCATAACTTACTGCTTCCATTTGTTTGGTGAGAATATCAGAGTATGGTGGCAAAGCTTCATCATATGTAAACGCTGTATTCGCAGATCCTAAACCAGCACTGTCTAACGGGTCCGGGGACAAGCTGAAGTCAACTGTAGACATCCCACTATCGATGGAAATAGAACGAAATATATCATTGGCTTTTGGGCCACCATTTTGTTGATTTAAACTATCATCGTCCTCGTCAGAAGAGTCTTTTTTGAGATCGGGTACACTTGCGACCGCTCCTATCATAGCCAAGGACGCAAAACTGGAAAACGCTGGAACAATGCTGCTTCGTCTCGCTTTTCTATCTGAAACATTTAGTAACAGTTGCAGTTTTTTTTTGATACAATTGAGTTTAATCGAACAAGTCTAAGGCACCTGGGCCCAGTTGTCACGTCAAAGCTCCGTTTACTCAACCAAGTTGTTAGTGAAATTAGAGAATGACTTTCATATTAATAATATTAAGTGAAATACAGGTAAATACATATTATACCGGTTTTAAATTTACCGCACTAGACAATTCCTGATCAGTAGTGCTTGGACCAAAATTGTGAAATAAACAACATTGGCTAGATTTTTTTAAATCGCTTATTCGGAAATTAATTATACAAATTGTATTACGTCTTTTAAACGAGATATACTGTACTAATTATCACAATCGAACCCGAGCTTTAAACGGTTTTGCGTTAGATATAAGCGATTTAACGTGAATTGAAGATAAAGTACTGGTCGGTTAAATAAACCAGCTCTGTGTTCCTGGTCCTTCATATATTTCCAGAACCCTCATAGTTAGAAGCTTATATTTAAACAGTATGATACAACTTCAAAAGGGATAACGAAATAAAGAAACGTGTTTTGAAATGGTTCGTATTCATAACCCTATTGATATTAGTCCGTGGGCCAGGTGGACTCAACTGAAAAGGCTAATCTTTAGCAGAATGATGTTATCAACAAATTAATTCAGATGATTTTAGTCGGTACATAATGGTATGGATAGACTTAAACATGTATAATAATTTATAGATGGCAGCGTTTGTAAATGCTTCCTGATCATAAGACCAACAAGTTTTGGATAAGGACTTTGATATAGATATTGCCAGCCTAGGCTTATCAGGCCCTCAAAAAGTTTTATGGCCGTCATCACAGTGTTGTTGATAAGTGTGTCTCTGTGGTCAGGATTGCCCTGGTTATATTTGACGTCTCATAGTTCCATGTTCCTTTCACTCAATTTTGATTACACACATGGCGGTTGTAGCTAGCTAAACAGGAGCCGCGTAACCTTCCAGAGTACCAAGCCTCATTCTCCTGGTGGCAGTTTACGTGTTTACCCTTAATTTTTAGTTTCAAAGTTTTACTTTGCTTCTGAATTGTGATTCGGACATGGATTAGAATGTTTGTTTTTGATTGATTGATACACATACAATATATAAATATTGTAGATTAGATGTGATATAAAGGGCGTTATGTTTATTGGTCATTCGGTCAAGTTGTCAAAACTGATTTACGGTTTGTGTTTTATGATTGTCCGTAGGAAGTGAAAATGTAGAGTGTATATCACCCATTCTCAGTAATAAGGCCCAAATAGTGTTATATTACAGTATAATGAATTGGCTTTGGAAAGACCAAAGAATAAATGTACCAACAGAAACTACACATTATATCTACAATTATCAATCACAGTTTTCTAGTTAATCCATGTATTTGATTATTTTCCAATCTCATAAACCTTCAAAATGATACAAACGTTACTGTTACCGGGTAAGGTTTTTATGTTTTAAATCGTCAACTCTTCAAAATTTGGAAAGTAACAAAAATTTTAAGAATTGCTTTTGTTAATGCTGCATTGTTGTCATATCTAAAACTGGTTTCTGATGACAATGCAAGCTATTGGTAAAATCTGGTGCCAAATAAAGATGTGTTACCAGCTGTATGATACAAACGTTACCACATATAAAACTGTCTCCATGGTTATCATATATTAATGTCATACTTACCAATGACGTGGGCAAATTGAAGCTTATCTTACGCATATTTAACGGAATAATAACATTTTCAACTTAACAGTCGCTATTGGGCCTGAACAAGCATGACACAAAATTGAATGGAAGGTTTTATTTTCATCAATACTTACGTTACGTCATTCATATGGTTAAATATTTTATCCAAGTCAAAATTAATATATTGTCAAACGAAGTACTTTGATATAATATTTAAAATATATCATCTTTATTCCGCACAAGTTCCTATTATTTAAACCACATATTGTAACAGTTGAAAAAAATACATACGTTACCGATACATACGTGATAACATCATTTGAAAATACACCTAAATCACGTCAAGTGACCACTATAATTTGTATAGTTCTAGATTTAAATTATAGAAGTGTGCATGTGAAGTTTTAACCACATCGATTGTTGTTAAAATAAAAAATTCTCAAGCAAAAGTGAAACAGTCGAAGGTGACCTCTTTGGATGGCAAGAATCCATTCAAAAATTTCAATTTGAAATAATACATCTGACTATATAGATATTTCCATTAAACCCATGATGGTATGTCTACCCTTGACCCATAGTCTGGAATTCATTTTCCAAAAAATGATATATACGTTACTATAGGTAACGTATGTAATTAACACAAATAACGTATGTATCAGTACTTTCATTTCAATTACAATGAAATAGTTAAGCAAACTGTCATTAGATACAACAATAAACAAACACATAAAGTTTCTAGTTTAGTTACGTGTAGAGAAATTAAACAATTTTCACTTCAAATTGGATTTTGAAACGATAGATGTCACTGGTCTAATTTATTTTGGATAATTTTCTCATAGATTTGAATACAACATTGTTCATTTTAATATTTTTTGTGCATACAAATCAAATACCTGCAATTTCATAAATTCTGATTATGAAAGTGTAAATGCAGCGTAAAACAAAACTTCAATGGTCAAATGGGTGGTCAATATACATCCATATATCTGCAGACCCCCAGGTAACGTAAGTATTGGTATCTACGTTACTGGTCTGAATTACAAACACAGTTGCTGTCTAATGTTTCATGATGGATAAATCATGTCTTGAAATTCAGTCAAATTACAGAGATAAAGAAAATGGGATATGATCGGAGTTCTAAATTGAAGATAAACTAAGAATTAAACTGAAAAAACAAACCTACTGTTCCATGTGTCCGAATCACAAATCCAGAAGCAAAGTGAAAACTTAGAAACTGACAAGTTAAGTTAAACACATGAACTGCCAGAACAGATAGCCGCCAAGGAAGTTTCAGATAGTGGTTATGTCTCTTTGGAACCAGTCCCTGTTACGTCATTAACAACAGCGGTCATACTCTTCTTAGTTTTAGGTTACCTTCTATTTAAACTAGGGGTAAAAACTATACAAGTTCTGACAAGAAGCTAAGAGGGAAGCTTAATGTAATGTATCTAAAGACGTATAAATTTTAAAAGATAAATCATGAGAAAGAAATTTCAGATAGAAAACTGTCATATTGGAAAGGATAAAAGAGTTACATTTTCAAATGAGAAGTTAACATTATGAAAGCAAACAGAAAGTGATGTATCCATTATTGACTTGACACCCAACAAGCGAAGCTCAGCAAGAAAAAGTTCTTCTTGGTAACACCTTATTGATAAATATTAAATACATGTATAGTGAAAGAATCAACAACAAAATACGAGTGATTTTGAAAGACACCATATACATCTTATGTTTAGCAATATAATTTTCCAACAATAATAGGTAATGGGCCTAAACTGTGCATCCTTGCTGGCTGATTTATTTCATATTGCAGCAGAATTTATGTAAAACCGTTTTTAACTTGAAGGATGACTGTAACAAAACTATTTAACTCCACATATATACAGATACATGATGTCTGGTATAGAATTTTATAATTCTAAATTCGAAGGCTTTTGTGAATGTCATCTATCTTAAGGATATTGAAATGAAAGATACAAATGATCCTTCATGTTCTGCATCATATTGGGACTTGTACCTCAACTATGGCACCCACGTGGACTTTATAAAACGAAGCAAACTGCTTGATTACTAATACCAAAATACAATGGACATTGTTGATTTGTTCTCACTTTCCTGGTGAAAGTTCGTGTGTTTAACTTTATTTGCAAATTTTCAACGTTTGTTCTCTGCTTTGGGATTATGAAATTGGCATGGATCGGTATGAGAGACATTTTAAGTCACATGGTTGATAAAAAGATAATTAGAAGAAAAAGAGATCGACTTTAAATAAATTGACTGGTATAGACAGTAAATGTTTGTAAAAGGCACATAGCATGTAAGATTTTTCAGTCTATCCTGAATTTAGAAACAGTATAACCAATCGGGTGGAGAAAAAAGTTGTTAGAAATAAAGGATAAGTCCAGATTTCAGGTTTAAAAACCAAACATGAAAAGTACCACTGGAGAGAAAAATACAGACAATGGTTCCTTTAAAGATATGACATTTTAATCAACAATTAAGACTTTCTCATTCCATTAGCATTGTTTTTTAGAATGTAACTCGGGTATATTTTATTGAATTTCTTTAAAGGGGGACATGTCACTGAGTGAAGAAGTTTAAAACTCCAGAATGTAATTGTTACATACGTGACTAAACAGTTACATACGTTACTTACTTAATTAATTATTTTTGTCACTAGAAAAGTGAACATTTACATCGTGATAATTGATAATTTTAAAGGCTTTATATCTCTTGTTGTCTTTATAAAGAAATTGAAGACTTCATTGTAAACGATACCATGTACATAATCTTATTATCGGTTAAACTGTTACATACGTTACCGATAAATAGTTTTTGTCATTTCGCTCGAAAAGTGAACATATCTACCAATATCATGTGTTCTATTGATAAGTTTTACAATTTTATTATGGAAAAAAAGATTTAATAATTTGTAATATAATATAATTTAGCTGCCTTTATATTGACTCAAAGTCATCTAGAGGTGCTACATACGTTACCGAATACACTGTTTACTTAAGTGAAAATTATCTTGAAGATAATAAGATTTGTACAGTTCTTTTAGTTAGCAATTTCATCAAGACATATTTGCATTTTGATTTGAGTGTTGATTAATGACTACCTGTTTGAAATTTTGTTTCTGTTACCAACTTGAGAATACAGAAATAAATTTATTGTATTTTTGCGTCACGTAAATATCAACTCATTTAAATACAAATGGTATGTATGTAACAATAAAGTGAAATTACAACCAAAATAATCAATTGGTGTTAATAATTTTGTTGTTTCTGAATCTTCTGATATGTCCAGTCTCTGAAAATACCAGAAGTTCATTGCTTGTAAGACTTTTATTTTTCATCATCTTGAAATAGTGAATTGGGCCTTATTACTGAGAATGGGTGATATATGTACATCGTTTTCGCCAACAACGTTTAATGCTATAAATCACCAAATTTTGCGGTATTAGAAATTTGCAAAATAGAGTGATAAAGATTGTGACAACTACAACAACGTTAGCTTTAGTGGTCGGTGTGATGATGATGGTGATGATGATGATGATGATGATGGCTACAACAACGTTGGCGTGTGTTTGATGATGATGATGATGCTGATGATGATGATGATGATGATGATGATGATGAACGACTTCACAGATAGTAACAAAATTTGTGTTTTTGTGTTTCACAATTTGGTTCCAAACACTTCGGATGAATTGTATTTCGAAAAGGTCGTCTAGAGCTGTAAAATTAACACTGGTACAAGACGTAATTAGTACAACAGGAACTTAAGTTAGAAAGCTTAAGAAGAGTGTTCCGGGATGATGATGATGATGATGATGATGATGGCTACAAAAACGTTGGTGTGTGTTTGATGATGATAATGATGATGATGAACGACTTCAATAAAAACATCACAGATAGTAACAAAATTTGTGTTTCACAATTTGGGTCCAAGCAATACTCAGAAATAGTTTTCCGAAAAGGCCGTCTAGTACTGTAAAATTAATACTGGTATAATATGTAATAAATACAACCACCAGAACAAAAGTTCGCAATCCTAGGAAAATATCCCAGGTAGGGAACCAACCATTTGAGTCCATGACCTCCAATATTTCTGACCGATAGTCTCTTTTCTTAAAAAACTCAATAACCCTATCATATTGAATCATACAACGCGTCATATTTAGTCATCAAATAAAACAAGGATATAGACAGTTGACATAGATTGGCATAACGATCATGATGTGATTTATATCATGTGCCCACATACATACGGATATTAGAAGGTCAACGCGTCATTGATGAATGTAATAAGTGACGCGTCAGACAAAAAAATACTTACCGGTCACATTTTACGATTTTTGGTATTTTTGTCCATGCTAAAATTTTTGTCAAGCGCTATTTATTTATTTATTCATATATATTTATTTATTTATCTTTTTATTTATTTATTTGTTCATTTATTTTATTTTATTTTATTTTATAACCTAATTTGCTTGCTACAAAGTTTTTACCTTTCTTTAGAATTGTGGTTTTGTACATATTGGTATGTGTGTGATTTTTTTATTATTTTATTTTATTTTTATTTATTTTTAAATGTAAATGATTTTATTTTATTTAAATTTAATATATAACCTAATTTGCTAGCTTCAAAGTTTTTATTTTTAGGATTTTTATTGTACAAATTGGTATGTGTGTGTCTGATTTACTTATTATTATTATTATATTTTAGTTTTATTTATTTTTCAATGTAAATGGTATAAGGTGTTAAAATATTTAGTTAAATGCTAATTTCTTAAAACTTTATTTATTAAAAAAATTATCAAATCTATAACGTATTAGAAAAATCACCATATGACAATAGTATGATTTTTTGAACAAAGTATTATTGACTCTGTACATTGAACATTGTTCGAAGTTTGGACTCTGAATACATGATGTTTCATTTTTTCGCGATATTTAAAATTTATCTTCTATTTTTCTCAACGCAGCGTCATAAGACTATTGTGCTTTCGAACTTTTTGGGCATTATTTCGGAAATATATTCATTAAAACCTGGCCACTTTAGGGGAAAGTAATTAAAGAAGCCCTTGATTAAGCAGGTTCAAATGTCAAGGGAAATTAAGATAACTTTTTACTGGCCTTTAAAAACAGGTGGTTCTAATATACAGGTGACCTTTAAGGCAGGTTTCATTGTATATGTATACTATAAGACACTTATCGCGACGCATAGTTCGCGTAAAGTACTCGAGCACTAACACCTGACTTTATATCCGTTATATCAAGTTTACGTGCTAATTATGAGCTGTCAAATTCACCTCTGTTCCGGGTTTCATGGATTGATTAAAGACAGAATATGGTGCAACTTTATTGGTTCCCTATAATTAATCTTGTTATGGGTATAATCGTCATATTTTTCAAATTTCTTTGTCACGTCGCGTAGCTTCAAATTCTATGAAAACAATTTAGATTGCCACAGCAAACCACATTTTAATTTGTAATTTGGACATCCTATATGCAAATGTTGGCCTACGTGGTGTTATTCAGTAAATTCGAGCCCCAGTAGTTATGCAATGATTGTCGAATTGCAAAGGGGTTATCCATTCCTTTGAAATAAAGCTGTAGCACATCCATAGGTGCAATTTTCACATACATAGAGATTTTCAGTAACTTTGAACGACTGTATACACAACCAACTGAACTCTCGAATTGCAAAAGGATAATCTCTTTATTAAACATAGAGATTGTAAATATGCATAAAATACTGACTTTTTATTTCACTGTAAAATATCATAAAATTACACGAAAGAGTCATTTGGGTTACCACATCACACTACATTTTAATTTGGAAATAAAAGTCTCAACTTTCTTGTTGTTATTCGTGGTGATAATCAGTTTTACCATGCGCCTGTATTTATCTAACGTGTTAGATTGTCGAATTACAAAGGGGTAAACCCCTTCCTTTTAAAATTAAGCTGTAATACGCCTAAATGCAATGTCGGTATACTGGTGTTTCAGTTACACTGTTTGCCTGTATTTACCCAATGAAATATATTTCGAATTACAAAAGGGTAATCTTTTTCATTATAAACAGGCATAAAACACTGACTTTATATATTTCACTTTAAAACATCATAAAGCTCCACGAAAGGATAATTTTGGTTGACACAGCACACCACTTTTTAATGTAATGTAGTGCGCGTGTATATAGGCAATGAGCTACACGTAGAATTCTTAATTGCAAAGGGGTGTCCCTTTCTTTTGAAATAAAGATGTGGTATTTTTTCAGTTCCACGTGCGCATGTTTTTACGTAATAAGTTAGGTTTTTAAAACACAAGGAATTGTATTACATAACTTATCAAAAAACATGATCAAAAATTTAATAATTGTTGACACATAATTTTAAAACAAATTCCATGAAAGGTTTATTTGGTTTGAAATCACATTTTTAATTTGGAAAAAAACTTAACACGCCAATGCAGTGTTGGTGCAACAGTACACGTAGTGCAGTTTTGTAACGCTGAGCGATTATTTACGCAATGAAGTATAGTGCGTCAAATTTGACTTGGTCGTTTGACCTTTAATTTGAATATTCAAACAGAGCAATCCGGCGTTGTGTAACTTATATTAAGGATCTACATGATGATATGCGAAGATAGATGATAGTAATATCGGGTATCGGGCGTTGTAATGAAACATTGCTGTCATCCCTAAATCACACAATCTATCAGCCCAATCTGATATTCAAAGTAAAGGTCAAACGGCTGGGTCAAACTCGACGAACTATACAAAAGGATAATCCCTTCTGAAATTTACTACATGTATTTATGCACCAACGTCTATGTAATATAAGGACATTTGTTACATAAATTACCAAGAATCATGAACAGACATTTAATACTGACATTTGTGTGTAAAATGTCATAATCCCAATCATTGTGACCACAACATTCTAGGAAGAGTTAATAACTTGTTATTAAATGCGGTTTTGCCTATCTTTGTGTGAGTCTTTGAAATCATGTGGTTTATGGCGGTTTTGTCGCTGCCTGTTTTTGTGTACATCTTTGAAATGATGCGGTTAACAGCGGTTTTGTCGCTGCCTGGTTTTGTGTACATCTTTGAAATGATGCGGTTAACAGCGGTTTTGTCTCTGCCTGCGTGCGTCTTTGAAATTTTGTTGTTAACTGCGGTTTTTCTAGAAACCTTTTTTCTGTCGTGTCTGTGAAATGCAGTTAAGAATACCGATACCACAAAAATGACTCATAACAATTGAGAAGTTTTTCTGAAACTTTACAAAAGCATTTTGGATTTTACTTTCTTTTTGTCTCTTATTTCATACGAACTTAAGACGTAATGCGTCTGTGTACGTGTTCTTTGAAATGAAGTTACGAGTACAAATACCACAAAATGAGTCATAAGGATATTACATGTAAATAACAATCAAAAAGTGTTCCCGAAACCTTATAAGAAAGAATTAAATCCTGTTTGATTTTATATCAGACCAACATGAGACGTAATCACGTATTCTGTCTGTAGTTGCGTCTTCATTGCTTGTGAGAGAAGTTCTGTTTCCTGGTCATAAATGTTAACATTTTGGACATGTGTATAGCGCTATTAAATCACTATTCACAATAGATTCGACATTATTGATCATTTTCTACTGACATTTTTGAAAATCTCAAATTTTAATAACCTTTCTTTAAATGATTGTATTGCTATATTTTTTCGAAAACTTTAGTAAACGTACTCTCAAAAACTTAAGTGATACTCATTTTATAGTTACAGGAATCAAACACACACACATCCCACCCCCACCCCACCCCCACCCCGACCCCATAATCAGAAATGTGTCTTACTACTAAATCTAGAGTAATCCCTAGAATGGTCGATTATTATACATATGTATATGTCTTATGTATGTAAAATTACCCTATTGTTACCCGGCAAGTAAACCCAGCGGCCCCAACCCTGGCACTTGACCATCCCATATTCAATGTCTTGGACATTAAAAAACAAATTACAAAAAAGATTCAACATTAGTTATGTCAGAGGTTTTGTTAACTTCCCTTTGTTTTGGGTTTTTGGCTGTTTGACCTGCTCTAAAATCGTCATTATTGAGCAGTTCAGATGAAAGAAAAAAACTTCTCATTTGGGTTCATTGGTTGCTTGTGTGAGCAATGACTCGTGAGAAACCAGCATGAGACGTAAGTTTTCACGTATATTGTTTTTCAAAAATTGAGAAGTGATAACGAAAATTTAAAGAAAAAATTAAATCCTGTTTGATTTTATATCAGACCACCATAAGACGTAACCACATATTCTGTCTGTGGTTAAGTTTATATTGCTTCCATGAGAAGTTTTGTTTTTACGGCCATAGACATTGCCGGTGAACATTAAATCACTATTAAATCACTGTTTAGATCAAAATGGATTCAACATGGGTTATGTCAGAGGTTTTGTTCCCTTGTTATGGGTTTTGTCTGTTTGATCTGCTCTAAAATCGCAATTTTTGAGCAGTTCAGATAGAAAAAAATCTCTTTGGGTTTTTTGATCGCTTGTGTGAGCAATGCCTTGTGAGATTTCACGTATTTAGTTTGTGAAATATTGAGATGTGGTTCCGAAAAAAGGGAAAAAAATTTAATCCTGTTTGATTCTATATCAGACCAACATGAGACGTTTATCACGTATAATGTCTGTGGTTTCGTCTGTATTGCTTCTTTGAGGAGTTTTTTTCCTTGTCATCGATATTGAGGACATGTGTAGCGATCACAAATCATTGTTTAGATCAAAATAAATTCGACAATAGTTATGTCAGAGGTTCTGTTTTATCTGCTCTAAAATCGACATTATCGGATAGTTAAGATGAAAAACTTCTCTGTGGTGCGTGGATTGCTTGTACGTGAGCTATGCCTTGTAAAATGTCTTGTTTCATTTCCATTGTTTTGCTGTTTTCTCCGAAAACTAGTGAACTGATTGCGATGATAATTTTATGATAGCCTGTTCTGTCGCAGTGTGAACAGGTGCGACCCCCTCAAATCCCCATTAATATAAACTCTCAGATCTTTGAGATTGATAAGTAGAGACTTTAAAATCATTAATCCTAATTTTTGTTATTTTTGTGGATACCCTGACCCATGAATGTAGGCGTCAACCTATAGCTAGTAGTATGCATTACATACTTTCTTTCATTGGAAACCACAAACCAAACAATTCAAATTACATATTATACCAGTTTTAATTTTACAGCACTAGACGGCCGTTTCGGAATACAATTCCTCATCAGTAGTGCTTGGACCAACATTATGAGACCAAAATTAAGATGTTTAAAAGCTACCCAAAGGACCAAAATATATTTTACCAAATTAAGCTAAGAAAATACTTTGCATGAGGGAGTATACCATTGTGTTTGAGAAATTTCAAATTTTAACTTGCAATTATAGTATATTTCTGACAATAATACGAAATTATTGCCTACTGAGTTTGTGATATGCTCGGGGCACCAGCCACTAGCAGAGATATCGGCTCAGGGGTTTAAACTACATAATTAACCAGTTTTAATTTTACAGCACTAGACGGCTGTTTCGGAATACAATTCCTTATCAGTAGTGCTTGGACCAAAATTGTGAATCCAAATTTATTTTGAAGATGTTGAAAAGCTACCCAAAGAACCAAAATATATTTTACGAAATTAAGCTAAGGAAATACTTTGCATGAGGGAGTATACCTTAGTTTTTGAGAAATTTCAAGTTTTAACTTGCAGGAAATTTAGACAATTATAGTATATTTCTGACAATAATACGAAATTATTGCCTACCGAGTTTGTGATATCCAAGGGGCACCAGCCACCAGCAGAGATATCGGCTCAGGGGTTTAAATTAGTAGTACATATTACTAGTATACCAGTTTTAATTTTACAGCACTAGACGGTCGTTTCCTACATAATGGTAAAGGCAAACAACTTTGTCCTGTCCGTTTGACCTTTTATTTAAATGTACATTTATATATAGGAATCACACGGGTTTATTCTATATACATAATAAGAATTCTAATCCCTTATCTTGTGTAAACATTTTTAACTGCGAATCCTACTACTACCTATATATATAGGATGGACTCTATATTCATGAATATTCCCAATGAAAGGTCAAACAGACAGGCCATTGTCGTTTGCCTATATAACATGTATTTCTGAGAACCATGAAAACTGAAAACCACAAAAAATAAATGATTTCACAGTATTGATATGTTTATCTTGCGTCACGTTATCCTATTCTGTTTGTTTTTTATTAACCATGATGTAATTAATATCCTGAAGTACATTCTTTTCAAAGGAAACTTTATATTTCAATTTGTTATACCTCAGACGAAATCAACTATAACTGGGTAATTTTTAATCACTTGGTATGAAACAATTCATCATATTTGAAATAGCGGTCAAAATTGCCACGAGGTATTACGATTTTCACCTCTAGATCCTACGGAAAATACCGAGTAATCCGTCATCCATCTTCTGTCCGTATATTCCTGGAGCACCCAAACGTCCTATCCCAAATCGTCCCCAGTCAATATTCCGCGTTATCGGAATAACATGTAAAAGAGGGGGACTTTTTGCTCGATATAATAAAGTAAATAAATTGTCTCCTCTTCGGACCGTTATCTCCCGACTTTGGGGAGACAATCTCCCATGCCCCCCTCATCCAAAGGCATTATTTATACAATATATGTATTATATCAAAATTTCGATGTAATATAGGGAAATCCATTACGCACATTACCAAGAACATTAAAAAGACATCAAACACTGGCATTTGTGTGTACATTTGCTGGCATTAATGTGTAAAACGTCATAATCTTCGATCAATTTGACCGCGCACCGTTCCATGAAGAGTTAATACAATTATTTGTTGTGGTTGTCTTCCCTTTTTCTTGAAATCAGTTAGCACAATGCGTAATAAAGACTAGAATAATTTCAAAACAAGAGAGCTGGTAGGCAGAGCAAGATAGCCTGTTTCCATTTTTGCTATTAAACTACTGGTAAGCATAGCAAAGTCTGATTAAGATTTTAAAGAGGCACAACTCTGAGATAGTTGCAGAGTTACCTCCCTTTCTAGAGCAATCACGTCATATCCTGCTTATCATGTGTACCAAGTTTATATTCAACGTTGTAAGAGGAGTAAGCTGGACAAACAATTATGGAAATGGCCATACGGACGGAAAACACCAAACAATCTAAAAACGTGCATATAACAATATAGAAAAATGCCTCAATTTAACAAATGGGGGCTTTACCCTTTCATGGATCTTTATTCCAAACCAAGGACGCCTCACAAATGTGGATTATTGCTACAAAATATACCATAGCCTAACGATGGGTTCAGCAAGTCCACTGACTATTATATTAGTGTTCCCGACTTTGGACTTGCATCTGAGATTAGAAAATGAATGTATAAACAACTTACTTGGTTCCATACAGGCCTGTATCTCTTCTTCTGTGGCATTGTGTTTTCTGCAAAGTCCGAGAAGCCGTCTGTTTTCAACCTAAAGTATTAAATATATAACCATTTGAATTTTTTTATCTGAAAGCCAGTAAAATAAAAATAGACGAAAGAATTTTGCAACTGAATAACTTGTACCAGACAACAGTTATTACACCAATAATTGACTAAACGGCTGAAGAAGACACTACAAAGACGACAAACCACTGCGGTAGCTCAGTTGGTAGAGTGCTCGCTCCGTAAGTGGAAGGTCGTGGGTTCGAACCCCGGCCGGGTCTGACCCAAGACTTGAAAGTGGGTAGTGACTGTTCTTTCGCCAAGCACTCTGGATTACGAAATGAAAGTCACGGTTCTTTCGGATGGGAACTTAAAATTAACGACGTCCCGTGTCACGGTGGGCTTGGCACGCTAAAGAACCCTGCTGTATAATGCCATAAGCGCAACGCACGGGCAAAATTTCTGCACCTTCGCCTATAGCTGGCGACGTCTCGATATAAGTGAAATATTCTTGACTGGGACGTTAAACACCATTACTAACTCACTCACTCACTCACTCACTCACTCACAAAGACGACACAAATATAACTAGCGGTAATAATTTTTTTTACTCTTCTTTAGCGTAAATGTCTAGTAGTGCGCGATAGAAGGGCAACATTTAAATAGCATCTTATAGAACATATACAACACATAAAATATTTTGAAAAATGTTTGAGGGTCAAAACCATAATTATCAATGTTAACCATATGGCATTGAATCTCCTGTCCATCTAGTTGGTCACTTTGAAATCCTCAACCTATAAATATATTCTACTTGCACACCGCCACGTGTGAAATCAAAACTGATAATGAATGAAATTATGGGACGTCGAAGTGAAATGTACAACCCGATGACACAAGTTACTCAATAAAATGTACAATCCGATGACACAAGTTACTCAGTGAAATGTACAACCCGATGACACAAGTTACTCGGTGAAATGTACAACCCGATGACACAAGTGACATGATATTTCTTTCAAACATACTCTGTATATTTCCAACTTTGATTTCATTTCTCTCCCTTTCTTCAGTAACATTCTGTATTGTTGTTTCATAAGTTTGAGTAAAACCAGATCTTTTTCTTGTATCACCAATACAAAACCTGGTTAATAAATAATGTATTTTTGAAATACTTTAAAATGAAATAAAATCAAAAATCAAATAAATGTCAAAGCATAAAAAACTGGCACCAACTGAACTTTGTTTGTTGATATCATGACCAAACGCTTGGGAACGAACCGACACAAAGAACATTGGATTCTACATATATAACTTGCTTTAAATTTTCAATATTGAGTTATAAATAAATATTTATTCAACTAGAAGATGATATTGTACAAGTCAGTGCTTGAAGCATTATTCCTGCTCCAAATCTTTATATGGGAAGGGATATAGAGTGTTTTGAAACTTTAAGGAACATTTCAAAGAAAAGATCGATCGAAACATGCTTGAAGCATTATTCCTGCTCCAAAACTTTATATGGGAAGGGATATAGAGTGTTTTGAAACTTTAAGGAACATTTCAAAGAAAAGATCGATCGAAACATGCTTGAAGCATAATTCCTGCTCCAAAACTTTATATGGGAAGGGATATAGAGTGTTTTGAAACTTTAAGAAACATTCCAAAGAAAAGATCGATCGAAACATGCTTGAAGCATAATTCCTGCTCCAAAACTTTATATGGGAAGGGATATAGAGTGTTTTGAAACTTTAAGGAACATTTGAAAGAAAAGATCGATCTAAACATGCTTTAAGCATTATTCCTGCTCAAAATTTTATATGGGAACGGATATAGAGTGTTTTGAAACTTTAAGGAGCATTTCAAAGAAAAGATCGATCGAAACATGCTTGAAGCATTATTCCTGCTCCAAAACTTTATATGGGAAGGGATATAGAGAGTTTTGAAAAAAAAAACTTTAAGGAACATTCCAAAGAAAAGATCGATCGAAACATTTTATCATCTCAGATTTGATGGCAGATTTTCGTCTAGTCAGTTATGGCGAAGTCGTCCAGAAGGCATAACGTACCCTTCATCACAAATGACTAGACATCACATAGTATGGCAAAGTGTATGGTGTAATAAAAAGATAAAATGAAATGAATTACATGTATTCGGTGCTTTCTTTATATAATCATAAAAATCTATGGCAAGATAAACCATTTCAGAATCAGTACGCAATCGAAGGCTCTATACAGCTATTTGCAAATGGATCGCACAGACACTAAACAAAATGCTTTGGTCAAAACATTTTTTTTATATTTCGTTTTAATGAAAAACCACAGATGTCCTGGTTTTTTTTTATACATGGGTTTGGATAATCAAAGATGTTAATAACTATACTTACTATTTACAATCCTTATAACCCTCCATGGCAGAATAACAATGAGAATAGTAGCAGCTTCTGTACCGGGTTGATGCCACAGACCTTCCCAGAACCCGACATCTAAACACCAGGACACAGTCACCACAAAAGCGTCGAACACCTTAACAGAAAATATATATAAAATCATTATATGTATGTTAATCTAAAGACTATAATTATGAATATAACTGTTTCAGTATCGAGTTGAGGCAACAGGCCTTCCCAAAAACCCAACATCTTATCACCAGGACACAGTCACCATAAAAGGCGTCGAACACCTGAACAGATAAAACATGTAAAATCATTATAAGTTGATTTGGAGACTACAATTAAAAAATCAACTGTTTTAGTATCAGGCTAATGCCACATACCTTCCCAAAACCCAACATCAAATCACCAGAAAACAATCACAACAAAAGGGTAAAAACCCTAAGCAGAAGTGTATGAATCATTATGTATCTGGTCGAGGCGACATAAATTCAATAATAAAATCGCTTTTTGAGAATCCTGTCTAAAATGAGGGTTGCAATTGTAATTGAAATATCCAAACATTTTAAAGGAACGCAATACATTTGATTATTTTAAAATAATTTCATCTGTAATTGGGTTAATTAAACAGATATATATATACATATATATATATATATTTCTAAAACCTCAAAATTGTACCAGATCTTTAACATGTAAAATTTAATAGTAGCCTGCTTCAGTGTTTGTAGTTAATATATAGTATTGTTCAGGCTTTAGCAGGACAAATAATGCAATGTTTAACTATTTAATACATGTTTGTGAAATCATTTATTTCCATGATGTCCAATTTTTGCAGCTCCATGAAAAAATACCATGGCACGGTGTGTTAAAGTCGTGGTTTGGGTTTACATTTTAAAGTAGGTTTGTAATATACAGTATTTTGTTGACATGTAAATTCGTGGGAAAAGATATCCAAAAAAAAAACAGCAAAAAATGATCATGAATAACCAAGAAAATATTGATTCCACAGAATAACATATACATACCTCAAGTTTGTGATGTAAGAATTTCTGCCCCATTGAAAATATTTTGAGAAAAGTCTGAAATACAAAAAAAAACCCACAACATCAATTTAAGATTATCCCGTGTTACTTGTGCTGACTGTATATGTCCAAAAATATACTTGTGGTCTTTTATCGATGATTTTTTGGATCGCTCGGTCAACATTACGTGAACTTTGAACTGTGAACTCTAATAATGAGAAAGGATATAACTAAACATTTGTAAACTGAATTTGCCGAAAATCGAAGGTCTAAGGCAACAGTTTGGTCAAAGAATCAAACACGATTAAAAACAAAAATAATAATTCATGTCCGAATCACAATCTAGAAGCAAACTAAAATCTTTTGAACTGACAAGTCAGATTAGACACGTGAACTTCCACCAGGAAAGTGGGGCCCGGTGCTCCAGAAGGGTAAACACCTCCTGTTTTAGCTAGCTACACCATTATGTTGACCACTCAGCCAACAAATTATGATGTCATGATTTTAGAATACAAATACGTAGTTAATAGAGAGTATATAACTATACCGATGTATTTTTGTTATTGGACTACGTTTTGCAATCATACATTTTTTCGAAACCAAATGGATTAGCATAAGAACCCATATTATTATACCTCATTAGAAAAATACGATACTATCTGTAATTTGATTGGATCGTTAGATCATGTGATCAGGGTGGAGAAAACATCGTGTATCTGAAATCATCATATCCCACCTCTTCGGAACACACCATGACGTAACAATGATATGACGTCATCGATGGAGACTCGGTCACAACGTTCTAGCGTTTGCCTCCGATGAGTACCGATAGGAGAAAAGGCAATGAATCGGAGAGGGACTGATGTTTTCAAGTTGTCTTTTTTGAAATATTTTCTTTCTTTCTGTCTTTCTTATTACCATGGTTATCTTTCGGTATAATAAACAATTTATTGCCTTTGTGTGAGGGAGATATGAACGCAACAAGTCATATTTCCCGAGGGTGAAACCCGAGGGAAATGTGAGTTGTTAAGGGTGAACAAATGTTCATATCTCCCTCACACAAAGGCAATAAATGTATATTATACACTACAATGTTTCATTCCAAAAATGCTTTAATGATTGTTTAACAGAAATCAAAACTAAACCCTACCTCTAATAGTAACAATGACAAAATGATCATACTGCCCAAATGAAACGCATGTGTAAGCTCATATAAAACACCGTCGTGATCCGCATGCCCATGTGCATCTCCACCAGCAGCCCGTTTCTGCCTGCGTCTATGTAAAATACCTGGGTGTTTCGAATGTTCATCAATATCATTAGAACGTTCACGCTTGTCTCTATGAGCTGTTCCAGCATATATATTGCCATAGCTTCTGTAAGCGTTTACATTATATTGACTCCCGATATTCCTATGGTGCGTATTAGAACTGTCATGGCTGCCTGCCTTACAAGTTGAACCATCTTTTAACTTTTCCAATATTTCTTGTAACGTCATTTCGTGCTCTGTATGTCCATCTTCAACTGATGTATGGTTTAATTCATTTGGACATAAGTTTTTTAATAGTTTTGATGCATCTACTTGAAGGACTTCATTTGCATGCTGCTTTTCTAAAAAAATAAAAAGTATAAAAATAAAGTGAGTGAAAAAGATTTCATTTTCAGTTAACATAAAATCTTTTAAATTCAGGCTATGCATATTGCATTATTTCACGAAGCAGAACCAATATCGTAAACCAATCTGGTTCGCCAGCGCACCATCTGATTTTTCAACACTTATTTCACAACAGATTTGAACTTATGCATTTTTATATTTGGACTAATCAATTGATTAAACTTTGAACAACTCACCCATGATTTGCTAGTTATGTTTATTCAGTGTTTCACTTTAATAAAGCTTTGTGCAACTCGGTACTGAGAGTTGAGTAATGGTGTTTAACGTCCCAGTCAAGAATGTTTTATTTATATCGAGACGTCGCCAGCTATAGGCGAAGGTGCAGAAATTTTGCCTGTGTGTTGCCCTGATGGCACTATACAGCATGGTTCTTTAGCGTGCCAAGCCCATCGTGACACGGGACCTCGTTTATTTTACGTTCCCATCCGAAAGAACCGTGACTTTCATTTCGTAATGCCAAGTACTTGGCGAAAGAACAGTCACTACGCACTTTCAAGTCTTGGGTCAGACCCGGCTGGGGATCGAACTCACGACCTCCCACTTACGGAGCGAGCACTCTACCAACTGAGCTACCGCAGTGGTTAAACAACTCGGTACTGGTGTATAATAAATATTTAAATTTCAGGTCAAGCGGACAGGTCAACTTTGTTTGCCTTTATCTCCCTTGATTAACCGATACATACCTGTCATAATTAGAATATCACAGATGATTTGTCCCAGAACACATGTAGCGTCAAGAGCGCTGAGAACACAAACTGTTATTAATGCTACGTGTGTGTGAAGCAGCTGTGAAAGACGTTTCCTACATCTGAAAGAAGAAACAGTTCATTAAAATACAGAAACTTCGAAACATTTGACTGCGTTTGGGGCTTCAATATCCTTCAACTAGCTTCTTTCAATTCAATTCACTTTATTCACTCAAGCCCACAGGAGGTGGTACATGAGGTAATATATATACAAGAATACAAGAATGCGCATGCCTTATTCAAAATAACATTAAAATTATTTACATCAGTATAACATAATTGCATTACATTTTTATAAACAAGCAAAGTGGTACCCATAGATCTAAATACAAATGTATATACAAATTACTCAATATGCTTATATAAATAAATATAAATATTTGCAAACTACGCCACAAGTATCTCAACATAAATATGAGTGTATAAGAAATAAATTACCATTGTAAATAACTATTTAGATTTAAACTGTAACCTCCTTAAATCCATTTTTTATAAATTTACATAAGTTGATCAGAACTGTTTGGTTTGTAGAATTTAAAAGTTTAGCTAACTTAAGTATGTTTGGTTTATTGTAGAAACTTGCATGTATCAACTGCTTTCAAGCATAGTACTATCGTTAAGTCCAGACTTATTGAACGAATGATTCTGGGCTAAGGAATAGGAGTCAAAGATCGGATGCCGACTTACCAAAATGTGGATGAAATAGATAACAGCTTGCAGGTTGTTTTATATTGCTTACAGAAATGAGCTGCCATTCGGCACTAATACGTAAGCTTAGTGTTAGACTTTCGATACGTCTGTACTACTTCTCATAAAATAACAAATAAGAATACAATTTCTCCTTTTAATATTTATGGATAACATGTTCAATTTTCTTGTTTGCAAGTGTCTTATATTAAATGTAAAAAAATGTTCCTTAAAAAGCTTCTCTGAAGTATAGAACTACACTGCAATACACATTGCATTTTCCAAATAATATTTTTCCCTAGCTAAATTTGGTAAAATATATTTGGTCCTTTAGGTATTTTTAACATCTTGAAATAATTTTGTTCCTCACTACTGGTGAGGAATTGTATTCCGGAACGGCAGTATAGTCTAGTGCTGTAAAATTAAAGCTGGTATAAATTGGTAATTTAAAAATTATCTTTTCTTTCTCAATAAATCAAATATTTTCAATTGTTAATCAATGCAAGAATACAAACAATGCCTCATTTATACGTGACCTCTACATTCTTGGCCCAAGCACTACTGATGAGGGATTGTATTCCAAAACGGCCGTATAGTCTAGTGCTGTAAAATTAAAGCTATTTAAAAGTTATATTTTCTTTCTCAATAAATTAAATACTTTCAATTGTTAATCAATACAGGAATACAAACAATGTCTCATTTATATGTGACCCCTATATTCTTGGTCCAAGCACTACTGATGAGGGATTGTATTCCGAAACGGCCGTATAGTCTAGTGCTGTAAAATTAAAGCTGGTATAAATTGGTAATTTAAAAGTTATTTTTTCTCTTCTCTATTTATCAAATACTTTCAATTGTTAATCAATACAGGAATACAAACAATGCCTCATTCATATGTGACCTCTACATTCTTGTTCCAAGCACTACTGATGAGGAATTGTATTCCGAAACGTCCGTATAGTCTAGTGCTGTAAAATTAAACCTGGTATAAATTGGTAATTTAAAAGTTATCTTCTCAATAAATCAAATATTTTCAATTGTTAATCAATATAAGAATACAAACAATATCTCATTCATATGTGACCTCTACATTCTTGGTCCATGCACTACTGATGAAACGGTCATAAGGGCGCGGTGGCCTAATGGATAAGACGTGAGTCTTCAAATCCAGGGTCTCTCACCACTGTGAGTTCGAGTCCCGCTCGCACCACATGTGGGAAAGTGAAATTTCCTTGCCGTTGACCTTTACTGATTCACCTGGTATCAGTATAATGGACTGGGAGAGTGGTACGCTTGTCTGCGGTGTACTGACTCTGTGAGCTAGCACGGTAAAGTCGCCCTGAGTGCGCGCTAGTACAAGGCAGACCATACAACACACTCGCACTTCACATGCATACACAAAATTGTTTATAGATTAATCCATAGAGATTAATTAAATAGTTCTCGTCGCGAATAGCTGAAAAATTGCTGATGCGACGTTAAGCAACATTCAATCAATCAACCAATATAAGAATACAAACAATATCCCATTCGTATGTGACCTCTACATTCTTGGTCTAAGCACTACTGATGAAACGGCCTAGTCTAGTGCTGTAAAATTAAACTGGTATAACTTGGTAATTTAAAAATGATCTTTTCTCTTCTCAATAAATCAAATATTTTCAATTGTTATTCAATACAATAATGCAAACAATGCCTCATTCATATGTGACCTTTACATTCTTGGTCTAAGCACTACTGATGAGGAATTGTATTCCGAAACGGCCGTATAGTCTAGTGCTGTAAAATTAAACCTGGTATAATATGTAATTTAAAAGTTATCTTCTCAATAAATCAAATATTTTCAATTGTTATTCAATACAAGAATACAAACAATGCCTCATTCATATGTGACCCCTAAATTCTTCAGTATTCAAATGACATTGTTGTTTTAAGTGAGGACAGGAAACACATGACCTTAACTCAATAAAAATCTGACTTTATGATCATAATATCTATTATAATTAGCAAAAAATACGTCAAATCCGCCCTTGCAAACATCATATTTGACATAACATACAAGATCTGTTATTTAATTATTTAATTACTGACAATTATTTTTTATCAAATTATTATACCTAATATACAGTACAGGCCTGTCAAAAGTTTAAGAATAACTTATATATCGGCAGCTCATCTGGGTCCCTTATTAGCTACGGTACAAAGAGGCTGTGGTGGCCTAAAGACGCCAGTCTACAAATAGGGTCTCTCACCGCTGTGAGTTCGAGTCCCGCTGTGCCGAGGTTTGCACTGTAAATCTCAACAATTTTTATACCCCCCGCTTAAAAAGTGGGGGGTATATAGTGATAGGGGTGTCCGTCCGTCCTTCCGTTACACCTTAGGGTACCTATCTCTTATCCGCAACTCCTCCCAAACCCTTCAATGGATTTTCATGAAACTTTCACACAATCTTTGTGATATAATGTACGTAGATGTGCATCTCCTATTTAAAAATTTGATCCGATTGATTTTTGGGAGCGGGGGGTATTTTTTGAGAGCTTTTCTAGTTTTTCCAGTTGTTGTTTATTTCTCGGTAGCTTTTTTGCTACTAACTAACCAATATCGGGCACTCGACAGCTTAATTTCTACTTCATCTCGTTTACTCAGTGTTAAAGTTTTGACAGGCCTGTACCGAAACTCTGATTGAGGCAATGATTTATTAATGAATCGGTAATCAAAAGATGAATCATAGCTGATTGATCGCACAAAACGTATTTTTAATGAATGTGTGTGGTTTAATTTGACACACTTATTGTCACTTCAAACACACGAATTTTAGGTAATTAACCCTAGAATTAATAATCAAACAGATACTCAAAAGCCTGAATTTATGGTTTCATGAAAAAATTTGAGATGTTACCGAAAAATGATAAAATTGTATTTTTTTAATATAATGAATGTGTGTGGTTTAATTTGATAGTTATTGTCGCTTCAAACACATAAAGTTGTAGGTACTTAACCCTAAAATTAATAAGTTATAGCTGAACTTTTAAACATTGTTCCTGTTAAGTTTCATTTAGTGTTTTTCAAGAAAGCTGCAAAAAACTATTAGTGGATGAAATGGGCAAACGCTATATACCCGCCACTTCGAGTAGGTTGGTTGGTTGGTTGAATGTCGCTTAACGACGCATTAGCAATTTTTCAGCTATTCGCGAGGAGAACTACATGTATTTCTATTAATCTCTAATAAGTTTAATCTATGAACAAGTTCGTGTATGAATGTGAAGTGCAGGTGTGTTTTATGGTCTTCCTTGTACTAGCGCGCACTCAGGGCGACTTTAACGTGCTAGCTCACAGAGTCAGTACGCCGTAGACAAGCGTACATGTACCACTCTCCAGTTACATTATACTGATAGAAGCCGAACTAGTAAAGGCCAACGGCAAGGAAAATTCACTGTCCCACATGTGGTCTGAGCGGGTTTCGAACTTATCTATAAGCCATCGCGGCTTCCCTTCGATAAGGGACATGATAAACATAGTATGCCGAAACACAACACGTGATTGTAATTGTGGTTTAAGCAATGAGGGTTAGGTGAAATGTTTCAGATTGAACTCAATATTAGTGAAAAGAAGAGTGTTGTTGAGCAAAATGAAATTTACGCCAGAACTACAATCCTATTCTTCAAATTTGAACTTGATCTGTAATTTATGCAAATACACATCATTTAGTTTGTTGCAAAGTAACAAAAGGTATTACCTGGAAACCAAAACAGGCAAACGAAGAGCGATAGTAACACACACAAAACATATATATATATTTTTATTTATATAAAAAAAAGATAAAGAAAAATTCTGAAAACTATTCAGTTTGACATTTCATTTAACATAACACTTTTTCACAGATCTCGACCGTTTACAAATATTATGTCATTCATATATGACTCATGATGATAAATTACAATAGCTATATTAATCAATAATTAATTATTAACATTTTGTTAAGATAGTACTGAGCAATAGCCAGCGCAAACAATAAACAATAATCAAACAGATTGGTTAATAAAAGAATTTAAAAGAATTTTTACATTGTCCTGAGTTTGAGATAGCTTTTTGTTTTTTGTTTTTTTAAGAGGCTTTGCAAAATCATCCCAGACGAGGCCTGTCAGGTGTTCTGAAAAATCGTTGTTACACAAGTATCTTGTTATTGCTATCAAGAAACTGTTCATTTTACATTTTATTATTCGTCGAAAGAGTGATTACTCTATGCAAATGTTGTTCATTTCACCGCAAGATGACGTCATGTGGCCACGCCCATGTAAGATCAATTTCACGTTTTCTTGTTAAGAAATTCTTTCATTTATGTGGTCAGTTCCTGGATGGTTGAGGAAACTCGAGTAATCAGAGAAGAACAGACATTTGGCAAGCTAACTGACAAGCTTTTTCACATTAGAACATACCTGAGAAGTATTCGAACGACTTCGTATTTGAGGTTCAATTTGCAGAAATATTGTAAAAGAAGTTCAAACAAATAAAATAATGTATGATGACCTATTCTAGACGAGTCAATTTCGATAAAGAGTTTTATTGAGGCTTAAAACAATAAGTGACTGTTCTTCCGCCAAACACTTGGTATTTGAAAGTCAAGGTCACGGGGGCCTTCAAAAGATACCTTAATTAAACCCGATGTTCTGTGCCATTGTAGACATACAACGTTAATAACGTCCTGAACACACGGCAAAGGTAAAAAATCTGCTACTTCACCTTTAGCTGGTGATGTTTCGATATAAGTTTATACATTCACTCGATGGCCTGTGCCAATGTAGACGTTGTACGTTAAAGAACCCAACTTGTTCAAGACCCGAGCACACGACAAAGGTTAAACAAATCTGCCACTTCACCATTAACTGATGACATCTCGATATAAGTTGACACATTTACTCTGACGTAAAAACAGATTCAATCAAAGCTTAAGGAAAGTAGTTGATATGTTGTTTCTGCAATAAACTATCTTTAAACTAGTTTTACGTTTTCAAAGGAATTTTTTGTACGTGACCTAGATACAAGCAGATTTCTAGGTCAAATGGTCACCGAATGGTGTCATATTTGAATACAAAAGTAAAAATACCCTCAACATTGACAAAAACATTTAAGAGCAATCAGGTGTAGGAAGTGTCCAGTTGTCATTTTTATTTGTCATTTATTATATCATTTTGTGAAAAAAAACCAAAATTTATAACTGCCAAATCTTGTCAAAAATAATATAACTGTTTTCTTTCTTTATTGTAACAAAAATTTGCTACATCATTACCTGAACAATTATCTCAGAGTACGGTACATACATGTCGAAAGTTAAACACCAAAAAAAAAAAGGAATCGAATTTCGGCTTTCGAATTACTGAGCGACCGAAATCTATAACAGAAAAGCTTTCAAGAGAGAAATTGTAGCTGCCAAAAAGTTGTCGATAGAGCTAACGAGGAGCCGATCGCGAGATGGGCCGCCGATCCCGCATTAATCCGTTAGCATTAGTGTTAAACTTTCGACAGGCCTGTACTGTAAGTGAAAAAAGACAAAACATCATATTTATGCTAAGTAATATTTTGACATTGCACAAGTGCCTTATTCATTTACTTTCAAACAAACGTAATAAACCATTCTAAATGACACGTTTTTTCATATTTGTCTGTTTTTCTACATATACAGAACAGACCTGTTGAAAGTTTAACACTAAGATAACGCATTAGTGCCAATTTGGCATCTCACTTTGCCCCCACCCCCTCAACCGTTATCTGCATGTATATTGCTACGGCTTTATGGCAGCTGCTAGCCTGTCTCTTGGATCGACAGCTATCCATATCTTGGCTCGACAGCCTCGCTTTGACAAATTTTTCGTTAGCTCGATGTTAAACTTTCGACATATCTGTACTGTATGTGTGCTCTCTTAATTGGGACTTTTATGTTGTTTTTCTATATACATGCTTGTTCTATATTCTCTTAATTGGGACAGTAATTAATTAAGTTAAAAAAGGCAATATTGTTCTTGATGACAAACGATATTGTTGAAGTTTTCAATCTCTGAATTGTTCCTTCTTTTTCTGACACGTTAAAGAGATATAATGTACATTCTAAGGTCTTTTGGGTTTTTTAATTGATGTTTTTAAATTCTACTACTAATATTAATAGAATACACTATGCTAATGTTGAAAGAAAAGAAAGAAAGATACAAATGTAGCTAATGAAAGGTATTGTTTCATGAAATAATAAGTTTGGTCTTCAAAATAAATTTGTACTCGGAAGATAAACTAGAACTGTCTTTTGAGAGTCAAATACCCCCTGCCCCCAACATTAAAAAGGGTTTAATGTTTCCTGCGACCTTGACCTTTCTTATATGACCTTGGTTCAACGTCATGACACATCTTTGCACCATGAAAATTATTCCTATGAAGTTTTATGGCAATCATCCAAAGCAGTTATGAGATTGGCGGGGGGTGTATAAATATGGTCATATGAAGAGGGATTTGCATATACATTTTGCATTTTAGGTTGCGGTTCCCTCTATATATCTGTTGGTTGTTAGACTAGAGAGATACATTTTTCTTGAGTGATTGACTTGAACGAATCCACATCTAATTTAGTAGGATCGATAAAACCAGAGCTGGGTGGAGTGCATGCGCAATGGAGTAGTGGTGTCAAGATTTTATTCAGTCAGTTCGGGAATTTGGGAAAACGGAGATGCCTTAAAACTGATGTTCATCAAGGGAACTGAGAAACTTTCTCAGTAACCAGAAGAAAACTCCAGAGCTGAGTAGAGCTCAGTGAAGAAGTGGTGTCAAGATATTTGTCCAATTATATCCAGGCAATTAGTTCAGGAATAGGGGAAACTGAAGTCTTTGTCAAGCGAACTGAGAAACGTTCTCATCTAAACCTGTCCGGGTACGATTCGCATCTAGACGATAAAAGGTCCAGTGACCCATAAGTGTACGCCTTATATAATTTACGTGTATTAGCCATGTTTCGACTCCTTTCAGTAAGACCATTGTTCAACTTTCGACAAGTCTTAATTGTATAATGTGCTGTCTATCTATCTATCTATCTATCTGTCTGTCTGTCTGACAGACATGTTTCTCTGTCTGTGTTAGGTCTATGGAGAATTGATCAGTGCGGTATCTCAGTTGATGGAGTGCTCTCTCCGTGGGTGGTAGGTCGTGAGTTCGAACCTCGACCGGGTCTGGCCCAAGACTAGAAAGTGGGTAGTGGTTGTTCTTTTGCCAAGCACTTGGCATTACGAAATGAAAGTCACGGTTCTTTCAGATGGGAACTTAAAATAAACGAGGTCCCGTGTCACGATAGGCCTGCGTGATGCGATAAAGAATCCTGCTGTATAATGCCATCAGTGCAACACACTGGCAAAATTTCTGCACTTTCATCTATAGCTGATGATGTCTCTTTATAAGTGAAACATTCTTGACTGGGACGTTAAACAACTCAACTCTTTGTAGAATTTGTAAGGAAAGGGCGATAAATCTTACAACAAATAGACATATTATACTGGTTATTACTTTCCAATAACGACTAAAAGCATATCACGAGAAATCATAAGTGTAGCAGACGTTGGCCATGTGTGCAGTTTTAAAACGGTTCATGAATACCGCGCATGTGAACGTTTGACTATGTCATACACATTTTAAACTGTGCAAAATGTCAATGGTAGCATGATAAATTATGTAAAAAAAATCAATATAACAATTGGAATTCGACATTTTGGAATAAGAAAGGGTTGTGTATAGTTGTGCCCTTTATTCTTCATTTTTACGGAGGACCCTTTCCTCAGTTTTCCTTTCAATTGATAGAATGACATTCCTAAGCCATGAATAGAGGCCGCGATGGACTGTAGATAAGACGTCAGTCTATCGCTGTGAGTTCGAGTCCCGCTCAGACCACATGTGGAAAAGTGAATTTCCCTTGCCGTTGGCCTTTACTGGTTCATCTGGTATCAGTAAAATGTGACTGGGGGAGTGGTACACTTTTCTGCGGCGTACTGACTCTGTGAACTAGCACCTTAAAGTCGCCCGGAGTGCGCGCTAGTACACGGCAGACCATACAACACAGTCGCACTTCACATGCATACACGAACTTGTTCATAGAATAATCCATAGAGGTTAATAAAATAGTTCTCAGCGTTGATAGCTGAGAAATGGCTGAATCGACGTTAAGCAACATTCAACTAATCAACCAACCTAAAACATGAATAATCTTGATCAACAGGCTAAATTAAATTGATATATCACAATTCCGTGAATTATTGGACTTGATCCATTAGGTCCATATTGGGTCGAAATTGTAGGTCTACATGTAAGTGGTTTTATTTTAATTGGTGGAAAAATACGTCTGAAATATATATATTTCTTGATATGAATTCTGAATTTAATTCATATCACCAAATTTGTTTTATAGTTTTATCTTTTTTTTTTTTTTTTTTTTTGCCCCGGTATCCATTCGGACATATTTTTCACACAATTTGGACCAAAGTGGTTTACTCTTTAATGGTATGCTAAACACCGTTAAAACATTTTATTCTTGATCTGAAGGTTATTTAAAGCAAATTATATCAATTTCATGAATACTTCGGTTTGGTGAATTTGGTCTATTTTGGGCCGAATTTGGACCCAAGTGGCTTTATTTAAATTGGTACAAAAACACCACTGAACTATATAATCCTTATCTTGCATGCTAAAAAAAATTTGTTGATTTTTTGGTTTCATATCCTTTTGGTCCGTTTATATATATCAGTTTTAGTCCGAATTGTTTTATTCTTAATTAGAAGTGAAATTCTGTTACACCATACATTTTCTCGATGTACATGCTAAGGTGACTTCATCTATCGCGTTTTTAAGAGTCCATTTGATCCATTTTGAGCCCAATTAGGTATATTTGGATTTCCTAGAACTGTTAGAATAAACTCAACTAAATAAACCATGTGTATATATATTTTGGTTTACTTTGCTCAGTCTGTTTCAATCGCTTCTAATTGTATGTGTCAACTGTGGTGGCAACAGGCCCCGGTTTCACAATCATTTCTTAACTAAGATTTTACATCACTTATATCTATATCTATCAAAACTGAAATCGCAATAAATTTCATTATTTTTCAAAATAATTAATAATTTAAAGTGTCATTTTGAAGATTAGGTCAAGCTTATAACAACTGTACTCTATTTTTGTCGAAAACTTGCTTTCCGGGTTCCAGAAAATATTTTCCAAAATTATATTAATTTAAGTTAAGGGAAATTTTAGTTAAGAGATTATTATGAAACCGAGCTCAAGTGTCCTACTCTTTTTCGAACTCTACAGAGCTCTTGAGACACGAGTCTTATCCGAAAGACTGCTGAGTAATTGTTTACAGTTCTATTATGGACAGAAAATTGAAAAGTCTCGAGTGACGTTTGAACCTTCGAAAGCTAGTGACAGTACAACTCTGCAATGTCTGCCATTTTTGTCTGCATACTGAATTAAATTCATGGTATACATCAATACATAGCAAGTTTTGGAGGTAGAACATGAATTTTATTTTTAGCTCAAAGATAATCCAAGAGGTTTTTTTAGATTGTTATGAAAAGACAATTAAATCATTTATATTCTTCAATTTAGGAAAAAGCGGGTCCATATGTCTCAGTTTGGTGAAGCTTTTTCGGCTAATAAGGTCCATTAGCTATGGGTCCATTTTGTTACTTAAGAAGTTTTTCCCCTTTTTATTTATTTATTTATTTATTTATTTATTTATTTATTTATTTATTTATTTATGTTTTACATTAGCAAAATGTACATGTATGTCATCAGTATATTATAGCGAATTCATATATTAATATTGTGGCAAGCCTGCGCCACTTTTGGATTGCTTATTTCTGAGCTTAAGTTGGTATCTTCGTCTTTGTTAGTAACTGTTATAGATCTCAAGTACATTTGTGAATGAAAATAGTGTTACTTCGTTTGAGGGAAATGATATTAATACGCGTAGAGGCATTTAATTACAATCAATATTTATTGCGTAAGATTGTGATCCAGACAACATTTAGCAGATTTTTTTTTTTAGAATTTTAATGATAAATTTAGCCAACAAGCTTCAAGAATTTGCAACTGTCTACCAAAAAGAGTTCCTTTTTCAAAGAAATAATTTAACAATAAAATCATGATACGATTGATTGAATGGGGTTTTACTTCCCAGTCAAGAATATTTCACTTATATCGAGACGTCAGTAGCTTTAGGTATAGTGACAGGAATTTCGACCTTTTGCAGTGAGTTCAGGGCAATGCACAATAAGGGTCGTTAACGTTCCACGCCTTCCGTGAAACGGGGCATCGGTTTTAAGGTCTCTTCCGAAACACAACTTGACTTTCATTTTGAAAAAAAGATAATAAATAAATAAATAAATAAATAAATACTATTACTACTAATAATAATAATAGATAAATCAATAAATAGATAAATAAATAAGATTATACATAAATACATATATTACCTTTTACGCTTTTTCTTTTGGTGTTTTTCTGATTCTTTTCCGATATTGACATTGAACAAAAGATCAAAGCTTTTGGTCAGATACCGAAAACTATCACTTTGGCTGTGATCACGATGCAGGCCCATTTTTTAAGATAATACTTTAAAGTTAATTTTTGGATTGTTAAAATTTAATGTTTCAATTACAATGTACGAAATGGGCTTTTATACGATCGATTACCTGCAGTACAGACCTGTCGAAAGTTTAACATTCGGCTAACGAAAAGGAGTCGACGTTCGACTACGGAGTCATCGAGATATTGATAGGTAGGTGTCGAGGAGCTGCCGAGAGATAGATAACAGCTAGCGAAAATCTGACGAGAAATATATATACCATCTGTCGAAAAGCTGTCGATATATAGATAACGAAGAGCCGAGAGATGAGCTGCCGAACGAAAACTTAATGTTAAACTTTCGACAGGTCTGTACTGTATTTATTTGGCTATGAAATGATCAATAAATTTCAGAGAGATTTTACGTAGAAAGTTTGGATAGGTATAAGATCTGGTGAAGAATTTATAGGTACTTGTTGTATCTGGTATACTGCAGTTGAGAAATAAAAGTACAATTAGGTTTAGTGCTAATCAAATAATAACAATAATATTTACAACTGTTTAGGCAAGATAAAAGGGATAATGAATTGTCATGTACGGAGGGTTTTCGGGGACTTAGTTGCCAGGTTTTGTGCTTTGTCATGTATGGAGGGTTTTGGGGACCAAGTGGTCAGGTTACCAGTATGCATTTTGTCATGTGTGGAAAGTTTTGGAGACCAAGTGGCCAGGTAAGATGCATTGTCATGCATGGAAGGTTTTTGGGACCCAAGTGATGAGGTAAGGTCCATTGTCATGTATTGAAGGGATTTGGGACTAAGGGACCAGGTTTTGTGTTCTTTCATGGGGTTTTTGGGACCAATGGGGCGTGAGGTAAGGCCTATTGTCATGTATTGAAAGGTTTGGGGATCAAATGACCAGGTAAGATGCATTGTCATGTATGGAGGGTTTTAGGGACCAAGTGATCAGATTACTACATGTAGTATATGCTTTGTCATGTATGTAAAGTTTTGGGGACCAAGTGGTTAGGTAAGGTACATTTTCATGTATGGAGCGATGGAGGGTTTTTGGGACTAAGTGACCAGGTTTATTGTCATGTATAGAAGGTTTTGGGGACCAAGTGATCAGGTAAGGTCCATTGTCAAGTATGAAGTAATTTGGGGACCAAGTGATCAGATAAAGTGAATTGTCATGTATGGAGAGTTTTGGGTACCAAATGACCAGGTTCATTGTCATGTATGGAGGGGTTTTTGGGACTAAGTAGCCAGGTATTTGTGTAGGCAATTCCATTACTTTTATACAACTCTTATACTACTATTTTCGTGAGAACTTAATGTGTCCTTTGGTCAGTATAACTCTAAGTGGAAATCAACTATTCTTTCGAGTCTTTTACTCTCACAGTGAACAACAAAAAGAATTAATTTACATCACAAACATACAGATTCCTGCTTAATTCACACTATTAGGTAAAACATGTAAATTTTAACCAGGACAGTGAGGCCAAGTGCTCCAGGAGGAGTAAGCACCTATATATTGTCTAGCTTGCTACACCCACCACCTATGAAATCAAAACTGTAAGAATGAGAGGAACGTGAAACTATATCCAAGATAATTTTGGATACAGAGACATCATACTTATCAATGACGGCCATAAAATTTTGAAGGCCTTGATATGACTAAGCTCAAAATATCTCTGAAAGAGACCGAAAAACATAATAATTACATAAGGCAACCGTCTATGAAATAAAATTGACCTTAAGACAACCTTAAATATGTAAAGTACAGGCCTGTCGAAAGCTTAACTCTAATATAACAAATAAGGAACAAATCAACTGCTCAAATCGGCCCCTCGTTAGCTATATTGCTACGGCTGCATTCTATCGCTAAAAATTTGTGGTTATCCATATCACGGACTCTCGGCAATTGAGCTTTGGATCATTTCCGTTAGCTCGGTGTTAAACTTTTGACAGGTCGGTCCTGTACGCATGTGAGGTATGTGCCTGTTGAACTCGAATCAGTGTGCTTACTCTCTCAATCGAAATAAATCGCAGGAATCATAAATTCTACAAAATCAGACGGTTTAGAGCAACCTGAGACAGATAAAAGGCCAACAAATCTGTCACATATTTGTCCAAATAAAACAAACTCTAGAATTTAACTAGAAAGTACCGCCTAGTGTACTTGAGAACTACGGTTGTAAATAATTAGTACGGATAGGGAAGTCAAGGGACAATTCAGTAAGTTTTCTTTTTCTATCCCTAGTAAGCATTTAACTCGGTGTAAAATTTTGTGAATTAAAAAAAAATCTGAAATGTTCGAAGCATAAATTTAACAAAAAAAAAATGCTTAAAGTATTAAGTTCTATTAAATATTCACATAACTGTTCAAAGTTACCTTTTGAGTATGAAACAATTTTCAAAATTTATATTTGACGTTTATCAAATATTGCATCATTTTAGGGAAAAAATTAAATTCGTTTACATTTAAATAAAATGTTATTGTTTAATTATTAAATACACTTGTTCGAATTATGACACGTGTTCCAAACGTTTCCTAGTGTGACATGTATCCCAAACGCTTCCTGGTGTGACATGTGTTCCAAACTCTTCCTGGTATGGTATGTGTTCCAAACGCTTCCTGGCATGACACGTGTGAAACGCTTCCCGGTATGACACATGTTTCAAACGTTTCCTGGTATGACACGATTTCAAAACTTTCCTGGTTTGACATATGTTCTTAACGTTTCCTGGTATGATAGTGTTCCAAACCCCTCCTGGTATGACATGTGTCCTAAACTCTTCATGGTATGATACATGTGAAACGCTTCCCATTATGACACGTGTTCCAAACGTTTTCTAGTATGACATGTGTTCCAAACGTTTCCAGGTATGACACATGTTCCAAACTCTTCATGGTATGACACGTGTTCCAAACCCTTCCTTGCATAACACGTGTTCCAAACCCTTCCCGGTATAACACGTGTTCCAAACTTTCCCGGTATAACACGTGTTCCAAACCCTTCCCGGTATAACACGTGTTCCAAACCCTTCCTGGTATAACACGTGTTCCAAACCCTTCCCGTAATACACGTGTTCCAAACCCTTCCCGGTATAATACGTGTTCCAAACCCTTCCCGTAATACACGTGTTCCAAACCCTTCCCGGTATAACACGTGCTCCAAACCCTTCCTGGTATAACACGTGTTCCAAACCCTTCCCGTAATACACGTGTTCCAAACCCTTCCCGGTATAATACGTGTTCCAAACCCTTCCTGGTATAACATGTGTTCCAAACCCTTCCCGGTATAACACGTGTTCCAAACCCTCCCCGGTATAACATGTGTTTCAAGCGCTTCCTGTTATAACTTCTGTTTCAAACGCTTCTTGGTATGACACGTGTTAACCGCTATCGAGTATGACACTCTTTTCAAGCACTTACTGGTATGACACGTGCTACAAACGCTTTATCGTATGACACGTGTTCCAAACGCTTCCTGGTACAACACGTGTTTCAATCGCTTTATCGTATGACACGTGTTCCAAACGCTTCCTGGTACAACGGATGTTCTAATCGCTTTTTCGTATGACACGTGATCCAAACGCTTCCTGACCAGTATGACACGTGTTCGAGACGCTTTCAGGTATGACACACGTTCAAAACGCAACTCGTAAGAACAGGTCAAATGTGACACTCCTTATTTTATAGATATTTATAACCGGGGTGTTAAAGGTCTAGTCGAGCAGTTCAAGTATAAAAAAACAATGGACTAGGGTCACCTAGAAACAAACCGAACGCAACTTGTGTTTTCGTAATTCGTATTTCAATTTTGTATATATTATATATATATATATATATATATATATATATATACTGTTTTAAAAGTATATGTTATTGTTTCATTTGGCACTATTATAAAATAAAATGTTATTATGATTATTATTATTATTATTATAATTATTATTATGTTTAAGATTTAAAATGAAATGCATGAGTCATGTTTCTACGAAAAGGGAGAATTTTACACGCATGCAAGTTCGAAATATACATAGAGGGCCATCAGTGAACATAGGTCTACATTACAAAGTCGGTTAATGACAGGTTATTGAACAACATCAACTTCAAGTGAAATAAAATTTGAGAGTTATTTAAACTGTGTTGTCTTTCTTCCAAGTCAACAACTCCTAAATACTTGCGGTATACCGTCTGTTTATTTTCGTTGTAAAATTTCCCCATCCTAAAGCTTCTCGAGATGTCTAATCTAATCTAATCTGATTTCAAACATAAAAATTATAAAATTTATGGGAATAAAATTTTTGAATGATAAACACTTTATAATTATAATTATCTAAAGATTAGTTGATTGATTTTTGAAGGGGTTGACATCCAGTGGAGACGGAGACTGCGTGATCTTCCTCATGTAGTAAAAAGGGATGTTGTTAACGTCAATTTGTTGTTTAATTGAAGGAGTTTTATTATATTTTTAAAAAAGATACAATTCTATTTTATTTATTTATTTATTTATTTATTTTGGAGTGGAAAATTCTTAGGTAGCTAAAATTTATGTTTATTCATGCAAAAATCCGAAGTGGCATCGTAGTTGGTCGCCAAATCTATAAAGATTAATCATAGCAACAATCCTAAAGGATTTTTTAAAGAAATAATATCAAAATATAGTAGTCATATATTAGTTCGTAGCCAAACTATTTTCCATTAGTGTCTTCACGCATAACGAATCTATTTTAAATTTAAATTTTGATACCATGTATACATGTAAATATTGATCACTGTTAAAATTACACAACTTTACAAATATTACCTTTAAACAC
Organism: Anadara kagoshimensis; assembly: GCA_021292105.1. Taxonomy (NCBI): domain Eukaryota; kingdom Metazoa; phylum Mollusca; class Bivalvia; order Arcoida; family Arcidae; genus Anadara; species Anadara kagoshimensis. Next base: position 18,876,236 of record CM037864.1, read on the forward strand.
TAAACATGCACCATAACTAATTTGTGCAAAGTTTATGGATACTTTTTGACACCCTTTTGCTGCAGATCCCTCCCGATTTTGAATTTTTAAAAAACACTCAAAATTATTATTTATTGGCGTTGTCTACATTGGTATATGAAAAAACGACTTTGTGTTAAAATACAATACGTATTCTTAAGGTAGTTCCATACTTTACAAATCGCCTGAAAACATATATTGAAATCTTGATATGTTGTACATGGGTACAAACTATTCAACATGCCAAAATTTCAGGGCAGGTATTCGATTTACTTGAGAAGTTCTGAAGCGCCACCTGGTGGCTATTTTCACGACATAAATGATCAAAGTATAGCTACTGTTATCAACATGTGAGCTTAAATAATTTTTTGTCATGCTTAGAAACCAAACGTTTCTTGCAGTTAAAGTAACCATTATGTCATGAAGATTATTTGGACCAATGGAATTTTACTTCCGGTCACGTGGTATTTTTCTACAGCGCCACCTATCAAGAGAAAACATTTTATTTCCGGAAAATGAAAGTAACACCCTTTCGTTAATTTGTATATTTTTAAAAAACTAAGTCGAATACTTCCCCTGATTTTCACATATATTGCACATGAATATATAAGTTTGATTTTCGGAAACGAAAAATAGGAGGTCGTCAAGCTACTTTTTTCATAAAATTTCATCAAAATCCTGAAACAAGAAAATAAGCCTCATTCCTTACGTAAGAAGTAACTAATAATGTCCTAGGGTACTATTATGAACTCAATGCTTTTCGATTAGTATTAACAAATAAACAAAAAAAACTGATTGTGAGCTATTTGGTTGTGCAAAACAAAACCTATTTAAATATCATATGGTCTGTCACCCGGCATAGAAACCCATAGCAACCGTTACCCAACACCGATCACTTAAAGTGGAAAGGGAATTCGTATACATTGATGAAGCGTTCTTGATTCTAGGCCGCTGAATGAAACGCAAATACAAGAGCATAGTCAAACTGCTAAAATTTGACACCGAGAAAAATTATCATACAGTATGTTTATTGAAGAATCGTCAGTTTGTGTCCTACTATTTGTATTTAAGGTAGTTCCATACTTTACAAATCGCCTGAAAACACATATTGAAATTTTGATATGTTGTACATGGGCATAAACCATTCAACATGCCAAAATTTCAGGGCAGGTATTCGACTTGCTTAGGAAGTTCTGAAGCGCCACCTGGTGGCCATTTTCACGACATAAATGATAAAAGTTTAACTACTGTTATCAACAAATAAGCTTTAATATTTTTTTTTCATGCTTAGAAACCAAAAGTCTCTTGCATTTAAATTAAACATTATGTCATGAATATTATTTGGACCAATTGAATTTTACTTCCGGTCACGTGGTTTTTTTTCTACAGCGCCACCTATCAAGAGAGAACATTAAATTTCCGGAAAACTAAAAGTAACGTCCTTACGTTAATTTGTAGATTTTTAAAAAACTAAGTCGAATACGACCCCTGATTTTCACATAAATTGCACATGAATATATAAGTTTAATTTTCGGAAACAAAAATTAGGGGGTCGTCAAGCTACTTTTTTCATAAAATTGCATCAAAATCCTAAAACAAGAAAAAAGCCTCATTCCTTACGTAAGAAGTTACCAATAATGTCCTAGTATACTATTATGAACTCAATGTTTTTCGTTTGGTATTAACAAATAAACAAAAACACTGATTGTGAGCTGTTTGGTTGTGCGAAACAAAACCAATTTAAATAACTTATGGTCTGTCACCCATAGAAACCCATAGCAACCGTTACCCAACACAGATCCGTTAAAGTGGAAAGGGGATTCGTAAAAATTGATGAAGCGTTCTTGATTCTAGGTCGCTGAATGAAACGCAAATACAAGAGCATAGTCAAACTGCTAAAATTTGACTCCGAGAAAAATTATTATACAGTATGTTTATTGAAAAATCCTACTACATGTATTTGTATCTAAAATACCCCCCCCCCCCCAAAAAAAAACAACAAAACAAAAACCGACACTTAAAATACCGCCTTCAAAATTTAAACAATGTTCTCAAATCTTTCAATTATTTAGAACAGTACTCTCAAAAGTGTAGATCTACCTAATTTCCGTTATGTACAATATACATTTTCACAGAATTGATATTGTGAATTCTAATCTTTTGTGAATCTACTGAATAATAGCATAAGAGCGTTCCCGCCATAATTCTGTAGGCGCCGGAGACCACATATTCGTGACGTCATAGATAAAAAAGACGTCAAATCAGACATTTCGACCGAACGCACAAAACGACGACGTCACCATGGTATGGAACTACCTTAAAATCACCGAAAAAAACAAACATAAAGCGGTATCTAAAACAGTCTTCAAAATTTAAACAATGTACTCAAATCTTTCAATTATTTAGAATAGTGTAGATCTACCTAATTTCTGTTATATACAATATACATTTTTTTTCTTAAAAATAGTGCACAGAATTGATATTGTTAACTTCTAATCTTTTGTGAATGCAGAAAATTACTCTACTGAATGATAGCATAATAGCGTTCCCGCGATAATTCTGTATGCGCCGAAGACCACACATTCGTGACGTCATAGTTAAAAAAGACGTCAAATCAGACATTTTGACAGTACGCACAAAACGACGACGTCACTATGGTATGGAACTACCTTAAATGTCGGGAAATGCAAGGAATAGCGTTGTTGCGTAACTGATCATATTCCAACGACACATTTTTCGGTATTAATTTTTTTTTTAAATAATACCGAAAATACAAAAAAAAACTACCGGTATTCCTTAATAACGAACAAACTATTTTGAAAATACAATTAAGGTACCGAAATTACGAAATAATTACCGCGAATATACGAAATACTAAAAACGTATTTCGAAATTATGCTATATTCTTTTTACACATGTCATATGTCACCTTTCGGGCATCGTAAAAAGCTGTATACATGATAGCAAACAAATCACATTGTGTCCAAAGAAAAATATTTAATTTGCAATTGCTCTAGAGCAAAAAAAGCCACTGAACTAACAACATGTATAACATTACCACACACAGCAAAGACTTATTCAAAGTTTAACAATAAACTAAAGACTTGGCACCGAATCGGAAGCTAATCTAAACCCTTTTTTAGCCATGTTTCAACGATTGTCGGAAGCTAATCTCAACCCTTTTTAGCCATGTTTCGACGATTGTCGGAAGCTAATCTCAACCCTTTGTTAGCCATGTTTCGACGATTGTCGGAAGCTAATCTCAACCCTTTGTTAGCCATGTTTCGATGATTGTCGGAAGCTAATCTTAACCCTTTTTAGCCATGTTTCGATGATTGTCGGAAGCTAATCTCAACCTTTGTTAGCCATGTTTCGACGACTGTCGGAAGCTAATCTCAACCCTTTGTTAGCCATGTTTCGACGATTGTCGGAATCTAATCTCAACCCTTTGTTAGCCATGTTTCGACGATTGTCGGAAGCTAATCTTAACCCTTTTTTAGCCATGTTTCGATGATTGTCGGAAGCTAATCTCAACCTTTGTTAGCCATGTTTCGACGACTGTCGGAAGCTAATCTCAACCCTTTGTTAGCCATGTTTCGACGATTGTCGGAAGCTAATCTCAACCCTTTGTTAGCCATGTTTCGACGATTGTCGGAAGCTAATCTTAACCCTTTTTAGCCATGTTTCGGTGATTGTCGGAAGCTAATCTCAACCTTTGTTAGCCATGTTTCGACGACTGTCGGAAGCTAATCTCAACCCTTTGTTAGCCATGTTTCGACGATTGTCGGAAGCTAATCTCAACCCTTTGTTAGCCATGTTTCGACGATTGTCGGAAGCTAATCTCAACCCTTTGTTAGCCATGTTTCGATGATTGTCGGCAGCTAATCTCAACCCTTTGTTAGCCATGTTTCGGCGATTGTCGGGAGCTAACCTCAACCCTTTGTCAATTGCCGTAAGCTAACCTACGCTCTTTGTTAGCCATGTTTCGATGATTGTCGGAAGCTAATCTCAACCCTTTGTTAGCCATGTTTTGACGATTGTCGGAAGCTGCTCTATATGTCTCGGCATCTTGTCGGTCACTAGCTATCTCATTCGATGACTCCTTTTAGTTGGCTTTGTATTAAACTTTCGACATGTCTGTAGTTGGTTGGTTGAATGTTGCTTAACGTTGCATCAGCAATTCTAAGCTATTCGCGACGAGAAATATTTTAATAGTCTATGAACAATTTCATTTATGCATGTGAAGTGCGAGTGTGTTGTATGGTCTGCCTTGTACTAGCGAGCACTCAGGACGACTTTAAGGTGATAGCTCATAGAGTCAGTACGCTGCAGACAAGCGTACAACTCCGCAGTCCATTATACTGATACCAGGTGTACCAGTTACAACCAACGGCAAGGAAAATTCGCTTTCTCACATGTGGTCTTAGCGAAACTCGAACTCACAGCGGTGAGAGACCCTAGATGTGTAGACTGGCCTCTTATCCATTAGGCCACCGCAGCCTCATGCGTCGGACATGTCTGTACTTGAGATCTTTATTGGAGATACTGTATAGGACAGTAACGGCATTGGATTATCTAGTGCATACCATATTTTATCAAAGTCCTATAAAATAGACACTTAACATGGGTTTTCTAACACAAAGTAGACTTTTTAGAATTTCAAGTGATTAATTGATTGAATGGGGTCAAGAATATTTTACTTATATCGATACTTCATCAGCTATACAAAAGAAAAAGGACAGAGAGGACAGGGAAAGTTCTCAAGCGTACTACACCTGCTATGACACATGGTATCGAGTTTTTAAGGTCTCTTCCGAAGGACTCCTTAATTTCATTTCTAAATGATTGGCGAAAGAACATTCATTTCCAACTTACAAGTCTTGGCAAGACCCGACGAGGATTCTAACCCAGTCTCTTACATACGAAGCCAACACTCTACCAACCGAGCTATCATTTAAAGAGAGGTCACAAAACTTTAATCAGCCTTAGAAATCAAACATTGAATGGATATTAACAAGTGTGGGGATGAACTATTAAAATATTTCCATTTTTATGTGTAATGAACAAGACTGTCCAAAATCTTTTGCATTTTCAAGAACATACCGATCCATGTTCATATCACATTGAAAACTGGCAATTCAGTTAAGTATGTGAAAGTGATTCCAGTGAGGCCGGGTGCTGCGGAAGTGTAAGCACATTAAGGTCTCATTAAACACTTCCAGGTCACAAAAGGTCAATTGGCCCTGGTTCCAAATAGTACCTCTTGGACATTAAAATACTAATAATAAGGGGTATGGCTGATAAAATCGGGTACACAAATGTTATTGGGATAAACAATATATCATTGGAAAGTAGAATGTACACAGAATAACTGTGTAATTAAAAAATTGAGAAATTGCGTAAGATACACTTGTATAAGCGGAAGTAAATAGGTGGACAGCATCCGGCTAAGGTTCCAATAAACACAAGCCGTGAATACGTGTTTTTCATGTGGTATGCATATAATCTCATCTAGCGAAAAAAATCAACGGTAATGGTACCGTTTTTACAATTGATTATTGAAGTATTTTTAATTCCCTTTCAAATGGTGTATAATTTAATGTACCTATTACGTACAGAAACTCACAATGGTGTCACAAAGTTGGGTAATTTAACATGGGACCCTATGGGAAAGGGCGAAGTGTTTAATGAGACCTTCTCCTGTTTAGTGAGCTATCAGTGATTACGTCCCCTTTAATTATTTAATATAATTATCTCCCCTGTACAATGATGACGTCATAATTGCGTTAGCAACATAACTACTTCATTCTGTTGAACTGATAATTGACACGAAGCAATTGTAAGTAGTTGCAAATTATAGTGTTTTAATTTTTTCTTGTCATTATAAGTTTTATGTGCATAAAAGTATTCAACTTGTGCACTTAAAACAATTTATTTTATTAGTATTTGGAAATATTTAACCAGTATCCCAGGCAATGGCAGAAGCAGAGCCAAGAACATCCAATAGTGATTCACACAAAAAAGGGAGAAACTTCTCAGCGACATATCGAGTAAACTATCGATTGTATGTTCACAAATAGATTCAATAACGGAAGCTGTAGAATCCTTACATAGCCGTTCAATGGTTGAAGAAAATGTTTACGGAGAAATACGAACAGAAATACTCCGTCTAAAAGGCGTTTTAAATTTACGGAATAATGAAGCCGAAGAATTGATTCGGAATCAAGAAATTCGGCGGGAGAAAAATGAAATCAATTTGGAAAAAGAAGCAGCCAGAAAGAAAAAACTTATTACCAAAATATGGAACAGAAATCTGAACTTCAGAAGACGACAATTCTGGAATGCATACAAACTTGGGCAGTATGCAAAACTCTACAGAGCCTGGCTTCAAATGGATGTCCCTGTAATACCGAGAAAGTATTTATTTCATTATATCCCAGAAGAACCACCAGAAGAAACAGAACTGCGATGGAATCTTATGTTAAAAACATTCGAAACGGACATAGAGCTTATGGAAAGAAAAAGGGTTCGATTTGAAGAAAAATATAAAATGACAGATATGAGCATGCGTGATGAACTTTTAAATTTAGCATCCGGTAAATTACTCGAAAAACTAAACGAAATGTGGTCAAATGACATTTTGAAAGAAGAAGCAAAATCTAGGTCGTTCTGGGAGAAGAAAGCCAAATGGCTATCCGAATACGCAGACTCTTATGGTAATGGAGAAAACGCAACAGAAGTACGAATTTACAGATGAATGTGGTGTTGTTAAATTTGAATAAAAAAGTCTGTACATTTATCGCATGAAAAGAGAAATTACAAAATAAAATAAACGTGAAAACCTTAATCTTTTCAAAATTTCCGTCTCACTCCGTCACAATGATGGTAAGCATAACCGTAAGAAATTCAGATAATTGGAAAATTTTTCTGTTGGATTGTCCAGAAAAATTGCCAGACAATTAGGGACATTTGGCGCGAATCAGTCTCAGAACCGACCCATGACCATTGCCACGGAGATCAGCTTTTGTTCCCGAAACTATCAAATTCATAGCAATCAGGATGCCATTACTTCAAAATTTCTGTAGGAAAAAATCTGTTGCCGCTGATATGTGGTTGATTCCTTTCTTTATTACGTTAACATTTCTGTAGAAAAATCCTTTGTCGCTGATATGTTGTTGATTCCTTTGGTCATTACGTCAACATTTCTGTAGAAAAAATCCTTTGCCGCTGATATGTGGTTGATTCCTTTGGTCATTACGTCAACATTTCTGTAGAAAAAATCCTTTGCCGCTGATATGTGGTTGATTCCTTTGTTCATTACGTCAGCATTTCTGTAGAAAAAATCTTTTGCCGCTGATATATATGTAGTTCATTCATTTGGTAATTAAATGCTCTGGTCTTGTTATCGTTTCGCGTCAAATGTTTCTCATGTTTTAAGCTATCTTAAGTGTTTTTTCACCATATTGTTCTCAGCTGTTATTACGATGTACTGAAACAACATAAAATAGCACTGTAGTCACCCTGATACACCGTATTTTATTTCCGTCAGAGTAAAATGATACATTTTATTCGTTTACTTTTCTGTCAAAGATCAGTAAAGACGGTTTTTAATATAACTCTATTAAAACATGATCAGTATCTCCTTGATTTAAAAAACATGCAAGATAGTGTCGTAAAATTTCGGATACCAGTAACTATTCCGTTTTTGGTATGTCAATAGCTCACATTTGTAAATCATTTCTTCATGATTTCAACCATCCGCACACCAAGTTCTTTTTGGTCCTAATTTAAAAAACCTATTGCATTTTGCCTGTTTTCTCAAAAGTTAAGAAATTCAGAAGTTGTGTATTGTGGCATAAGACCTTCACAACTTGCTTATGATCAAGAACTGAGGATATGTAATTGTAAAAAAGCCAAATTTTTAAATGCTCAAACAAAGTTTGTTTCAATTGTCTTTACAATTATCAGAACAAGAAGCAATCGGTCATATTCCTAATGGTCATAATTACCATCTGAAAAACCGATACAAGTTAATTCAGTTTAAAAATCTTTCAATTCTTAGTTCACTCGTCACAGATTTCTTCAATGTTTTTTTTTTCTGGTACATTTATTTACTCTACTTTAAACCAGTTCTATCAATGACCGTATTCTTGAGTGTAAGAAGCCGGCAATATCAAGAAGGCAATCTTCCCGGTACATGAAGAAAAGCCGCACATACTCTTTAAACTTCTTATGATTAAAATTACTTATAATACATGTATACTCAACAATAAAAGTTAAGGACCACATCAATACATTATTTAATTTTTTGAGAATGTAAATCATATCATTTCATCTTCGCACTTCTCGTAATTTTTAATGAGTTTTAATCTCATGCATAAAAAGTTTCCTTTATTACAAAAACTAAGAAAATGAAAACAAAATACAGTTGGATTTTATATTTTTCAGTTCTTGAATTGTTATCTCAAATCTTACATTTGTCCCTAACTTTTTCACGGTTGAATATACTTTATTAATGATTGTGAAAAGTAACACAAGTACACAAGTTCCAAAAAAAGATAAATTAAAAAAAAAATTAAAATGATTTATCATGTGTAATTTGGATTATTTTACCTTGATCTTCTTGATTTCTTTAGTTTCTTTCCATCTTTTATTCCGGTGATGTTCGACGGATCAAGCATATTTTAAATTTAGATCCAACAATAATCTGTATCTGATTTTGGTCTTATATTTCCAACAATTGACAGCCTATCAAAAACACCACCAGTGACATTAAGCCTGATATTCGTAATTTTAGTCTATTAGATGTTTCCAATAATTGACAAATAAAAATTCACCACCACTTAAATTAAGTAGGAAATTTGCAATTAATTTTGGTGTGTAAAACGTTTCCAACAATTGACAAATACAATCGCGCCACCACTCAAAATAAGTGAATATTTTTAATTTTGTTCTGTTAGATTTTTCCAACAATTGACTAGTCAAAATCACCACCACTAATATTAAGTAGGGAATTTGCAATTAATTTGGTTCTGTAAAATGTTTCCATTGACTAATCGCCACCACTCAAACTAACGTGGATATTTATATATGTAATTGATTTTGGTCTGTTAGTTGTTTCCACCAATTCAAAATTTAGGCCGAATCCTTGAAAGACCTTTTGGTCTTAGATCGTGTATTTCCACAAACGTTTGCTTATTGCCGCCTTGTCAAATCGCCGCCAATTTTGTGCTCTGTTTTTAAAAAAGCTAATTTGGTTTTCTAATAACCGGTGGCATTAATGCTTTAAGTCACAATTGCAGCATCCTAGATCAACTTTTTCTGATAAAATTACCAGTAGACTTAAATATGCAATATATATCTTTTCATTATCTTAATAACTATATTACCATTATAAATTTGGGCTACTTACATGCTTGATTTATTACAGTGTAAGTAAAGCGTTAAGGATTGTTCTAACCAGTCAAATTGTAATATTTCCAATCCACAAAATCAATATGACGTGACAGTAGCCTGTACTTCATTGGTGGTAGAAGGGTATACTTTGTCGCTTACCGTACTGTAAATATCCACATTGTTAACAATAGGCCACGCCTCTTTTTACACCAAACTTGAAATCTGACGAAAATCTTCTTCAGATACATGTAATTGACATTTCGGACAATTTAGAGAGATTTTGAAAAAAAAAACTTTTATTTTCAGAGTTCCACCTACAGTTCAGGCATATCAAAGGTTTAACACTGAGCTAACGAATTACAAGTTGCAAAAACAACCAAGAAACTTAAAAAGATAATTTAAAATTCGCGAGAACGAAAGATTTATGTGTCACAAAATGTGTCGATCCAATTTGCGAAACATGTGTGCATTTACAAGAAGGGAAAACTTAAAATTTCAAAGAAAAACATTCACATTGAAATCAAAAACGTCTTGCCATTCACACAATATATTTAATGTGATTTCTTGCCCGGGTTGCAATTAACTTTACATAGGGGAAAAGGGTCAAACACTTCGTTCTCGAATTAGAGTGTACATATACACTTACTTTTGCATTGATTAAATAATAATAAAATAAATAAAATTTAGATAAAATATATCCTGAAAATTCAACAAATAAGTAATTGGCGGTGTATCTTTAACAGACCGACACCGTTTTCCTAACATTAATTTCCCTGGATATATTTGACGTCCCAGAGTTACTTGGTTCTTTCACTAAATTTTGATCACGTTGTAGCTAGGTGAACAGGAGGTGCTTGTCCTCCAGATCACTCGGTCTCACTTCTTTTAACTTATTTTATTTTTTAAACCCTTTCGTGCTGACAGTGTCAACGCATGAGATCTGCTTAGAATAACGATAAAATTCGTGACATTGCTGTAAAATGATTATGGAAAATTAAGAACATTAAGTATCTCTAACTTTTTGCGTTACTTAAGCTAAGAGTGTCATTTTTTTATTAATACACTATATATTTTTTGAAAGAAAAAAAAAACGGTTTCCGGAACTTGCATTGATTAGTAACCGAAGTGAAAATCATGTAACCTAACCATTTTCGGTTTTATGAGACCTGTCTATGTGATTGGTCAGCAAACGTTCAAGTAGGTCTAAGTGATTCTCTCTAATAGTAGACGAGGCCGCGGTGGCCTAATGGATAAGACGCCAGTCTACCAATCGAGAGTCTCTCACCGCTGTAAGTTAAAGTCCCGTTCAGACAACATGTGGCAAAGTGAATTTAACTTGTCGTTGGCCTTTACTGGTTTACCCAGTACCAGTATAAGGTGACTGGGGGAGTTGTACGCTTGTCTTTGACGAACTGAGTCAGGGTGAGCTAGCATTACAAAGTCGCTTCGAGTGCGCAATAGTGTAAGACAGACCATAAACACACTCTCACACCTCATGCAAACACGAACTGCAACACAGATTAATCCACAATGATTAATAAAATAGTACTCGTCGCAAAAAAAGCTGAAAAATTGATGCTGTGACGTTAAGCAACATTCAACAATAACATCTAATTATAGGTGTCTGAAAACTTGCAAGAGATGACCTTGGTGCACTTACTAATCAGAAGTGATGTAACGTAAGACCGTAGAAAACACTGAACTCCACCATTTTGTTGCATAAGTATGCACAGCCAGAAATAGACCAATTGACATTTTCAATTTTTTTCGTATATATAAAGAAAAGCTTAAGAAAGTTGGGATAATTGCACTTAACACAATATAACCAACTTACAATATTTACAACTTTTTAAATTATATAAACGCTTTATAAAGTCTATATTTAGAAACATTGTATACCAAATATAGTTTATATGTCCGTTCAAGAGGTATATAATTATTGAAAACAAGTTCTCAAAATGACACCCAGCAATATAAATGCCAGATGCTATTATTAGTCAAAAACACTCAAACTTAAGATGCATGCTATAAAAAGCATGAATACCAACACGCTGTGAGACATCATAGTGCAAGGTTTCGTATTTTCCTTAATATATATATGAATTTCATTTTATATATATATGTGTGTGATTTATTAAATTTTGACAGGTCTGAAAATTGCTAAAAATAAGAATATTTAAACGTTCTGAGACACAAAGGTACTTGGATTCTGATTTTTTAAAAATTAACTTAATATATAAATATATAACATAAATGAATGAAAAATAATGTTTCGGTTTCACTCGAGACGCTTCATTTACAACTCTTAGGATGTCTAAAACTTGTGAAACAATATGTATACATGTATATGTACATGATTAACAGGTCGGAGAATGCCCTTCTTTTGCTTTTCAGTGTTTTCGTCTACATGTGTTCTGTTGAAGGAACCTAACCATTGGCCAACCAAGCGGCTTGTTGCAAGCAATAAGTCCATGATTAGGCATTTTAAAACATTTTAACTAGATTTTATTTTAGAAAACACTGAGCCCAAAATAAGCATGTATATAAAATGTTATAAAACAATTATATTTTGGGTCATATAGTTTTATAAAGGTTTCAAACCAATCAACAAAACAATAAACCTAAATTCATATCAAAGACAGGTCTATTGTACAGACACTTTTCTAAACACTTAACCGTTCAATTGATTCAAGTATTTTATTTTTTTTAAACAAATTGTATTTGTCGTCATACATGTATGTAGACAGAAATGCTGTGAACAAAATGGTTAATTATGACGCCCACGAAAGGCTACATTTGAAACTTTATGACAAACGTGACGACTTCAATTTTTCTATTGTCAACTTTCCTTTTCTATGCAGCAATTCACCTGCTTCTCCTGCTTATAGTGTATTTGATTAATTTAAAATCCAGTATGTCAATAAAAAAATATCTAAGTAATTAAAAAATATTTTTGAAACAAATGATTATGATTCAAGTAATATGCAAACTGATCTTCTCGGGTGTAGAAACACGCCGCAAAACAATACAGCAGTTTGAAACAAACAAATAAACGTTCTTCCCTCTTACTGGCGACAGGTCTAGTAGCTAGATAGGCACGCTTAAGAATATTTAATCTACCTATGACTGGGGTAATGTGGATGGGGCTTAAACTTTTGCTAATCAAAAAACAAACATACTAATCCATGTCCGAATTACGGTCCAGAAGCAAAGCAAAAACTTTGGAACTGACATGTTAGACACGTGAACTTCCACCAGGGAAGTGAGGCCGGGTGGTTCGGATAGGTTAGCACCTCCTGTTTAGCTAGCCACACCCGCCAAGTGTGTAATCAAAATTGTGTGAAAGGAACATGGAACTATGGGACGTCAAATGTATCCAGGACAATCTTGGACACAGAGACACCAAATATATCAACAGTACTATCTAATGATATTTGTTTTAAATCGGTGATCACAAAACAAGCATAAAAGTACTTAAATAATTATATTTTGGGTCATAGGCAGACCAGTATACTTTATACAAAAATGTTTTGAACAGCAATGTGAAACAAATACACGCTCTCCTCTTTTTGGCAACAGACACGTAAACACGCATAAATGAACACTTAACCTTACCATGGTTCAAGTTGAAGGGACCTATCCAATTGTGCACCACCACATGGCCACTTTTGCACGCAGCAAAGGCATGCTTAAAATGTTGGATAGCATACTTAAAAAGTTGGGAGTTGTTTTTAAATAATTTTTACTTTACTAAGCACGGAATAAAGAAACCGACATGAACATATAAACAAAATATTTCAGTATTTAAAAAATTGTATATTCAGGACCATAGCAGAACAATACGACAGTCTGAAACAAATTGACGTATCGCCGACCACGCCCAAAATGTTCCGACACTGGCCGCCATCACGGTACCAAAACAGCGTCACGGCAACTAATGACGTACTAGTGTCAGTGACGTCATTATACGGCGCTATTCAGGCCGAGTTTTTATTCTTTTGGCGTGTAAATCAAGCATCCGGCCATTTGACGGAACATTGTGGGCGTTGCCGGCGATATGTCAATTATAACTCTCCCTTCGCAATGGCGACAGGACCATGCCGAGTTTTTACACACTTCTGAACACTTTACCTATAGTACAGACCTATCAAAATTTAAACACTTATTCAACAAGAGGAATACGAGCTCGGATGTCGTGTGGCTAATATAAGGATAACTAAAGATAAAAACTGCCGAGACTTAGAAATTAGCTGCCAAGATATAGCTAACGAGAAGCCGAGATGAGTTGTAACAATTTGTTAATTTCTTGCTAAACCTTTTACAGTGTCTGAACTATAACTATATATATGGTTTAAAAGTTGGAGCTGACATTCTATGTTGCGAAACAATACATCAGTTTGAAACAGACAAACAAAAAAATCTACCCTCTCATTTGCACCAATTCGTTAATTGAGTTATTAACTTACTTCGACAGTGTCTGAACTATAACTATATATATGGTTTAAAAGTTGAAGCTGACCATTCTATGTTGCGAAACAATACATCAGTTTGAAACAGACAAACAAAAAAATCTACCCTCTCATTTGCGACAGTCCAGTTTATAAACACGCTTCTGAACACTTAAATCCCTAGCCATGTTCAAATTGAAGGGGGGGGGGGGGGGCTATCCAATTGCTAACCATCCCATGGCCACTTTTGCACAGGTCTGTACTATAACTAAGGTTGACGTTAGAGCTGGCCATTCTAAGTGGCGAAACAGAACAGCAGTTTGAAACAAACAAACAAAAAAATCTACCCTCTCATTTGCGACAGGTCCAGTTTATAAACACGAGTCTAAAGAATAAACCTAGCCATGGTTGGTTCAGATTGAAGGGTGCTATCCAATTGTTAAACATCTCATGACAACTTTTGTGTACTATATGGTTAAAGTTGGAGCTGGCCATTCTATGTTGCGAAACAATATAGCAGTTTGAAATAAACAGACAAATAAACTTTACCCCCTTAATGGCGACAGGTCCAGTTTATAAACACGCTTTAAACAATTTTCCTAACTATGGTTCAAATTGAAGGGGGTATCCAATTTATAACCATTCCATGGCCACTTTTGCACAGCCCTGTACTATAACTACATTGAATTCGAATGGGGTATACAATTGGTAACCATCCCATTGTCACTTTTACAAAGGCATGTATTATAACTATGGTTAAAATTACAGCTGACCATTCTATGTTGCGAAACAATACAGCAGTTTGAAACAAACAAATCAACTCTATATGCAAACAACATTGACCTGTCCGCTTGACCTTTGATTTAAATATTCGTCATGGACAAGAAAATTCAAGTAACAGGGATCACGTTTGTATATTTCGCCTGTATATGTGAACACTAATCATGGGCAATGCGTAATATACATAACTGCGAATCAGACGCTACCTATGTATTGGATGGAACCTCCTATATGAATATTCCTAATAAAAGGTCAAACGGACAGGTCAATGTTGTTGGCCTATACACCTCTTATTGGCGACAAGTCCCAGTGTATAAACACGCTTCCTGAACACTTCACCTGACTATAAACGATGACTTAATATAGATATAGAGTATAGATATAAGTCATAATTTATACATACTTGTAATTTGTATATTGCACTTCCAACAGCAAGATTGTAAAGTCATAATTTATTGACTAATAGACGTATAAATTTTCTACTGAATTGCATATATAAAATCTTATTTGGATCAATAAAACGGCGAAGTTTATATACAAGTGAAATAATTTTGATAAAATTGCAAAGCAAATATGAAGCATCTTCGAAATTTCCCTCGCACTGCCTGAATTGCATGTATACATAAATCTTGCTGAGAGAAGTTTTTATACAAGTGAAATAAATTTTGATAAAATTACAAATCTGAAGCATCTTCAAATTTCCCTCACACCGCTTGGAGAAGCATGTTTAACACCAACTACGCGTTTCAGGCCACGTTTCTGAAGTTGTTACACAATATAATATATATAGCACGTTGCCATTATAATCCAAATGTGCCTTTTTTATTTGTTTAAAAAATATAGTCTAAAGGATGTCTTCGGTTTTTGCGAGCGATCGACCCACAGGAATATTCCGGTATGGCTGTATGAGGCCACTGTTATATAAAATAGTGTTTTCTGTCCATTTTTGCTATGAATCACCGTTTTCATGTACATATAGAATCACTAATCCGTTATCAGAGATATCCTTTTTGACATGACACTTTAGAACATACTTTATTCTATAGATAGGAAATACTTTTAACCGGTATTTTATTAATGTAAATTTTGACATGCATGAAATTTTCCTATGGGTCATTTCCTTATATTTTCCGAAGACATCCTTTCTCAAGTACGGTTTCGTTTTAAATTTGGTTACGCTGTCAACATATCTGTCAACCCACGCTTATTATTTCAAACCGACAATTTTGATTAATCAACTTATGTATTCATTTTCAATAAATACCAGTGTTAATTTTACAGCACTAGACGGCAGTTTGGGACTTCATTTCTTCATCAATGATGCTTGGACCAAAGTAGTGAAACCGAGAATGTTTTCATGGGTTGAAAAAATATCCAATGAACGAAATATATTTGACCAAATTAAGCTAAGGAAATACTTTGCACGAGGGTGTATATCTTAGTGTTTTTGGGATTTTTAGATAATGACTACAGCAAATTTAGACAACACAAAAATATTGCCTACTGTATTTATGATATTCTCGGGGATATTTTTTAGTTAGTTATTTTGTTTGGTTTTGGTTTTGTACGGTTGTAAGAATCATTTACATTTACATCAACAGTTGGGCCCCTATGGTCCTTATATATTTTCAGAATCTCTGAAATTTTGCCCCCCCCCCCCCCAAAAAAAAAAAAACAACAAACAAACAAACAAAAAAAAACCCACCAAAAATCCCGTAAAGTTACGCAGGTTTTCGGTCATAAAGCGCAACACATCAATGGTATATTTCATTACTGAATCTTTCCAAAGTTGTACAAATGTAGCAATATCTAGTATCCCTCATGGAATATTGTCCCACGATATTTTCTTTTGAAAAATGACCCACGGTAAACATTCAATGGGAAAATTACATACAAGTATTATACCGGAGATAATTTTATCGTACTAGATGACCGTTTCGAAATGCATTTCCTCATCAGTAGAGCTTGTACCAAAATTGTGAAACCGAAATTATTCCCAAGGAGTTGAAGGGCCAACGTATATATATTTAACCAAATTTAGCTTAGATAATACTTTGCATGAGAGGGTATGCCATAGTTTTTTTGAGGAATTTCATATTTTAGCTAGCAGGAAATTGAAATTAATGGGTGGATATGTTTAAGGACAACAATAACATTTATTCCGCCTGGTAGAACTATACCCCGAGATATATTTTCACAAGATATAATCAATGCTTCCAAAAATACATATACTCTCTCATATTGTTAACAAGAGGCCCATGGCCTTAACGCTCACCTGAGGAAGAGTAAATATCTTATGCAGAGGTTCAATGGTCAATGACATTAATAAAGAGAATATCAAAATTTTTCAGCAGTAAGGGCCAATATATGCCAGTATTTTTGCAAATTAATTTAATAATTATTATATAAGTATGCTATATATACATATTTAAAGTCTAGCTACAATATATTATTTATAAATAGCTAAAACATCTGTATATTAAATGTGCATTAGCCAATACCTACAATATTCCAATATACATGCCTATACAAAAAGTTTATAGTTTTTTGAGATAATTAACCATTTAAGTATTCGTTTTGCATCTATGACCTTGACCTTTGAACCTATGACCTTCATTCATATATCAAATGATTGTTGTGCAAATGCCTACCACTATTCCAATATACATGCCTATACAAAACGTTTATAGTTTTTGAGATAATTAACCATTTAAGTATTCGTTTGCATCTATGACCTTGACCTTTGAACCTATGACCTTCATTTATATATCAAAATGATTGTTGTGCAAATGCCTACAATATTCCAATATACATGCCTATACAAAAAGTTTATTCTTTTTGAGATAATTAACAATTTAAGTATTTGTTCGCGTCTATGACCTTGACCTTTGAGCCTATGACCTTCATTCATATATCAAAATGATCGTTAGGCCAATACGTACCTTATTCCAATATACATGCCTATACAAAAAGTTTATAGTTTTTGAGATAACCATTTAAGTATTCATTTGCATCTACGACCTTGACCTTTGAACCTATGACCTTCATTCATATATCAAAATGATCGATAGGCCAATACCTACAATATTCTAATATACATGCCTATACAAAAAGTTTATAGTTTTTGAGATAATTAACCATTTAAGTATTAGTTTGCATCTATGACCTTGACCTTTGAACCTATGAACTTCATTCATATATCAAAATGATCGTTCTGCAAATGCCTACAATATTCTAATATACATGCCTATAAAAAAAGTATATAGTTTTCGAGATAATTAACCATTTAAGTATTTGTTCACAGCTTTGTCCTTGACCTTTGAACCTATGACCTTCATTCATATATCAAAATGATCGTTAGGCCAATTCCAACAATATTCCAATATACATGCCTATACAAAAAGTTTATAGTTTTTGAGATAATTAACCATTTCAGTACTTGTTTACATCTGTGACCTTGACCTTTGAACCCATGACCTTTATTTATATATCAAAATGACCATTGTGCCATTACCTACAATATTCTGATATACATGCCTATACAAAAAATTCATAGTTTTGCAGATAATTAACTATTTTGGTATTCTTGGACATCTGTGACCTTGACCTTTGAACCCATGACCCTGATCTATGTATCAAAATGATCGTCATGTCAATACCTACAAATAACTGAAAATCCTGCGCCATTATCACAAGAAATGTTAAAAAATAGCATTTTTTATCAAAGGTCAAAAACTGGGACATGACCTTGACCTTCGACCTTGACATCAATTGGAAGAAAATTGCAAGACAAGATCAACAGTGAAAACTCCATACAATTATCTTCAGCTGTTATGAAGTTATAACAATAAATGTCTCATTTTAAAAATTACATAATTTTACGCAAAAAACGCGTAACCTATTTTTCGTCTAATTTTCATGAAAAACACAATTTTAATGTTCCCAGGTATGCTGAATCCAAATATACAATCAAAATTTGCCTGCACCTTTTGGTTTCAGAGAAGAAGATTTTTTTGTCTTTTTGCTATTTTTAGTAACAGCGGCCATCTTGTTGGGCGTGGCCAAACCCCGAACACAATTTTGAAAGGCTGTTACCCAGGCATGATAATCACCAAGTTTCATCAAATATGGCCCAGTAGTTTTTGAGGAGAAGATTAAAATGTAAAGTTTACACACGACTGACGACGGACGGTGATAGATTGCAATAGCTCATCTGAGCTAATAAAGTTCAAAATGTTACCTGAAACCCGAAACACTTCATAATATGCATGATTCATAAGTTTTATAATCAGCGCTTTTTATTGACTGTAATATTGTAACGTCGCATAAGTAATTTTTCAGCCTTTCGCGACAAAAGCAAGATTTAATTAACGTCTTGGGACTAATTTAACTCGAACTGTTTTTTGAGAGAAAACCCCCCCCCCCCCCCCCCCCAACATGTACAAGGGTCTCATGTTTTCCTGCAACCTTGACCTTTCCTATTCGACCTTAGTTCACACATTTGGACCATGAAGAGTGTGCATGTGAAGTTTTATGATAGCCGTCCAAAGCATTTGTGAGATAGGACCCATAAACGTACTTTTTCACGACCTTGACCTTTCCATTGACTTTCAAGGTCATGACACACCTTTGGATCATGAAGATTATCCATGTGAGGTTTTATGACAGTCGTCCAAAGCAATTACGAGATATGGCCTGGACTTAATTTTACATTGGATAACAGATGGACAGAGAAGGCATGGCGAGTCCTATATAACCCCTCAAACTAGTTTACGGGGTGGGTGGGTGGGTATAAAAACAAGTTCGTGTATGTGGGCGGGGTATCAAAATAAAAAAAACATTTTGTTAAAATGCATGCCTTTATAGTTTTATTTGGTTTTCTATATAAACATACTTATTATTATTATAATTATTATTCTACCTAAGAGCACAATGTAATCATAAAACAAAAAGAAAAATCAACAAACAAAAATCTCTAATACAACAACCAAAATATTGATACATAAATTTATAATAAAAATGACAGATTTTACAGACTCTTCTGTACAACAATTAAACAAATCACTCAAGTACTATAAATAAAGTTTGTAAATAAAAATATTCTGTCCAGAGATGACAACAGGGAATTTTGGTTCTATCAAGGGTTTACAAAGTATTAAGTAAAGTCCAAAGTCAGTCCAGATCATAAGTGGCCCATTGCGTATCTTAGTCCAGTCAATGCTCAGTAAAGTCCAAAGTCAGTCCAGATCATAAGTGCTCAATTGCTTATCTTAGTTTCAATGATGTACATTAAGTGATAGTACAATATCCCAACATAGGAGAGGAGGCTACTCCAAGCAATGCTAACCCCTTGCATAGGTTTACCCCACCCTAGCAGATTTGCCAGTACCATACCTTTGGCAGTTATGTAGACTGAACCAATAAAATATAATATGTCTTGCTCAAGGACATACGATGTAGCGTGGTTGGGGCTCAAACCCATGACCTTTAAATCTAAAGCTGATAACCTTAACCACTAAACCACTGCATGTCTGTCCTGTCAGTATAAGGCAATTTTGCTAAACCATAACAATAAATTTACTCAAGGCAACTAATGCAATCTGGCAGGAGTTTGAACATAGGGTCCTTGAATCATTAAACCTTAATCATTTAACCACACATATTCTAAATTCATGAACAATATTAAGTCAATTTTGCTAAATCTTACAGAAGATAATTAACCCAAAAACAACCCAGGATCCTTGAACCATACTACCAGGTATCAACATAATATGTTTCAGACAATATTAAAGCAGGTATTTAAAACTTTCGTTTTTTCTTACAGGATAAAAAACATACTCAGAACAACTAATGCAGTCTGACTGATCTTCGAACCAAGGATTTTGAAAATCAAAGTCCGTAACCTTAATCAGTCTGGTCACTTTTCTCCACAATATGTTCCATCAAGGCAGTCTTTTAAAAATTTTGTTTTCTCGTTAGGACTGTCATTAATAGATCGATATATCATTGATAAAAGCTATTGATACAATATATCGATACATTTTTTGAGTATCGATATCAACAAAAATGGCTGCCAGTTTATGGCTAAGGAAGGAGTGGTCAATGAAACTGATTTTAAATGTATTATAAAATATATTATTTTTAGAACCTGTCATTTTAATTCTAAACTGACATGCAAAACGGAGTGCATATAGTATTAGAAACATTTAAGATGACACCAGACATGCAAAACACTGGTGGAAAATTATGTTTATCAAAGATCCAACAAAATAAAGTATTTTAATCACAATTCCAATATTTCGATGTATCGATACATTTTTCAGTTGATCTATCAATATTGAAATTTCCATCAATGACAGCTCTATTCCTCTTACAGGATAACAATTTACTCAATATGCAGTCCTTCGAACCCAGAATCCTTGTTTCAGATATAACCTTAATCATTCTCGTCAATTTTCTCCACAATATGTTTCAGACACTATCAGGCAGTCTTTTAAAAATTTTGCTTCATCTAACAGGATAAAACCTTTTATATTCACGAACTTTATTTCAAGTACTCAATTTCTGCTCTTTAACAATAAAAAATAAATTAAAATCTACCCTACTTCATAAAATATGTTCAGCAGCAAGTTCAGTTGCTTTTAAATTAAGATATTAAAAAAAACAAAACTATTAAAACAATATATGCTCAAATGACATTAATAATTTCTTCTGATTTTTAACATAACATCAAAACAAATTTTTAGAAAAACAAACAATAAACAAACTAGCACTAATGTTTTAAAACTAATTCAGGATAAAAGTTGCACTTAATTCTATAATTGACAGATCACTGGCTACGCCCACAATGTTCCGACAAAGGTTCAGCATGCTTGAATTACACACAAAAAGAATTAAAACTTCACCCAAATTGTGCCATTTAATGACGTCACTGACACTAGAACGTCATTAGTTGCCATAAAGCTGCTTTGTTACTGTCATGGTGGCCTGTGTCGGAACATTAAAGGCGTGGCCGGCGATATGTCAATTAAAGAAACATTTAAAATTTTAAGTTTTCAGAACATCTAATATATTTTAAGGAACTTAGAATTGGAGTGGTACTCTTTAAGTTATGAGTAACAACCCCTAACTGTGCTAGATTAAAGTGGTACCCTCTAACCTAGTAATAGAGTGGTAGCCCAAAACTTATATTTTACTAACATAAATTACTGTGTACAAATTACAGTACTGATACTTTAGTGATTTTCATTTAGCAGTACCATTATATTTTAGATGATCTATCAACATAAACTACTGTAAATATACTTTATTTATAAGTACTGATACTTTAGTGATTTTCATTAGAAGTACTTATAGTACTGTTTTTCATTTAGCAGTACCATTACATTTTAAATGATCCATTAAACAGAAATTACTGTAAATATACCGGTACTTTATTTAGCAGTACTGATTTTAAGTAATTTTCATTAGTGGTTCTTATACTTTAGAGATAATTATGCTTGATAAATAAAGCTAAATTTAATTGATTATTTTTGTGACAGAAACTATAATTTGATCATACATGAAGGTACTTTAACTAAGTTAGACATACCAGTGCCAGTGAAATTGATATGTAATTTATATATGAAGAATAATGAATTTAGCCATACAATCAACAGTTATAACATGTACAAATTTTATATACTATGGTAGATGAAATAGTATAACATGTATAAATTGTAATAATGCATTTGTGGTGAAATTTGATAGTGCAAAATTAAGAACAATATTGCAGCTCGGCATAGTAACTATTCAAATGAGCAAACTGTTGTGTTAAATAAAGAACAATGTTTTATCTCGGCATAGTACACGGTACATCTTCAAAAGGGCAAACTGCTGTGTAAGTAAAAGAAAAATATTATAGCTAGGCACAGTACATCTTCAAATGGGCAAAGTTAAATTGTTGTGCAAAATAAAGAACAATGTTACAGCTCGGCATAGTACATCTTCAAATGGGCAAAGTTAAACTGTTGTGCAAAATTAAGAGCAATGTAACATCTCGGCATAGTACATCTTCAAATGGGCAAACCTTTTAAAAAGCATCACTAAGGAAGAGACCAGTCTTTTCCTACAACTGAACAGATTGATGAGAATAAAAAGAAGAAACCTACAAACAAATGTACAACAAAAATGACATTAGGTTATTTCAATATCAAACACAAAATGTCATTTCAATGGACAACAGCTACAACAGGTTTCATGCATGCCATTTGAGGATTAATTATTGACACACTGACATAAATACATTATCAAACTCCAGTTTTACAGTCATTCCATAACTAAGATAAATAAATCTGGCAAATAAGAAAACAGAATAATTTTGGTGATTTTCAATTCATTAAAAAATTAAAGGTGTAATCTTCAAAGATTAATAGAATCTTGCAACGGTAACAGGGTAGGACAGAGATATCTCAAACTTGCATGAATATTTTCAATGTCCAGAACTCGCTAAACCTCGTTCTGGACATTGAAAATATTCACCGGAGTTTAAGATATCTCTGTCTTACCCTGTTACTTGGTGTAGGATTCTTTTTCTCACACATCTGCAACTTAAATATGATTTGTAAACAAAAATTGCATCAGTTCAGTTCAGTTTTCATGTCACCATCTGTGCCTACTGAAAATGACGTAATCAATTTTTGTCGACGTTCTCACGTTAAATGATTATGACATCATCAATTAAGCTTGTGTAAGTGATTGTGACGTTGGGGTTATGACGTCACAATGAGCTAAACAGCGTGTGTAGCTTGTCTTAAACAGGGTGTGTAAGACAGAGATATCTTGCACCTAGCAACCAATGGAACAACTCGGTGATGTATGGGAGAAATCTTTAACCCTTCTAATATCTTCAATCTAGTTTTCTGGGATAATAAGACAATGACATGAACCATGGTCTAAATTTGCACATTGTTTTGGTGGCTTGTTACACTAAATTAATTTTTCAAGAACCTTTTCTATTACATGCAATACATGTATATTTTGTTCAGAAACAGCATACGAGTGCTGGAATGATTGTGAAATGGGGAAAGAATTTTAAGATGCAAGGCCTTTACATGTACATCTGAGGGACTGTGTAATAGAATATGGGGGGGGGATGGATAAATAAAGTTTCTGGACTTGTGTGTTTATAAAAAAGTAAAAATCTTAAAAATACTAAATATTACAAAAATATCCACTTTTCTTTTCTTTAAAAAAAAAAAGAATTCTCTGAAGCATGCAAATTTTAGTTAATTTAAATACTGGTACTATATATTACAAAAATATCCATTTTCCTATATAAAAAAAAATTCTGAAGCATGCAAATAGGAGTAAAACCTAGATTTCAAAATCTGAAATTAAAAAAATTACCCATTTTTCCCATAAAAAGAGGCCCAGTTATCTTGTGTATGTTATCATCTTATAAATTAAATATAAACATAATGACACAAGAAAAAACAATGAAACAAACAAGATTCAATTAATCCAACATCCTTCAAGTGACTAACATAAATACATGAAACACAAAACTCTAGGAATGAAAAGATACGCCTATCCCTCACAGGGCTACTATGCCCCTTTTTTGGTATTATAAATGGGTCTTCTGGGGACCTTAGAATTGGGAAAATAGATGTTGTTTCATGAAATATTGGGAAACGATTTAATCCGAAAACCATGTGAAAGTTACAATTTTCTACTATGTTCATTAATATTGGAAAAATTCAGTAAAAAAATATTTGGGTAAAAAATACAAAATGTTAGTTACAAAATTTGGGAATGGGGCCCGTTTTCATCTCCAAATTCAGCTGTTACAGCTGCAGTTGTATTGCATTTAAACCCGTACACACCTCTAACAGCCTTTAACTAATATACATATACATGTACATGTATTTCAGAAACAATTAAAATCCAAGTCTGGCATTCCTATATATGGGAAACGTGACAATAACAATGTAAAAAACACAAAGACCTGAGCTCAATCAAACACTTTCTTTTTTTCCAAAACTTTCCAGTCTGGCAGTTAAAAAAAAAAAAAAAAAAAAAAAAAAAAAAAAAAAAAAAACAAAAAAAACAACATATTGTAAATAATAACAATTAATCCGCATGTATATCTTTCTCTCTGAGACACAAACACACTTTCTGTCTCTCCCGAGACATTCTCTCTCTCTCTCTCTCTCGCTCACACACAAAAATACAAACACACATACACTTAGGCCAACATAAATACAAGTAGATAAACTTATCATTACATATAGGAGCGAGAGAAGTTAAAACTGCATGTACACTTGTCATTAAGCTCAAGGTTTGTATCCAACTTCTTCTGATAAGAAAAACAATATCTTTAAAAAAAATAAATGTTTTCATATACCAATTTCAATGCTAAAAATATTGGTACATATAACACACATGCATTTGTTTTATCAAGGTATTGCTCACTCTCTACTATCTAAAGAGAGGGTCATCGCAAATTTATATTCATTAGTTGATGCAACTTATCTATTTTCTAAACGGGATAATCATAGATCTGTATTCATACAGCATCGCACACTCTTGGCTACCTAAAACAGTGGTCATTACAGATCTAATGTATACAATCAAGGCATTACACAATGTATAATTTTGTCCTGTAAATGCATCATGTTACAAAACCCAGAGATTCACCGAACACAAGTCTCGTCTAAAAAGTTCTGCTGAAAAATGTTCACAACAACCAGCAATGGCTGTATGACGGCTTCCTCTGGCACATTTCATGTCGAACAAAATTATAGGAATACTGGGGTAAAATTACACATATCTGATGCAGCAGGTGTCTGTATATATTAGCGAAGCTATGTCCGATACTGGTCAAAATACCCCAGTGTTCAATCTAGGATTTTTTCAGAAGGGGTCATTTTTAAAAACGTTTTTCTAAAACTTCATAATATTTAACATTTTTGCATTCATGTAATGCTAAATATTTTCCACTAAGGCCTTAACACTGGGGTCAGTTGGCAAACTAAGGGATCAATAGCCCTATCAATAGTCCTGTAAAATATTTCCCACTAAGGCCTTAATGCAGGGGGGGCATTTGGCAAAATAAAGGTACAATGGCCTCATGACCTCTGCTAGAATGAACACTGAACACCTTCACATGGAATATATCAAAACTTTCTTATCACAGTACTTTACATGGACATTTATTTGGTAATTCACTATAATACTAGTATCCGAGGTTTTGCCGACTTCATAAAGGAATGCGCTAGCTCCGTCATTAACTTCTGGTCATCTGACTTTCCACAAGCAACTTTTTCAAATGTCACGTCCAGCTAAAAAGATATAAACATAGTACATTTTGTATTATGAAATATATGGTCTCAAGTTGAATAATGAATCATCACCCATTAAAGGACTTTCTCTTATAGTGGTTAGTTATCTTGCCAGTGTACATTACACTGATTTGTCAGAGAACACATGTAAAATGTTAGCAGTAAAAGGGAAGTAACTTGTACATAGCAAAGGTTTAGTTATGGTAAACAAACTTATTTTGATTGAACGGGGTTTTATGTCCCAGTCAACAATATTTCACTTAAATCGAGATGTAACCAGCTATAGGTAAAGTGACAGAAATTTTGACCTTTGCAGTGTGCTTAGGGCAATGTGCAGAGAGGGTTCTTTAATGTGCTACACCTGTCGTGACAAGAGATCAATCTTTAAGGTCTCTTCGAAAGAAACCAGATGACTATCATTTCTAAATGCAGAGTGCTAAGGGAAAGAACAATCACTACATATTTTCAAGTCTTATTTGTATTGTGATTGGTATTGTGATTTGATTGTTCTAAGGGGCTTTTTCACTCAGGGTTTGTACAGACATTTGGACTCCAAATTTAGGGACTTTTAAGGGTCTTATTTGCAAATTTAAGGCCTAATCAGCGGGACAATTTTAGCAAAAATATATTGGTGCAAAGGCAATTAAATCAATTACTTACATATCCATAGTATAAACGACACTTGAAGTGGAGGTTGAAGTTGGGTATTTGGGAGGGCCAGGTACCTTGCTCATTTAAACATAACTTATTATTTCTTTCTTTATATCAGTCTATTCGCATCCATTTATTAATATTCAAATACAGAGACCCAACTGGCCAAATTCAAGGGCTTTTTAGGACCTTCAAGATAAATTCTAGGGCTTTTTAGGGTCAGACTTGTTTTTAGGGTCTTTTTTGGGCAAACCTCAAAATTTAAGGACTTTTCAAGGCCTGTATGAACCCTGTCACTTATCACACCTAATATACAATATGTAATAACAGTTACAAGCTCATTCTGGCTGCCTGATCTTACCTTATTAACAGATTTAATGGGAGTTTCAGAAAACCTGATTCTCTTTATGGACTTTCTTGGTTGAATTTCCTGAAAGAAACATTACAAATTTACAATTATGATCAACTTCATAATACTGTATGTAAGCTAAACTGGCCAATCCTTTTAGTTTTCGGTGAGCTCTGACTACATTGTAAATCTGACTCTGTCACTCTCTCAATTATATTTTATTCTTTGAAATAATACCAACCTTTTCAAATACAATGGGTCAAATTTCGTTATCATGTGTACATTATTGCCGACTCAATTTTTGAAAAACATGATCCATTCTTTCTGAGGCCATGACTAGAATGACCCCCACCAACCACATCTGGATTAAACAAAGCTACATCAACATATTTATCATTTAAAATTTCTCAGTACAGTACTCACTTCTTTCTTGAATTTTTTCTTTGCTTTTGGCAATGCAAATACATCTTCCAAGTCTTCCTCTGCCAGTGTATCCTTGATAATCGAGGGCGGTGAAAACAATATACTTGTATCCCCAATCAGGGATTTACTCTACAAAAACATAGACACATTATGGTGAAAATAATATAAGTGTACTCTATGTACATGCAAAATAAACTGTTCTCAAAAAATATCCTTTTTATACATTATTATGTTTTCCTGAGGGACCTGTGCTACTATAGTATTGTCTTAGGGAGTACAGTGCCAAAGCCGATGGCTTAGTGCATTCTAACAACTGATCAATGAACTTTAAATTTACACACAGATATTTAGACATAGGGCAATTCCAATTGTATAGTGTACAATCTGGTCAGAAGTGAATTTGTCTGGGTCCTCATCGCCTAATCTTGACACCATGTTTGTTTACAAAATTGCATTCTCGTTCCCAAGGTGGCGCATGCAAAATGTATAGTACCCATCTGGAAAAACAATAGTACCTTGCTGTCAACGGTACTATACTCGCTGCTTAGGACAGACAAAAACTATACAAAATACAGTAAATGTACATATCCAATCAATTTCCTACAATTTATCATGTAATGTACTAAATTTATTTAATGAGGGTATAAACATTTGACAGCCTATTAGACTACTGCAAAAAAATGTGTGTATATGTATTGCCATCATTAAATAACAATACAAATTGATATTTCCCATGGGTTTACATTACAATAATTAAATTCTGTCCGTACATGTAGAATTGAAATATTGGAGTTTTTCCTGTGTTCGAAAGTGATATCTTAAATTCATGATCAAAATGAATGCAATATAGTTGTTTTTCTGAAAATCAATTTTTCTTGAATTTTTTTTTTTTTTTTGATTTTATCAATACATATAATGTACACCAACAGATTATTGTGTGTGGTCAGGCATTATATAAAATACCGGTGTTTCTGGTGACAAAAGTAATTCCGCTCCTGGTATCAATGGTTGGTGTTCTGTAGATGACCATTTACTAGCCAATGACTGTCGGACTTTCCTAGTTCCTTCAACCTGAAACATGAACAAAACAGAAACACAAAATACATAAATGAATGAAATGTTACATCAAAATCAAAATTATTTCGTGAATTAACAAGTGGTGCGGAGAAATGGTGTATTTACAACCAGTCATGATTCTTCCACTTATTTCAAGACAGTCAATTATATCGTGGACAAAACTCAAGTACCAAGAGAAAACAACTCCCCTTCTACAAGCTAAATGTTAAACAAAATGTCTTGCATTAAAATCTACCCAAATGGGATTTGAACCTAGATGGTAGGTAATGCACATACTGCTACCAAGGCCCCTTCTGATTGCGAGAAATCACGAACTTCAAGTGAAATTGCAAAAATCTATATCTTTGTAATGTAATAATGGCAGTGAACATTGATTTGAAGGTCTTTTGGTATGTGGTTACCTTTCACCATTTTTTTTTTTTTTTTTTTTTGTCTTGGGTGCGAGAGTCGAGTCGAGTAATGGTGTTTAACATCCCAATAAAGAACATTTCATTTATGAGTCATTCTCAAAAAACGGCTAAATTTGTGTCCCTGGTCAGTTTTAGTACAACGTATACTATAAAACATTTATTTTGCCATATTACTAGTGGTATATGATGTCAAGCTAGATGCATATTGGTTTAGTTTGGTTTAAAAATCCAGAAAATTTGAATATTAGAAATGTTTCCATATCAGATACCCTCTTTTTAATCTGTCCCTGCTTTAGGGGTACATTATTTATAGCATTATAAATTAAACAAATAATGGAATAAGTACTATAAAAATGTATCTAATACATAAATAAATGATTGATTAAAATATATTACACAACAAATGATCTTATTTTGAATGTTTATATAAAAAAATTATGTTTTTATTTGAGTCCCCAAATTTTATTCCTTGCTGTTACCATTATAAATAATTTGAAATATTGCAAGCTCCTTTAACTTATTGCTAATGCTTCTACTGCTATCTTGTAACACTACTTCCTATCTATCAATGAAAAAACATATGTTGTGGCTAAATCTTCACATTAAAAAATACAGACGTAAATGGTAAGTTTGAATACTATAGTATATTTTATTTATAATCCATACTGTTACCACAATTTTATGGTAAATATTAAAGTATTTGGATTATGTTTTTACTGTCAGATATGGCTTATGGTTACGTTTTTATTTCCCCATAAGAAAACTTCATTATGTGGAGCAGTTATTATTCAGATCATAAATTATGTACCAATATTTCTCTGCTGTTACTTTCCGTCATGTTACTTTCATTTTAGTAACAGAAGAGAACAGAAATGTAACAGCAAAGAAAAATATCTATAAAAAGTTAAATAACTTTGTCTTTTAGACATAGAAATATAACAGATGGATTTAAGTTCAAGATTATTTGAAATTATAACAATTAACCATTTTGTCTGATATAACAGTATATTTCATAACAATAGTTCTTTTAAACCAATCTGGTAACAGAATGGAGCAAATGTATAGTAACAGAAAGGAATTTTAATTGATTTTTTTAAATACACCCTTCATAGGGACTTTAAGGTTACTTATTGTATTGGGATAAATATTATGTTTGATTTTGCACTTAGATATTCAAAAACCTGAATGATAGATTGCTAATTGTATTTATTACGGGGCATGTCCTGTACAGTAACAGCAGAGAAAATAGAAAGTAACAGAACAGAATAAATATCCTTAATAGGCCATTTGTTTTTATATCATCAAACTACATAAAAAATTCAAAGTGTGATTAGTATCACAGAAACAACTAAATAAGTTTTGCATGTTATGAATGTTATTAAATTTTGACATTAGGGGTTCTTACTGAATTATTTCTGGTAACAGAACAGAAATGATAGAGTAACAGGATGGAATGTTCTTGTTAGAAATGTAAAAATCTATATTATTTACACTTTGATTTGAATGTAAACCACAAATAAATATCTTTTCTTTTCAAAGTACATTCATCTCTTGAACATACAGTTAATTATTTTATATTTCTAAATATTTTGAGCATGTTGTTTAAAGTAACATGATGGAAAAGCCAGCAATAAAAAAGTCTATGGCCAATCTACTTTTTAAAAGTCCAAGCTACTTTTTATGCATGAAGTAATTGATGGGATGAAAGTAGATGTAGTTATTGGGGTGAAGAATAAGGTAGTTGATGGGGTGAAGATAGTTATAGTTGATTGGGTCAAGGTGGATGTAGTTGATGGGGTCAAGGTAAAGGATGAGTTAGTTGATGAGGTGAAGGTGAAATCGAGTACGGGATATCAATTCCATATCCAGAGAACATTGGTGACACTTTACATTATAAGATTCTTGGAGTGGGGTTTTACATCCCAGTCAAGTATATTTCACTTATATCTTGATGTAACCAGCTGAAGGTGAAGTGTCAAACTTTTTACATTTACATTGGTATACAAACCAATTGACAATAGATTTTTGTGTTAATGTGAATAACTTGTCAATATTAGCAAATATAACTTTAAATGATGATATATCTACTTTTGAGTAGATGTGTATATCAAATGTTATTATGATTCATTTTAGAAAGATATGTCAGTGACATATTCCGTCCTGTTACTATGTTCAGTCCTGTTACCATGGATTCCATCCTGTTACTGCCCATAATTCATAACAAACAGAACTTAAGAATCTAAACAACATATTTGAAATCTATGTTAATAAACAGATTGGTTGTCCTTATTTAAGATGTTATATATAGTTTTCCTAGATGTTTACCTATTTTAATATATTTCATATTTGTGTCTTCTGAAAATTTTGTTTTAGCACATTTCGAGATTTGATCTTATTACACCCTAACAAGTAGTAATTTTTTTTCAATTATTTTGTATTATCTTTGAAGAGTGTGACATTAACTAACAAATTAATCCATAAAATTAAAACTTACAAAACAATTTCTGATTTTTTTTATGGGTTTTGTAATGGTAACAGGATGGAAGTTTTTGCAATAAAATTTTTCTTCAGATTTGATTTTCACTGAAAGTAAAGCACCGTAAGCTTTCATGTTTTGTAATTATGTTATTTCATGTCTTAGCTTTAGTTTCAATGAACAAAAGCTAAGATTTTTTAATGTCATATTTTGAGTTTTCTTCAAACTGAAATTTAGCCAATTTTTGAGAATGACTCATATATCGAGACGTCGTTACCTATAGGCCAAGGTACAGAAATTTTACCTGAATGTTGCACTGATGGCACTATACAGTACAGTTCTTTATTGCGCCATGCCTACTGTGACATGGGACCTCGTTTATTTTAAATAAAGTTCACATCTAAAAGCACCTTGACTTTCTTTTGGAAATGTTGAGTGCTTGGCAAAGAACAGTTACTACCCACTTCCAAGTCTTTGGGCCGACTTGGCTGAGGATCGAACTCTGGGGTGCAAGAATATACAGGAATTAAATACAGACCTCCTTTCCAGTTTTCATGGTCCTTTGTTTGAAGTTTTCTGGTGTTGGAGAGAGGTAACTTCCTAGATTAGACAAGTCACCATCATAACCAGTATCTTCTCTTATCATCTCATTTAAATCTGCTACCAACTGTGTTGGACTCTGTATATAAAAAAAATAATAACGTATTATAAGCCAGGTTGGAAAGCAATTCATAGACATTACAATGAGGTTTCTGTGCATGTGTAGCAAAGCCCAGGAAATGTATATGAAAACATGAAAACATTGAAACTGAAAATTTCCTGGTGCAAAATTATTCTTCATGCTAATATGTTTACTGATACAATATGTGACAGAGTAGAGTGGAGTAATGTTTTTTACCCATCAGTCGAGATTCTTTCACTTTCATTAATGCAGTCAGTTCTGGGATAGTGGATGAAACCGGTGTACCCAGAGAACACCACCAACCTTCAAGTACATGTAAGGGGGTACAAACCTTTATTTATACCTCTTAGTATTTTTTTCTAAATGTGGGACATTCCAAAAAGAGCCAATTTGCAAGGAAATTCAAGAGTCTTGCTTTTCCAGACCTGCATCAGGTTAAAATGAACTATGCCAGACTGCCACACCCATATTTGTGGTGCTTAGTTCATGGACCATAAAATTGAGAAAATTAATAAAGTAATGAAGTTTTGTACCTTCACAGATAAAAACCTGATTGAAAACATTGTATTTGACTTAATCAAATTGTGAAAATTCACTACCATTTTGGACTTTTTTAAAATTTATACCTTAAAATGGAAAATAAATTCTCAGTCCAATATTAAGCCAATTGCTTGTCCTTCTTTCTAAGTTAAAACTTACAATATCTTTCAAGCATTTTGCCCGTTTCTCAATTTCTGCCAATGCATTTTTGAATGGAGTCGGAGTTCTTGGGGTTGCCTCTAGAATAGTCCTTCTAATCCTTGGTGTGCAATGTGATCTACAAAACATTTAAAATGATACATTAATATACTGTAAATACTAATAGTATATCACACAATAAGATCTTAGTTTTTTGTTTGGATGGCTAGGTGCATATTATGAATACAGTAGTGCTAAACTGATGAAATTATATGTCAATTTAATAATCTATCGCCGCTGAAATTCCATATTGATTATCGTTTTTTTACATGCCGATAACTACTGATACATATCGGAAAAATAATCTGTGTGGAGAAAAGTCTTGATACATTGTATCTAACTCCTTAAAATCATGCCAAAGTTAGCATTTTCAAATAACTGTGCTAAACAACGTAAGCTAGAGGCTTAAAAGACTGAAGCGTATCTTAATTTATTATAAAATATCAAAACATATTTTTAGTTAAAGTACTTACTTTGCTTCTGCTCTAGGGTTTGGTGTATTCAATGCACGGTCATTGGTTGGAGTGGCATTTAACGGCTGGCTGCACACAGGCGTTGATGTCACTTTGCCAAATGGAATTTCAGGACTGTTCAAAAACTGTAACATTCAAAACACAATTTCAATTCATATTCAAAAGAATATTAAGACAATTAACATATCGCTGGCTATGCTTTGTATGTCCCGACACTGGTCGCCATTATGGTACCAAAGCAACATCACGGCAACCAATGAAGTACTAGTGTCAGTGAAGTCATTAAACGACACAATTCAGGCAGAGTTTTAATTCTTTTTATGTGTAATTCAAGCATGCCAGACCTTTGTCAGAACATTGTGGACATGGCTAGTGATCCGTCAATTGTAAAAACTAGCTGCTAGAAAAGCTCTCTAATGTTCATTTTATTATTTTTTTATGTTCTTTAAAAATACAGACAGTGTTTCTTACCAGTATTTTAAATGATCCCAGTTGTAAGATAATAGAAGATGGAATGTTCAAGTCTGTAAATCCAAAAATAAGAGGGACCTCCGCTGCTTCATAATAACATTTGGAAATCCACCAAAATCGGGACAGAAACCAAACTAAAGATCTTCAAAAGCAACGTTTAAAAGATCCAGGGATAAAGAGACTCAAGAGAAAGTTGAACATGGGGACTGCACTGGTCTCCAAGACAGGTAGAAATGTAAGTCTCTGGTGATGGCAGCCTTATGTGCTACCCAGCACTAAGAGGATTAGGTAGGTATTCATTTGATTGCAAGGAAATATGTGATAGGCAAAAACCATTCTGTTACATACCATGATGACATTATAAACAAGAGGCCCGTGGGCCTTAACGCTCACCTGATCACTGATCTTTAAACCCATGAGCTTCATTCAAATATCAAACTGATAATTCGGCCAATATTCTAATATACATCCCTATACAAAAAGTTCATAGTTCAGGGTTCGACATTAGCCCACGTCCGACAGACAATGTCTAGTAAAATCTTGGTCCGGGTGTGTGAAAATTTTGCTGACTAGCCCGACTGGTCGTGTGTTAGTCTGGGGATGAATTAATTTCACATCAATTTTTTTATTTCTGAACAAAAACTGTGTCGTCTTTACCTTAATAAAAACAGCCGTAAAACAGGAAGTTAAAAAATAAAAACTACCGGTAATCAGATCAAGTCATTTTGGCGCTTTACTCAAATCCATTATCTAATCAAGCGCCGATATGATCAAGATGCAAGCACATGTTTTTCGGTATTTACATTAGCAACATCGTCGATGGTGATTTTACAGCAACAAATTTTGTGCCGACTTGCATATGACTTTTAATACATGAAGTGATTAAAATAACAAATGCTTTAAAATATAGTTCTTTTAGATTTAATAATTATGAAACCATAACACTGGTAATAATACTCACATCATGTTGAAAGACAGGTGTCAAAGTCCTCCCGTTTCAATCCAATTAATTACAAAGGATTCTTAAAAATAATCTGGATATGTTTTTAACAAGCAAACATCTTTAATTTGTCAAATAATTTTTATCAGAGCAGTAAAACTAAGGTGTAGACTGAATACCCTTGATAAGTCTAGTCAGTTTTCAAAACAAACAAAATTGCGGCTACCGTGGACATGTGCTTCCTGTTTCATTAACAACCCAAGTTTATAAGATAATTTGTAAGAAAACTATCAAGTGTAATTTTTTCACTGTTAAAAGTAATTTCATAATTTATTAATACCTATTAATTAAAAAAAAAAAAACAAACAAAGTTAACTTGGTCTTTTTCGGATATCCTGCATACAAGTAGAGCACCCCTATGTGGACTACTATGAGGAAACAATATTGATATAACAGTAGCTTTTCTTTAAAACTTTGTTAACTTCTGTTTTACTAATTTTCAGTTTTCTTTTGAAAATAATGCAAAAATAAATAAATTAAAAAACAGTAGTGGTGACAGTGTTGTTACTAGTCTATCATTTACATAGTAATGTAATGCACCATAAAATATGTTTGTTTGAAATTTATCATTTTAAGCTTGAAAAGGGGCTCTGTGCAGGTTTCATTATATAGAAGAGAGCCTTGCATCGATGACGACGGTTTTACCGGTCAGGCAAAGAAAAACTGTACAAAGTAAAGAACTATGGCAATGAAAACAGACAGAAAAATTGTTTAAATGGGTTAAAGATGACATCGACAGGATGAAAAATGATGAGAAAAAACACATTTATCATGACTATTTTGGGGCTAGTAGAATTTAGTTCAGGGCTAGTAAAAATTCTCAGAACTAGCCCAACTGGTCTAGTCTTTAAAAACATTGTGTTGAACCCTGTAGTTTTTGAGATAAATAAACATCTCAGTACTTGTTTGTATCTGTGATCTTGAAATTTGAACCCATGCTCTTCATTCATATATCAAAGTGACCACTGTGCCAGTACCAACAATACTCTAATATACATGCCTATACAAAAAGTTAATAGTTTTCAAGATAATTAACCATTTAGGTAATCATTCGCATCTGTGACCTTGACCTTTGAACCCATGACCTTAATTCATATATCAAAATGATCATTAGGATAATACCTAAATATTCTAATATACATGCCTATACAAAAGGTTTATAGTTTTTGAGATAAATAATCATTTCAGACCTTTATCACATCTGTGACCTTGACCTTTGAACCCATAACCTTCATTCATATATCAAAATGGTTGTTAGGCTAATACCTACAATATTCTAATATACATGCATATACAAAAAGTTAACAGTTTTCAAGATAATTAACCATTCAGGTATTCATTCACATCTGTGACCTTGACCTTTGAACTCATGACCTTTATTCATATATCGAAATGACCATTGGGCCATTACCTACAATATTCTAATATACATGCCTATACAAAAAGTTCATAGTTTTGCAGATAATTAACTATTTTGGTAAACTTGTACATCTGTGACCTTGACCTTTGAACCCATGAACTTAATCGATAAATCAAAACGATCGTCATGTCAATACCTACAATTAACCAAAAATCCTACATCATTATCACCAAAAATGTTTAAAAAAATAGCATTTTTTATCAAAGGTCAAAAACTGGGACATGACCTTGACCTTTGACCTTGACATCAATCGGAAGAAAATCGCAAGACAAGATCAACAGTGAAAACTCCATACAATTATCTTCAGCCATTATGAAGTTATAACAATAAATTTCTCATTTAAAAATTACATAATTTTACGCAAAAAATGCGTAACCTATTTTTCGTTCAATTTTCATGAAAAACACAATTATAGTGTATCTAGGTATCCTGAATCCAAATATCCAATCAAAATTTGCCTGCACCTTTTGGTTTCAGAGAAGAAGATTTTTTTGTCTTTTGGCTATTTATAGTAACGGCAGCCATATTGTTGGGCGTGGTCAAACCCCGAACACAATTTTGAAAGCCTGTTACCCAGGCATAACAATCACCAAGTTTCATCAAATATGGCCCAGTAGTTTTGGAGGAGAAGATTAAAATGTAAAGTTTACGCACGACGGACGACAAACGACGGACGATGATAGATAGCAATAGCTCATCTGAGCCTTTTGGCTCAGATGAGCTAAAAATTAATGTTTTCATCATATATCAAGCATGAATTAGCAATGCCCATGTTCAACAACAGAGTCAATAATGAAATGTGAATTGAGTAATGGTGTTTAATGTCCCAGTCAAGAATATTTCACTTATATCGGACGTCTCCACCTAAAGTCGAAGTGCAGAAATTTTGCCTGTGCGTTGCACTGATGGCATTATATAGCAGGAATGTTTCTCATGATTAGCCTACCAAGACATGGGACCTGGTTTATTTTAAGTTCCCATCAGAAAGAACTGTGACATTTATTTTGTAATGCCGAGTGCTTGGCGAAAGAACAGTCACTAACCACATTCAAGTCTTGGGTCAGACGTGACAGGGGTTTGAACCCAGGACCTCCCACTTACGGAGCGAGCAATCTACGAACTGAGCTACCACAGTGGTTAATAAGAAAATGTGGTTAAAGACGCTCATTTGATGTAATTAATGGCAACTGGGTAATGAAATTCAAGGATTTTTCTGTTGTTTTGTCAATGCCCCCCCCCCCCTCCCCTTCATTTGGGGGACATAATTATACAACTCTGTTCATACTGGATATTCCAGTATTTACCCAAACCTTAGCCTGTTTTACCAAACCAATGCATAACATGTTTTGAACAAGATTTGTTGATTTATTCTTAAAATCACACATTACCTGAGATGGAGAGAATGGGAGATTTTTAATGGGTGTGCCTTTTGGGGTTAGCGGCTCTTGTTTAACCTCCTTCTTTCCATGGTTAAAAGTGTCAAATTCTGGAGACTGATTCTCTAGATCTTCTGATGCATCAGATTTAATCAGAGATGTTTCTGTCAGGTTATGTTGATCCGATCCTCTTCGCGATCCACAGCTTGAACTTCTATGGGGGTTTTTCTGCTGCAAAGAAATATTTAAAAATGAAACAAAGAAACTAATTCAAAGCAGAAACACAGAGACTAATTCAAAGCAGAAACAAGGAAACTTATTCCTAAGACCGGAGGAGTGATTCTCTGGCAAGTGGAAATTCCAAGTGGCCAGGCAATCTTTTCTTGCAAATAAACCAAAATTAAGGCATCTTTTAGGTATGGAAAACAAAAGTGCACTTTTTTAAAACCGACTTGCAGTCACTTACATACATTAGTGTTATTAATAACCATGTTGATGATGTAAAGTGTCCAATGTATTGCCTGAATTGGTAACAGCATCATGAACATTTTGTGACGCAGAAGTAATATCTGTTCTCTACTCACAAAAGTTCAAATTGAAAGTGGACAAACTGGCCACCATTTACAAATATTAGGTTGCCAAACACAATTCCAGGTAGATTTGGCCACCATTTTAGTAGACAAATTGAGGACTGAGTTACTAATAATAATCTTCTATACTTTGTTTTTGGAGTATCAAATTAATATTTATTTTACAGGGTTAAATCAATGTTCCAGGCTTTACAGGCTATATTGATGTATCCTGCAACAAGTGTCTACATGTTCTGTAAACCAACTTTTTTGTTGTTACACGTTACAACTTACGTCATACAAAAACAATTTTATCTATTTTACTTATTTTAAAGCATTAAACATTACTTTTCTTCTGTGTTTGCTCTTGCGAAGAATTGCAGGAGGCGTTGAGAATTTACATGTCACTGGTGACGTAATTGGAATTAGTCTCCCTGGACTCTTCAGCTTTTTGATTGCATTACCATCGAATCTATAACCTGTAAATAAATACAAGCCAATACAGTGAATTAGGATCCCCGCAAACTGGTTCTTTTTTTGCCACCTGAGAAAAATTAGCAAACCAATCACTTTAACGATATGCGCATCTCCTATATATGATTGGCGTCGCGGGAAAAGGGACCTTAAGGTCAAAATTTTACATTTTCATGTTTTTGTCTATTATTATAGTTCAACATTTCCTCTTCGAAATAAAAGCAGTTTTGGGTTTCTAGGGTAACTATTTTCGTTGCTATGGGTTCCTTTTATGACGTCACAATCGTTGACTTGTAACCGAATGATTATGACCAGACTAATGGCTTACGAATATTAAAGAGCAACTATTAAGCCATTATTAACACCGATGGTTATGTAACATTAATGCCTGTCCATACTGACAAATATTTTCGACAACTACTCTGAATTTACAAAAATACTAGTGAAAGAGAAAAGAAACTAGTTTTTATAGAAACAACTGCATAACTGACTTGGAACTTGCCATGAAACAAGAATTCAATGCAGAATTATAGTTTTGTCATATGTTAACAAAAAGATCGGGCATTCAGCAACAACAGTAACAATTACATATTGTACCAGTTTTACCATTAATCTCGAATTGTTATTGTAACAATTACAATGTTTTATTACTCAATCAACGATAGGCAAAAAAGGTCCCCAAACTGCCATCCCACATTCTGCCTGATGATATTCATGCATAAGTCATTCTCGCGTGTCATTTCTCGCAAATACTAAGCACATGCTCGAAGGTCCAATACTAGTATTTTAATTTGATGAAACGTTTTTTCCCGACTTTTTTCAAAACTCAAAAT
The DNA here is from genome assembly GCA_021292105.1 of Anadara kagoshimensis. Lineage (NCBI taxonomy): Eukaryota > Metazoa > Mollusca > Bivalvia > Arcoida > Arcidae > Anadara > Anadara kagoshimensis. The sequence continues at coordinate 18,915,621 of CM037864.1, forward strand.
CAGTTCATTCATTTATATCTTAGGAATGGACAAAAAAACGTAAATGATTTCTAGAATGTGTTGCCTAGCAACGAGGTTTATCTTTATGTTCTTCCATGTGATGTGTCTCATATAGCATTTTCATTTACATCGGGTTTTTACTACTACTACAGCACGTGGAACTTGGTTTGGCAACTTTTACTGATTGTGTTGCCTCACCCAATAATTTGTTCATCTTTGGAACGATTTCTGATAAAGTCAAATGCATAGGCATTAAAATTAAATGAAAGTGGTCTATCGTATACTTTAAACAGCTTCCTACACAGTTTTTTTCACCTAGAGCATTGGTTTGAAAAGTCGAAAACGTTGCAGAAGACTGGTTTCTGTGAATAGACAATTTGAAAAACATCAAGTTTCCCACAGAGCTGCAAATGTTGTCAAAGAGTCCTCTGTGATAAAATAAACATAAAATGTCTATTTAATTATATTTTGTTTTGTACAAGATCCATTAAAACACACAATTTGAGGTTAAAATTAATCTTCGTATATAATGATTATAATAAAAATTGTTAGTCTTTTTATAAAATAATAATGTTTTACTTTCGGACTTTATTTTTAGGTATTGATTATCATAGTGTCATGTGCTACTTTTGAATTATATTATTTCATAAAAATTCAAAAGTAGCACATGACAATAGCATCGGCGTCAATTACCGCTATTCCCGACGAGAGCAGTTTAAATATAATTTAGAATCAACCTAAGTATAATTTCGTGTATATGCGAATGTGTTTTTGATCGGTCTTTAATTATAAGGTGCAAGCTTACAAAGTCAGTACGCCAAAGTAAGGCTTACCACTAATCCTTACACCAGGCGATACTCTGCCCTCTTAACACTGAGCTTTAGGCGAGGAAACAGAATCGCAAATTTGAAAGCCTTATGTATGACCCTACCAGGGTTTAGAAACATATCACTCTCGATGCAGATGCTTTGCTGACACTGTCGTTTGACGTAGTTTGTTATTTTGAAAGAATTTTTTAAAATTTTTATATCTCTAACTGTCTCTCAGTGGTATGAAAATATCAAATAATGACTACTGTAACATCGCGTAACTGCATTGTCAAAGTGTATTTAACACCCCCCCCCCCCCCCCTTTGTTTGTACCATGACTTTCGTTTTTAATACCCTAGTGAGTGCTTAGCGAGAGAACAACCACGCACTACCTACTTTTATTTTATATTTTCATACCCGGCTTGGGTTCAAATCCCGATCTCCCAGATACGGCAAAACCCGGATGCTTCCTGTCTATCCACATCGCTACTTGACAACCTACTAAGCCGGTCGTTTTTTTAACTGTTTGTACAACTTTGAACTTTTCCGCATTTTGTGATGCTAAATATTATATATATATATGTTTTTTTTTTATTTATTTCACATTTTTAAATTTGTTTGAAATAGATCGTGCTGTGTGGAAACTTTATTGTATGTGTATAAGGTTCTAACTTTGAATAACACGTGGAAAAACATAATATACATCTGTACGTGATGTATATATATCGGCTCAACACTCATATTTAAAACGTCGGTTGGTTCAGGAATAGGGTTTTATGTTCCAGCCAATAATATTTCACTTATATCGAGACGTCACCAGCTTTAGGTGAATAGGCATTTTTACCTTTGTAGTGCGCATAAAGCAATGTGCAGGGAGGGTTTTTTGTGCCATGCCCGCCGTAACACGAGGCATTGGTTTATAAGGTCTCTTCCGAAGGACCCCGCGATTTACTTTCTAAATACCGAGTGCCTGGCGATAAAACAGTAAAGTCTACCTTTTTTCAAGTCTTGGTCAAACTCGACCGAGGTTCGAGCTACAACATTGCTAAAAACATATATTTCGGTCCAAAATACGAAAATTTGTATGGAATCCGTAATTTAATCATTTTGCTAATTCATTGGTTTAGGTGTTCACTAGTGTCTTTGGCATGGATACACTATATTTGTTATATTTTAAAATAGCAAAGTAAATAATTTCCAGTTCCAATTAGCGCTACTTAGAAAAGATTTTACATTAAGATTTCCTAAAAATCTGGCAAATTTTAAATCTGAGTAATTTTGTAAGTTTTCAAAATATTAATTTTAAGGCATTATTATTATTATTATTATTATTATTATTATTTGGAGCACGATAAAACATAGTCAAAAGTGATCAGACTTAAGTCAGGGAAAATCTATATGAAGAGATGACTGTGAAACTGGAGCCAGTATCAAAACCATTTCCGTAACTTATTTAAATATATGTCATTTCCAGTTTTTCCTTTAACAGGAGGGCCGTTAATCAAACCCGGGACATCTATCATCATATAGGCAAGTGGTCTGCCAACCGAACTAACCAGACCACTGCATTATAATCTTGTTTTTATATCTAGAATATGGGAGGTGGGAAATCTCGCACCCAAATTCCCTTAGATGGACATTTTTATGTCAAGCAATTACCAGTCTGCTACTTTCAAGGGTAATGATAATTATTGTATCTTAAAGGAGAAAAATGCGAGGTCGGAAATCAAAACCTAAAGCTCAAGCTCTATAAGTATAAAGGCGCGAGTTCTACCAACTTGGCTACCAAAGCCGTTATATACATGGTTATTTGAAATGCGGTTGTGATATTAGGCACGGAACTGCCTTATTGTTATTAAAACATTAAATTGCGTTCGTGGTATTCAAGAATCACTTTTCAATTTAGCATTATGTGTAACCCTACTTGTTGTGGCGAAGGATTTAAATGTCGATCTAATTTATGACCCCACAGCACGGACGTGAAAGAAGGCAGCGGCGTACGACCCGATTATATGTGTATGCAAACTTGGAGCGCCAAAGGCGCGACCACGGTAGGGGATTACCGGGGGCATGCTCCCCCGGAAAATTTTTAAATCTATATGCTTCAAAATGCATTTTGAGACAGATATACAATACCTTCTTGTGTTAAATTTTTAATACAAATTGGAGATTAATTACAAATTTTAAATATGCGGATCCTACTGATCTTAGGGAGTGGAAGGTTGGGTACCTGATGTTCTCTGCGTTTGTATCATAGATTCACCATTCCTGAACTGACTGCCTCGGGATAAGTTAAATATTCTTGCATTGGGGTAAAACACCATTCAATCTTATCCAATCCAGTCTATGTTTTGTGCGAATATTTGAGACGAAAAAAATTAAAAAAAAAAAAAAAGAAAAGAAAAGAAAGATATTGGGACACTGACCATTGTCTACGGAATAACCCTCAAACTATAGACTGTTTACTGAAACTTACATAAAGTTTAAGATTATAAGAGTGTAAACCGATAATGGCTACATACAAACTAGCCGGAAAATTTGGAACACACACACACTCTCTCTCATACTCTTTTTTATTTTAAAATAGTTTTGTGACCAATTTATGTGTACGCACTTGCGTTTTTGCGTATAGGGCGGTACACCACTGGAAGGCATTCATATAAACATGCTTAGTACGTGGGGAACTCTCCGATGATCGCTAGCGAGGAGTTTTTACTATAACCTCTTATTTGATAGATTTTTTAAACTTTATTTCTAAAACATAGCACTGTCGTGCTGCTGTACAGCGTAGTTGGGAAAATTGTGTTGTGGCAAGACAGAATATAACCAAAAATTCGGGGGTGGGGTGGGGTGGGGTCGATCTATGCATAGTCCGACGGATGGTTTTTTTTTTTTGGAAAAAGAAACAATGTACCAAACCATGTATTGCTGAAATAAATGGTAGAAAATAATAATTTCATAAATATATGAAAAAGACAATCGGTAATTAAAATGTAAAAAAGTTGTACCCGATCGTTTTGTCATTTCGGATAGAAAGTAGAGTTTTGCAGATCCTACCGTCGCTATGAGGGGGTACATTCTAGCGGTTGTATGTAACTGGATCATTTGCTGTTAATCTGGGTTTTAATTAACTGCTGATTATCACTCACAATATTCCCGTTTCATGTTAATGGTGAAGTATCGTCGACCGTCCTAAAATCGAGAGCGTCCTAAGATTCGAGGCCATTTTTGTTTTCAGTAATTATACGCGAATATCGTCTCTGCAGTGACGATTTCATGCATTAAAGACAAAATTTAGGTATTTACTGTGAAACTATCCAGAAAAATCAGTTGTCTATTTTCAGCTCTCAAATTCTTGTTGCGTTAGCAAATTTAGTTCGTTTTCTATTAGAGTCTCGAATCACGGACGGTCGAGGATACAGTTGTTTTACCAGTTCCGAATTTTTACTACCGAATAATCTAAAATTTCAATCCCGTTCAATTAAAGGAATCGCAAAATAACTTTCTCAATTTGCTTCTACTTGAATGTATGGCATTAATAAAACTTCAACCGCTTCCTAAATTGTATGTGCAGGACAGGTCGGCAGATTGTTGGTGACCTAGTTTAACGATGTAAACAAATCGTGATAACGGAAATGCTTTTTTCAAGAAAACATACTACCACGTGTTTTTGAGGACAGGTGTCGATATTTTGGAATCAGTAAACATTTATGTTATTACAACACATAAATTTTATTTCCTCTGCTTGTGGATGACGTCTGCAGCAGCGCTTATATGAAACCCTGTTCGGAACTGGTAAAAAGACTGTATTTAAAATTTGTACACAACACTGTACGAATTATCTCCCTTTCACGAAAGTAAAATCTAATCGATAAACAGTTTTAAAATATGACACAATTGCCTCAACATCAAAATACGTTATCATAACCTTTAAAATAAATTTAAATTTCCGTAGATTTCACGAAGAATTAATTAAACAACCTGCCGTTGCTGTTCATTTCATAACTTAAAAGTTATGATTTTACATCGTAGGACGCAAACTTCTCGAACTACTTTTTATTGTAAACATGAGATCAGTTCGCCAAATTGCAGAAATTATTAGATGCATCCCGTCGCAATATTTTACTACATTCCGAAATGTATTCCGAAAATTTATTCCAAATGTGCATATGTAACCAAATGCATTACCCGTCTCAGAATACATGTCTCACGATAAAACAGATATACTTCTTTCACGCTCATTTACCAGGCGCACTATTTCCAGGTGTACTTATATCTTATAATTTCATAGCAAAGAAGCTCGATATCTTGGAAGAAAGTGACAACAATGTACACGTTCACTATCGTGAACGCTGTACAAAAACTTAACCTGTGACATATAAGGAAAATAGCAGGCTACATTTTTCATATTCAGTTCCTGTATCAGCACAGGGACTAGTTCTAGAACTTTGTTTTACTAAACAAGTTTTCCGATTTCTTGCAAAGAAGATCTAATTATGTCATCTTTTTGAAAATGAAAAATCTAGAAAGATTTTAGTGATTGGATTTTATTCGATTTTTTTCATGACTGTTCCACTTTTGTATTCTAGAAGCGTTACGTATTGTGAGTTATCTAGTCTAAATCAAATGCTATCCCGACTCCAATATTAGGTCTATTGTTAATAATTTTTTAACTTACTTAAAACAGTAAAATACAAGAATAATTAAAACAAAGTTTAACGGATTGTATTCTATAAATAGTACAATTTGATGTTAATATAAAATTACAAAACCTTCAGCGAACTAATAACTAAATTACTGAACAAAATCTGCGTAGTGAAATGATAACGTACAAGTTTATGACCGTCAATCTCTCTCTGTCTGTCTGTCTCTCTCTCTCTCTCAAGTCAGCCTTCGGAAAGCCTATAAAATTTTACTTTAAATGCGGGTTTTTTTAATATGTTTGTGGAATATAAAACGCTGTATTTTATTTTAAATTACCTCAAATTTCATATATCAGTAGTTTGCAGGTTTAAACACAAAATAAAAGAACACCTGCTGTCTTCATAAGAATCACAGCCGACTTCCGTGTTTTTCAGCGCGAAAAAAGTAAAACTTTGACGTCGATTATCTCGATTGTGACGTCAAAAAGATAAGGTCCCTTTTGTCGCGACGCCAATCATATATGTTGATACTTTGCACCAAGCAGTAATTTTGTTACATTTTTTAAAAACTACTTTCTGCCTTTTAAATTGGGAAAAGTTCTGAAATACAGTAAACTGCATAATGACATGTTTGCAATAGCTTAGGATCCTCACTGCAAAGACGTTATATTGTGACAATATCTAGTATATCACTGCTGTTTAGGGAATTTTAGTTATCAAATTGGAAAAGTTTAGTCATTTTCCCCCAGGGGAAACTACCTTTATTCAGTAGTAATTTTAGGCAAACAAAATCACTGCCAAGTTTTGTGAAATAGTGCTTTAGTTTTGGAGAATTAGTGCAGACAAGAATTTTAGACGGACAAAAGTATGGAAACTTAAATTTTAATATCCCTGGGTGGGTGGGTGTAATTATCCAACAATGCCATTTTATATTTAATGTAAACATCTACTACCGTACCTGCTTAATTTTGCAATTTCCTACCAAAGAGAAAAAGAATTCACATGTGCCCAAGATACCAAATAAAATTTGTGAAGTGTGGTTATTATTTTTTTTAATTTCTGTGTAAATTCAGAACATTCTTAAATTTAACTCTAAATTATTTATTTCATCGTGATATTCAAATCTTTTATATAAATAAAATGGGTTATTTTGATTGATTGTGGTCTTATATCCCAGTAAAGAATATTTCACTTATATTAAGACACCATCTCTTATTCTCTATGTTAAATACATGTACAAACATTTGTTTCAGCTCCAAGAATGTGTCATTTTCATAAAGTTGTCACTCTTAAGTAAACAATATTACAATGTGTACATACTAGCAACTTTTTCCTGAATATTTGTGAATTTGATGGGAGTGATACCAGAGCCAACACTGGTCCCATTAACCAGTTCAAGGGCAGATAACCCACTAAATCCCGAGGCTGGTGTTGTTTCTGGTTCAAATCTGAAATGCAGTGAAACAATAATATATTACATGTGTATTCATACTGAGTATCGGTATTTGTCATTTCTGACAACAGCACTTGCAGTATATATTTCAATATGAATCTAAAAGTAAAATTTACAGTTTCTGCTTTTAATAGCCACAATAAAAGCACAAAATAAACTGAATTACACCTCTAACCTTTGATTAAGATGATCTGCCAAATAGCTATGTTTCCATTCCTGGTAGCCAAAATCGCCATTGGCTACTAATTTCTGAGGAATTCTTTCAAAAAGTAACCTATTTTAGCAAATTTGTGGAAAAATACTTTAAAAAGGACTATATTTTCACAAATTTTGGAAATTTGGCTACTAATAATTTTAAATTTGTGGAAACCTAGAAATAGTTTTGAAGAAGTCGGCAATACAGTCATGTAGATGTCAATATACATGTACAGTACATGCAAACTGTGCTACTGCTATGCCTTAAGTGCAAACTACCTTTCAACACCACATTTAATTGATTCGGCGAGTTGCATGTTGCTTAAAAGTTGTCTTAGCAATTTTTCCAGGGTTTTTCCTACCCCTATTTACTGCCGAATCCATTTGGTCTTTTACTTCGGTTTCATTTTTTTTACAATTGAACTGTGTACGTTTTTCTTATCAAGAGCTTAGTATCACCTACCAATGAAAGCAGGACTGAGTGATTTAATGTCAATAATTTTCCAAAAAGAGTCAATTTGAAAATTTCCTTCCTAATATGTAGGAAAGGACCTCTATTCTGAATAAGACTGTTTTCTTATCAATCTTAAAGATGAATATAAACATATGTTCATGTGATGTGAAAAGTTTTTTTCAACCATCAAACAACAGGTTTGTACTAGTGCACATTAATGGTAACCTTTAGAATGCTAGCACACAATGTCACAGATAAACATCCCAGACCACTCAGCTATACCAAAACAATTAGTAGAGGCGACCTATTGATGACCTTTAGAATACTAGCACACAATGTCACAGATAAATGTCGCAGACCACTCAGCTATACCAAAACAATTAGTAGAGGTGACCTATTGATGACCTTAAAGATGCTAGCACATAATGTCACAGATAAACATCCCAGACCACTCAGCTATACCAAAACAATTAGTAGAGGCGACCTATTGATGACCTTTAGAATGCTAGCACACAATGTCACAGATAAATGTCGCAATCCACACAGTTATACCAAAACAATTAGTAGAGACCTACAACAATAAGAAATCGGTGGGCTACTGCTCACTTAGTATACCGCCGCTGTTAACTTTTACCATTGACCGTAAACGTCAAAAACACAAACTGACTGTAATTGTCAAAAACACAAACTAAGTCTGTTAACATCTGGCATACTTGAAATCAGTACCTGCGGCATGAGACCTCATTCTGCACTTGCATACAGAATTTTAAGTGGCTGTGTAGTACTTTTTAGTAGCTGCTAAGGAAACTGTTACAATTTTTTCTCTCTCTTGAATGGAAGAACAGAGGTAAACCAGTATACCCCTCTCTAGATCACCATCCTCTTTGAAACAGGGTTATAATTAAAAACCTGTTATCACTTTTAGTCAACCAGGGGTGTAGATCCCCCAGCAATGAGATGCATCAGTTTGGACGACTAATGACTTAACCATTCAACCATTTACCAAAAAACTTACCTATTTTGTTGGTTATTTACAGTTCTAACTTCTGCCAGTACAGGTCTGGTAGCTACTGGTACAAACAACTTACCTATTTTGTTGGTTATTTACAGTTCTAACATCTGCCAGTACAGGTCTGGTAGCTATTGGTACAAAAAACTTACCTATTTTGTTGGTTATTAACCGTTCTAACTTCTGCCAGTACAGGTCTGGTAGCCACTGAAACTTGGTTCTGGAACAGCCTTACCGGATGTAAGGCCTGTATATTTGTGGAGGTACTCGGCGTGTAGGGATGAGTATAAACAAAAGGTTCACTATATCCACGGCTTCTGATCTCGTCCTCATACTTTCGTTTCATGGTGGAATTCCAATGGTTTTTTATAGCATTATCAGTCCTATGACATAATGATATAGATGATAAAAATAACCCCAAATTTTAATTGTAACTAGATCTGTCTCTTGTGAGACAAATACTCCCCTCCCCACCCCACCCCAACATGTACAAGGATATGTTTTTTCGCAACCCTGAATTTCTGACGTTGGTTGAAGGTAATGACACATCTTTGGACTACCGTAATTTGGGAAATTTTGGCCGTTTTTCTCTCATAATGTGGTTGTTAAATTTTGGTGGTTTTATTTTGACACCTAACTGAACAAAGTGTTTTATTTTGGCACTTTACTGAATAAAACATTTAACAGACAACCGCTAGATCACCTAATCATGCGTAATAAAAACCGGAAGTGTTGTAATTTGTAAACTCAGAAACAGCGTCTGGACAGCTGTGTGTTGATCAACACTGGTAAAAATAATATATCCAACAACAAATTTTTCGTTTTGGGTTGAGAATATTTTGAATGTGTTGCAAATTTCCTACCCAATTGAGAAATAATGTTAAAACTGCTCATTATCAAAATAATAATTGTAGTTAATATTACAGTTGTGAGAAGATGACACAAAGATATAGCTACATATATATATATATATATGATATAGGTAATATAAGTTTAAGACAAATGTACTACATTTGTATATTACAGGATATTGGCTGAATCAGCTACATGTTACCGCTTAATACCGGGATACTGGCATTTCTTTTTTAGGATATACATGTATTATTTTGGTGTGTTTAATTCTGGCACTTTTAAGCCAAAATTAAACTACAACCAAAATTTCCCAATTTACGGTATGAAGATTATTCATGCAAAGTTTTACAACGCTTGTCCGAAAGAATTATAAAATATGGCCCAACATGATTTTACACAAACTGACAGCCAGACAGACATATATTCCACTCAAATATATATAATAACCAAAAATTGAAATTGTTATAACAGGGATTTTTCTGGGTATCCACAGGGTCCGGTAAAGGGACCCATTCCCAATGCAAAAAAAACATACATTTTTCCCGATTTTGTAGTAAAAACTTCCCAATTAATAGCTACGTTAATCAATTTTTTTGAAAAAAAATATCACAAGATCATTAAAATCATATTCGGAGGATATCTCTCTCTGATAACAATTTCGCTCTATATTATATAGAGACAAAAGAGACAGCGCTATTTTGCTGTGAAACCAATATAATTTGTTCAATTACCAGTATTCTAGTGGTCTAGAATTTCTAATATGTTGTTGTGATTTTCCCCAAAATTACATTTTTGTTGAGCATTTTCCAAAAAGTTCAGAAAAATCCCTGTATAATCTAGAATTGTCTGATTCTTTAAAACATAACAAGCTTAAACAGAGAACACCCTTATTTCTTACATGTGTATAACTATTTTGCCTAGATCATCACTAAGACAGAAGTTTAACTTCAGCAGATGCTAGTTTGAAAAAGATATATAGCAGGCATGTATACATGTTGTAGGGTTTTCATTTGACCCTATAATCTGAGGTCAAATTAAAACCCTACAATATTTATACACAATGTACAAGCCTTGTGCCATGAATACATAATGTACAAGCCTTGTGCCATGAATACATAATGTACATTCCCTGTGCCATGTATACATAATGTACATTCCCTGTGCCATGTATACATAATGTACATTCCCTGTGCCATGTATACATAATGTACATTCCCTGTGCCATGTATACATAATGTACATTCCCTGTGCCATGTATACATAATGTACAAGCCTTGTGACATGTATACATAATGTACATTCCCTGTGCCATGTATACATAATGTACAAGTCCTGTGACATGTATACATAATGTACAAGTCCTGTGACATGTATACATAATGTACAAGCCTTGTGCCATGAATACATAATGTACATTCCCTGTGCCATGTATACATAATGTACAAGCCTTGTGCCATGTATACATAATGTACATTCCCTGTGCCATGTATACATAATGTACAAGTCCTGTGACATGTATACATAATGTACATTCCCTGTGCCATGTATACATAATGTACATTCCCTGTGCCATGTATACATAATGTACATTCCCTGTGCCATGTATACATAATGTACATTCCCTGTGCCATGTATACATAATGTACATTCCCTGTGCCATGTATACATAATGTACAAGTCCTGTGACATGTATACATAATGTACAAGCCTTGTGCCATGAATACATAATGTACATTCCCTGTGCCATGTATACATAATGTACAAGCGTTGTGCCATGTATACATAATGTACATTCCCTGTGCCATGTATACATAATGTACAAGTCCTGTGACATGTATACATAATGTACATTCCCTGTGCCATGTATACATAATGTACATTCCCTGTGCCATGTATACATAATGTACATTCCCTGTGCCATGTATACATAATGTACATTCCCTGTGCCATGTATACATAATGTACATTCCCTGTGCCATGTATACATAATGTACATTCCCTGTGCCATGTATACATAATGTACATTCCCTGTGCCATGTATACATAATGTACAAGTCCTGTGACATGTATACATAATGTACAAGCCTTGTGCCATGTATACATAATGTACATTCCCTGTGCCATGTATACATAATGTACATTCCCTGTGCCATGTATACATAATGTACATTCCCTGTGCCATGTATACATAATGTACATTCCCTGTGCCATGTATACATAATGTACAAGTCCTGTGACATGTATACATAATGTACAAGTCCTGTGATACGTATACATAATGTACAAGACCTGTGATACGTATACATAATGTACAAGCCCTGTGACATGTATACATAATGTACAAGACCTGTGATACGTATACATAATGTACAAGCCCTGTGACATGTATACATAATGTACAAGACCTGTGATACGTATACATAATGTACAAGCCCTGTGACATGTATACATAATGTACAAGCCCTGTGCCATGTATACATAATGTACAAGCCTTGTGACGTCACATGTACAGATAATGCACAATTAATTCCATACAAGACTCACTAACCTTCCAGGTAAATATTTGGCTATTTCTGCCCATCTATTGCCAATCTGACGATGTAAGTTGTAAATCAAATGATCTTCTTCTGCTGTCCAAGCCGATTTTTTAATATCTGGATTCAAATGGTTATGCCACCTACAATCACAAAATTAAATTTATCAAACTATTGCAATTATCACAAAACCTATACAATGTATTAGACTTGACTTAATTCCATCTCTTCAAGTGGAGAATTGACATATCACTGACCACACCCACAATGTTCTGACAAAGGCCTGGCATGCTTGAATTACACGCAAAAAGAATGAAGACTCTACCTGAATTGTGCCATTTAATGACGTCACTGACAAAAGTACATCATTTGTTGAAGTGTTGCTACTTTGATACAGTGTGATGATGGCAAGTGTCAGAACATAAAAGGCATGACTGGCGATACGTCAATTGGGCCAAAGATTACAATGGATTTACCGGGTAAATTATTCATATTTCCACTCTGAGAGTTAATTTTTTCCCTCGAAAATTGGGGCCTCGATAACTACTGTAAGTAGTCGAAAGTGCCAACTAATGGATCATAGGACCTCAAAGAACCTAACTTTCAGTCCTGCTTGGGCTAATGCTACTTTAGAAAAGTGGGTCACAGTGTTCCATCTAGAAAGGGCTGTGTGACCATTAACCCCTTATTTTGCCAAGTGATCCCATTGTTAAATGATTAGTGGGCAATATTAATATGTAATGAATGGAAAAATATTAATAATTCATAATTTATGGTATTTAAGACATTTTTTTTTAAATGGCCTCTTCTTTGAACACTGGGGTCTGTTCACTTTATCAACAGATTTTGACAATTTTGAATACATTGCAGTCAAAACGTTTGGGCCAATATGGACCATGATTGTTGTGACAGAGCATGCGAGACAAAAATACTGGAAGGACAACAGAAACCCATTTGAATTATACCTTTCTCTACATTGTTTCCCTGTCCTGCCTCTCAGGTACTTAGATATAACGGTCCACCTTTTAGGTCCAAGCTGCTGAACCAGTTGAGCAACTTTTTCGTCTTCCTATAACATATAAATTTATATATAAGACAAGATTTTAACAGTGGGCAACTGGTAGCGATTAACAATTTTTTTCCAAATAAATCTTACTCCAGGGCTTTTTGACATAAAATTCTGAAGACCACAAAATATTTCTTCACTTGTCCTATAGGACATGTATGATGTATGCAGTAAAAAGGCATTAAAATACATGTATACTTCTGCTTTGAGATTAAATGTATTTACATGGATGTCAAACTTTTGAAGTGGTAGGCCAATTTATAAAAAAGGCAGTTTAGACTTTAGTAACACAAAAAATTATGCAAATTTTGATTTTAACCACCTGGAAAACAAAGTACATGTAGCCAGCGGTGGTGTTATTATTTTTCAGAATAACAGACTACTTTGCTAGCTACTATCCCAGATACTAAAAAATTGCTGTAGCTGTACACTTTTCATGATAGATTGACAAATCATAGACAATGGGGTTTGCCGCTGTACCATGTGATACCCTCTAACGTTTGCGCAGAAAACTTATTTCCAATAGATATAGATTCGAATAAGATGATGTTTTCCCGTGAAAATAACTTCATTCCGGGAATTTGTTACGTTGACGTTTTCAAAAACGTTCAGCACAAACGTTAAGAGGTATTGATCATGTGGTACAGCGGCGAACCCCATTTCCAAGTCACAGACCTCTGGTTAGAGAATTTTTCAACCTTTGTAAATAAGCAGTCGCCTGTTAACCTAAAGAGTAGGGAAATTTCCTTCCAAATCTGAATAAAATTAGGTTTGTCAGCATCATCATTTATTTGAGTAGAAAACTGCGAAATTTTTTTGTGTAAATAGGACCTCATTCCAATGTAATAATTATGGATTTTCACAATTTGATCCCAATTTACACATCAGATTTTCACAGAGATACAGTTTTCTACTTTCTTCATTTCAAATTTGAAGAAAATCAGTTGAAAATTGAGTTCAAAATGCCATTTATACATTTTTGATCTTTAAAGCAATGATGGCCATCTTGGACATTGCTGGGCAAGGTTGTCTGGTACAAAATTTAGTCTACCCCACATATACAATAAAAAGACCTTCCAGGCTAAATTTAGATTCAATAGGCCCATTGGTTTCACTTTTAGAGGAGATAATTCAAGTTTACACACTGACACACAATCTTTGCTAGTTGAGCTAAATTTGAAATTCAGTGTTACCTCTTTTGTCCAAGGTCCTTTGATCAGTTCTGGATTTAGGACCTTAAACCAACGATGCTGACACTGGATATCTGTACGATCAGGGAAATAACTGGCAACTGTTTTCCAACTATGTCCACAAATCTCTACAATTTTCTTCAATTTTTCATCCTTGAGAGAAAACTTTAATATTACAACAAAGTTCATTTGTAAAACTCAAAATTCAGACACTTGCAATAAGTAACTAGAACTGTCTCTTAAAAGCCAAATCATCCCCCCAACATGTAATGTTTTCTTGTGACCTTGACCTTTTCAATATGACCTTGGTTCAAGGTCATGACACACCTTTGGACCATTAAGATTATTCAAGTGAAGTTTTATCACATGCATTCATCCAAAGCAATTATGAGATATTGCCCAGACACAATTTTACATGGGACAGACAGACGGATGGACAAACAAACAGACAGACTAACAGAATCTATCACAACTTGTGGTGCCAGATAGGAAAATCTCAACCCGAGTTCTAATATATTTGGTCCAGAACGAGGCTTGCCGAGTTCTGGACCAAATATATTAGAACGAGGTTTGAGATTTCTTTATCTGACACTATAAGTAGTGATTAATTTTATTTCTTGCATCAAAAAGTACAATTTTTCAATTTAAAATCAATTTCAACTTATCGATACACCTCTGATTTTGTTGCTAATATTTTGCAGGAAAAACAGTGTGTAGGCTATACTACACAGGGGTACAAGATGGAGATATCTTGCACCTCTCTTTTTATGGACTTTTATATCTGGGGTGCAAGAAATGTGATTCCTATATACAACCCTCAAACTAGTTTGGGGATGGGGGGTGGACCAGAAGGTGCACCACACTAGTACATGTATTTTACCATGTGCTATATTTAAATAGCCCGTTTCCGGGATAGTCCGGAATCCCATTTTGTGTAGTATAATATCGGGTCACGTGGTCAAAATCCGTACTTCCGGTTTACTTCCGTGTTTACACGATTTCGAAAGCTTTCTTCAAATTATCATTTTATCGTGGCATTTCGTCAACTCTTAAGTTCCGGAATTAAGGAGACTTGTAATTGTCTTACTTAAAAGTTTGATTAGAAATTTGCTGATAAATTTAAGTTGATCTTACAACAGTTGCATGACGTACCCATGATCCATGTCTTTGCATGGGCTCCTGGTGGTTTCAATTTAAAATTGAAGTAGCGGCCCTGGTCGGTGTATCATCACCGTAATTATTCCATGGGAATAGTTCTGGATAATCGGACTCACTGAAATGCTGACTACACATCCTGTGCCAGGGTTTTGGATCGTAGTCGAGAGGGGGTCTAATGGCATTTAACCATTTCCTCCTTTTTCTTGTGTCTTTCTTAGTTGGAAACAGTAAAAAATTAATATCTTCCATGAAAGGATAATTTCTGGGACCTTTCCTACCATGGGAATTGCATCCCGGTATTGCACACCAATACTATGCCTTCTACAATTAATTGACAATCAACCAAATTTCCCAGTATTTGCAACTATGCGTCCTTCACAACAAAAACCGGAAGTAGGTATGCCTAAAATTTTTCCCGAAAGTGTATTATAAAATACAGAACCGGACAGGATATTAAGTAACCCAGAAACGTCCTATTTATACAGCAAATGCTGCATATAATATATGCATTTTAATTTGAGAAAAAAAAACACCAGAGCCGAGGTTTTATTTTAATAACTCATGTTGCAACATCGGTTCTATTGCAATATTGATTCAATGTCCTTATTGATCATTGGTTGGTGGCCCTCAAGCATTTTTACAGATTATCATCGATTGTGATTTTGAACCAATGTTGGAACAATACTACCCAAGTTTTCCTCAATTGTTGCTTCATCAATATATTATTATATTCCATTAATTTAATATAAATACAACAACAACAAGAGGCCCATGGGCCTTAACGCTCACCTGTGACCTTTGAACTCATGAGCTTCATTCAAATATCAAAATGATAATTAGGCCAATATTCTAATATACATCCCTATACAAAAAGTTTATAGTTTTTGAGATAAATAATCATCTCAGTACTTGTTTGTATCTGTGATCTTGACATTTAAACTCATGCTCTTTATTCATATATCAAAATGACCACTGTGCCAGTACCAACAATATTCTAATATACATGCCTATACAAAAAGTTAATAGTTTTCAAGATATTTAACCATTTAGGTATTCATTTGCATCTGTGACCTTGACCTTTGATCCCAGACCTTCATTCATATATCAAAATGATCATTAGGATAATACCTAAATATTCTAATATACATGCCTATACAAAAAGTTTATAGTTTTTGAGATAAATAATCATTTCAGAACTTGTTCACATCCGTGACCTTGACCTTTCAACCCATAACCTTCATTCATATATCAAAATGGTTGTAAGGCTAATACCTACAATATTCTAATATACATGCATATACAAAAAGTTAACAGTTTTCAAGATAATTAACCATTCAGGTATTCATTTACATCTGTGACCTTGACCTTTGAACCCATGACCTTCATTCATATATCAAAATGATCGTTAGGATAATACCTAAAATATTCTAATATACATGCCTATACAAAAAGTCTATAGTTTTTGAGATAAATAATCATTTCAGTACTTGTTTACATCTGTGACCTTGACCTTTGAACCCATGACCTTCATTCATATATCAAAATGATCGTTAGGATAATACCTAAAATGTTCTAATATACATGCCTATACAAAAAGTCTATAGTTTTTGAGATAAATAATCATTTCAGTACTTGTTTACATCTGTGACCTTGACCTTTGAACTCATGACCTTTATTCATATATCAAAATGACCATTGGGCCATTACCAACAATATTCTAATATACATGCCTATACAAAAAGTCTATAGTTTTTGAGATAAATAATCATTTCAGTACTTGTTTACATCTGTGACCTTGACCTTTGAACTCATGGCCTTTATTTATATATCAAAATGACCATTGGGCCATTACCTACAATATTCTAATATACATGCCTATACAAAAAGTTCATAGTTTTGCAGATAATTAACTATTTTGGTAAACTTGTACATCTGTGACCTTGACCTTTGAACCCATGACCTTAATCGATATATCAAAATGATCGTCATGTCAATACCTACAATTAACCAAAAATCCTACATCATTATCACCAGAAATGTTTAAAAAATAGCATTTTTTATCAAAGGTCAAAAACTGGGACATGACCTTGACCTTTGACCTTGACATCAATCGGAAAAAAATCGCAAGACAAGATCAACAGTGAAAACTCCATACAATTATCTTCAGCCGTTATTGAGTTATAACAATAAATGTCTCATTTTTAAAATTACATAATTTTACGCAAAAAACGCGTAACCTATTTTTCGTCCAATTTTCATGAAAAACACAATTTTAGTGTATCTAGGTATCCTGAATCCAAAAATCTAATCAAAATTTGCCTGCACCTTTTGGTTTCAGAGAAGAAGATTTTTTTGTCTTTTGGCTATTTATAGTAACGGCAGCCATATTGTTGGGCGTGGTCAAACCCCGAACACAATTTTAAAAGGCTGTCACCCAGGCATAATAATCACCAAGTTTCATCAAATTTGGCTCAGTAGTTTTGGAGGAGAAGATTAAAATGTAAAGTTTACGCACGACGCACGACGGACGGTGATAGATAGCAATAGCTCATCTGAGCCTTTCGGCTCAGGTGAGCTAAAAATGAAATATTGTTAACTTCAACAGCCTGTTGTATTTAATCTAAAACTATATCTTTGATCAATTTTGAATTGCACAGACAGTTTAAAATACATGTTTTAATTCACCAGTTACAAAGGTATAATGCTACAATACCTCTTCCTTAAACCATCTTCCTTTATTGATGGATTTTTGATGAGAACCTTGAAGAATATAATCGTGGTCAAAATGTTCCCCTTCTTCAGAATCCTCTTCACTACTGTAAGACTGGCTGCTTAATGATGCAGTAGTAGATGTGCTGAAAGAAAACAACCAACAATTTAGAAAATGTCAGTCTATGAAGAGATACCCCATAACGCTTCCGCTGAACAATTATTTTCATTGGAGATGGGACCGCTCCAGCTCATGTTTTCCTGTAAACATGGCATAACTCCAGGAAATTTGATGTGAACATTTTTCCAACATGTTCTGCTCAAAAGGTAAGCCTACTGTATGGGCTTTTGATCATGTGAAATTGATATATATATGTATTAATAGAATCTATCACATCTTGTGGTGCAAGATAGGGAAATCTCAACTTGAGTTCTAATATATTTGGACCAGAATGAGACTTGCCAATTGCCATGTTCTGGACTGAATACATTAGAACGAGGGTTGAGATTTTTTATCTGGCACTACAAGTAGTAGTGATTGATTTTATTTCTTGCATCAGAAAGTACAATAAATTATTTTTTAATTTAAAATCAATTTTAACTTATCGATACACCTCTGAATTTGTTGCTAAAACTTACAGGAAAAACAGTGTGTAGGCTATCTTGCACAGGTGGGTACAAGATGGAGATATCAAGCACTTCTATTCAGTGCTCCAAGCAGGTTTTGAAAACTGGTAGCCACGTGGCTAATAATTCAAAAATTTCAGTAGCCATTTCAAGATTTTTGTCGCCAGGTAAAATTCTTGGTGGCCAAAACTTATTATTCTTTCTAATGACAACGCCCATCGCTACTACCGAT
This sequence comes from Anadara kagoshimensis, assembly GCA_021292105.1. NCBI lineage: Eukaryota > Metazoa > Mollusca > Bivalvia > Arcoida > Arcidae > Anadara > Anadara kagoshimensis. The sequence goes on from CM037864.1 coordinate 18,934,552, forward strand.
TGAATGGTTTAGTGAGATCCTCGGATTGGTCCCACCACGGGAGGCAACTTTCAAGGCGCAGCGATGAGAAGACGATCAAACCTGATTAATTAGAGGAAGTAAAAGTCTTAACAAAACCCAAATCAAAAAGTGATTTTTGCCGTTTGGCTGCCATTATGCTAAATTAGATCACGGTAAGTTATGCACTTTAAACTATTAAGTCGTCTGCTTTGATTCAAGCGCTTTTAAGATATTATTGATGGCAAGACTATTTGTCAGGTTGGGTGACGGGTCATGAACCAAAATTTCCGGATTTTCTGATTTTAGTAGCCAAACTCAAAAAATTATTCAAGACATAATGGCGATCATCTGACAATTTGTAGTCACAATACCCGATTTTTGGTGGCAAATTTCGAGTATTTACTAGGCTACTTGGAGCACTGCTATTTGGATAGATTTTGCTATCTGGGGTGCAAGAAATATTTATATAGTATCATAGGTATAGTTATAATTTACATTCACATAATGCATGGGTATTGACTTTATCGATTTCGAGGGGTGGGTGTGTATTTTGGGAAAAACCTTCAGGTTAACAACCTGGGATAAAATGTTTGCCACATTTGACATTTAAATCTTGACATTCAAGGCTATTCTAAATTTGCATTTAAAGTTTCAGAACCAATTTTTGATAATAGGAAAGAGCCAAAGATGGTTTACGATCAACTGACAAATTATGAATAGTCCAACACAGCAACCAGCAATGGCAGCATGATTGACAACAGCCCTACCCATCCCACAATTATCTGCAAATGCAGATTCCCTGGGGAATGTCATTACCGATTTTCTTGATCTTTATAATAACCAAAGAATCCATATCTCAAATTTGCATAATTGTAATAATATGCCATCGTCGAAGCAGTTTTTGAACAATCCTACACTTTTGAGAAACGCCACAACGAAGAACAAAGGCACGTGAAGCAATCTATGACGTCATCGAGCACTTTGCAAGTTGTCACAATGCGATCGCTCGATCTCCCCATTGTAAAAGCAGTCTCAAAACAGATATTCTTTACGCATATATACATTTTATATGGGAACAAAAGGAACTGTAAAAGAGCGTTTGTGAGTGACCAAATTTTTAACCGGTAGCTCTTCTGTCATCGACAGCTGGCCATTGTTCACGATTGTTGTTGACATGAACATATGATGGACCTCTTCAAGTAACTTACCCGTCTGACGGCAGATTAGACATGCCTATCACATTTAAGGGGGTTCTTTATCACTTCCATCACAAATCTATTTATGTTTCGTCTGTAAAATAGAAAGATAAAAGTTCCTGTTATAGTAAAAGTTAATCTACGAAGTCGATTATGGCGGTTAAATTTGCGCGCTAGACATGGATGTCGATGTAAACACGAATTTGATTGGTCAATATCTGTTTACGGAAATGACAAGTAGCACATTGTATTTTCCATAGACTACTGGCGTACCTTGTGGTCATTTGTCAAGCCTGATCAGATAAAACACATGTTATAGATCTATATCTCCTATATATAATCATATTTGACAACCGATGGATAATTTCACCACTTTGTTAGCGTTTTGGTTTACATAATTTATTAGCAAAAGCCCATAAAGTAGATAATGGACTTCTGTTATGACTATTTAGGTCCTTTGCTGAGGGAATCGGATTTCTATTTCTGTATTAAATGTTACTGGTTATATATATACTTGGGTCTTATATATATATACTTATGTATTTCCATCAGTGAGATATAGGACATTTTTATTTTTTTTTTATTCATCAACATAATATGTGCCCATCGCTTTTCAATAAATAAATAAATAAATAAATAAATAAATAAATAAATAAATAAATAAATAAATAAATAAATAAATAAATAAATAAATAATTAATAAAGTTTACTTGGTGTTAATTTAAGACCAATAAACTGATAGATAAATAAATCAATCAATTAAATAAATAAAGAAAATGAAATTAAATAACATAACTAAATATTTTATTTTGCCACTTAAAAAATCACGAAATAAGTTTATTCGGTGGTAATTTACTGAGACCAATAAACTGATAAATAAATGAAATAAAAAATAAAATAGAATAAAATTAAAAGAACATACATAAATAAACAAATAAATAGAATATTTATTTATTTATTTATTTATTTTGTCACTTGAAAAATCACAAAAGCGACACTGATATAACTATTTCCGCAATCATGCTCGGGCACGTGCACTGGCAAACTAAAAAAAATCAGTTTTAATCTTATTTTGCACAATATTTCTAGATAGGCTATGTACAGTCCATGACATGTTTATATTGCAAAAATTACAACGCAATATAAAATCAACAGGATCAGAGGTCACCGTAAGGCCCTTTTCTTCAAGAATCAAAGAAGCAAAGTATTATATTTCATATAAATAAAAAACAAACATACTAATCCATGTCCGAATCATAATTCAGAAGCAAAGTAAAAACTTTGGAACTGACAAGTCAGGTTAGACACGTGAACTTCCACCAGGGAAATGAGACCGGGTGCTCCTAAAGGGTAAGCCCCTCCTGTTTAGCTAGCTACTACACCCGCCACGTGTGCAATCAAAATTGTGTGAAAGGAACATGGAACTATGAGACGCCAAATATATCCAGGGAAATCCTGGACACAGAGACATCAAACTTATCAACAATACTGTGATAATAAAAACCGAGAGGATGGAAAAAATGTCATCAGACACCTTCATATTATTTGACTTACTTAAATTTAAAACTATGCAGAACATTTTTTTGTATTTTGGGGGGTTTGTCGTAATTTAAAGGCTTAATTAACACTGAAAATGACACGATTAACTATCAATTTACATGCTGGCATTACTAGCTTCGCTGACCTGGGAAACGCGAGGGTCCGAATTCCGAAAATCCTTTTCTGTTTCCACCAGCTATATATTAAACTTTGACATATTCATCTATTTATGCACTAACAAATCTAGCAAACCATTAAGGAATTTCTTGGTCAATATTTATGAACTCAAACCCCACTTGTGACTTTTTTACAGACTGTTTTCATTTACTTTCAACACAGAAGCTGTTATGTGATGAACTGAGCCTAAGACTAGTCTTACACATAATTCGATACGGGGCAGTTAAAATTAGAAAGCCAGGTGACTGAGTGGTAAGATATCCACGGGTTCGAGCGCTACCAGATTTCGTGCAAGGTTCTTTAGCAAGATATTTGTTTTCTCATTAATCAAGTCAGTCCGACTACTTAATGAATGGTCACAGGCAAAAATACTGGGAACTGGCGTTACTACAAGAGGTGGGAGTGGAGATGGGTTGGTAAACACTCTGGGATAAATATTGGCCTGATTCATCTATGGGTAAGGACAGTATCTGACTATAGATTTTCACCATGGGATTGGATTGAAGTGGAGAAGAGTGTGGTGGAGTTATCACGAATGTTTACGCCTCAGTCAGGATTCTTTCACTTATATCGAGGCGGCCAGTTTTGGGATGGTGGAAGAAACCGGAGCGTCCGAGAAAACCACCGAACGTCTACAAGTGAACTGACAAAATTTTCCACTCCAGGATCTGTCCTTAGTGGGATTCGAATCTAGATCATTAGAGGCGCCGTGATCCAAGACCACTTGGGCACGGAGGAACCCCCTTCCCCTATTAACAGATTGGGACATGCAAAATCAATGTGACGGTGTTAGTTTAACACAGAGAGAAGTATTTAAGCTTAATAATTATCTATGAGTTGTAACATCAACCTGTGGGTTAATCAGGTAAACTGATAACATATTAGACAAAATGTTGATAACATACCCTGTACCCCGATACATGTATACATATAAAGTCATATGCATCGAATTATGTGATGATAAAAGCTTGTGTATTTATTTTATTTATCTCGGACTTTATTTTGCCTTTTTACATATGACAAAGGTAAGATTAAATAATTTTGTTTATTTTTATTTACGTAATTTTATATATACATTTTTCATACAAATTTTCACCATTGACATGCTTTTTTTTAAAAAAAAAAATCAACACGTCATTCCAGATTTTGTCAAAATGCATGATATTTAAGTCAAGTACATGTACTTGGAGACCTGGATAAATGATTGCGTTTTACGCCCCAGATATAATTATTGATGTCAGTTCTAATGTTTGGAAAATTACAGTAAGTGATGAAAACTGCCAGCCTTTGACCATTGGCCATGTCCAGGCGATTGGGTTTGGACTAGGGTAATATACTTGAAGACGTGGATATAGGATTATGCTTTACGCCCCAGTTATGATTGTTGATCTTAAAGTGCGACAATCTGTTCTAGAAATGGTTGGAAAACTGAATACCCAATGAAAACTGTCAGTCTTTGACCATTGGCCATGTCTGAGCGATTGGGTTTAAACTAAGACAATGTACTTGAAGACATGGATATGGGATTGCGTATTACAACCCAGTTATGATTGTTGCACTTATATTGTGACGGTCGGTTCTAGAAATGTTTGGAAAAGCGAGTTCCCGATGAAAACTGTCAGCCCTTGACCATTGACCATGTTCGGGCGATTGGGTTTGAACTAAAGTCATATACTTGAAGACGTGAATAAAGGATTGCGTATTACAACCCAGTTATGATTGTTGCACTTATATTGAGACAGTCGGTTCTAGAAATGTTTGGAAAAGCGAGTTCCCGATGAAAACTGTCAGCCCTTGACCATTGACCATGTTCGGGCGATTGGGTTTGAACTAAGGCAATGTACTTATAGACATGGATAGGAGATTGCGTTTTACGCCCCAGTTATGATTGTTGATCCAATATTGAAACAGTCGGTTCTAGAAATGTTTGGGAAACTGAGTACCCAATGAAAACTGTCAGTCTTTGACCATTGGCCATGTCTGAGCGATTGGGTTTAAACTAAGACAATGTACTTGAAGACGTGGATATGGGATTGCGTTTTATGCCCCAGTTATGATTGTTGATCTTATATTGGGACGGTCGGTTCTAGAAATGTTGGGAAAACAGATTACTCGATGAAAACTGTCAGCCTTTGACCATTGACCATGTCCAGGCGATTGGGTTTGAACTAAGGCAATGTACTTGAAGACATGGATATGGGATTGCGTTTTACGCCCCAGTTATGATTGTTGATCCAATATTGGGACGATCGGTTCTAAAATTGTTTGGAAAACTGAGTACCCGATGTAAACTGTCAGTATTTGACCATTGACCGACCATCTGTCCGTGCGATTGGGTTTAAACTAAGGCAATAAAATGAGACTGCGATAAGTGACTGACCTGTAGACATCTGGAATAAGAAGCACTTTGATAAGGGAACGGTCAAATGAGATCCTAGTTCCAGAATGTAGGGGGAACAGGAGTGTCCGGAGAAAATTCTCAACCTTTGACACGCGACCTTCACTTGTATCAAGCACTTTGATAAAAAGGGAACATTCGAGAATGTATGGGGAACAGGAGAAATTTAACTATCAACCTTTGACACATTCTCGAACTAAACCAGACTTTTAGAAATAAAACTTTGAGCAGAGGCTGACTTTGTTCATCATGTCACTTCCTAATGTATTAAAAAGTATTTTGTCAAATGTGACCACAATCTCTGGAAAACGGGGTTTAAGTAATAATGAGTATGGTTTAGTGCATGTATCTGTACAGGCGAGTGTGTTTGGGACTCAATGTGATAAGGGAACGGTCAATGAGGCCCCAAATTCTAGAATGCAGGGGGAACAGAAGTGTCCGTTGAAGATTCTCAACCTTTGACAAGTGAGCTGGCAGACTTTCTCACACTAGTATCTGTACAGGTGAGCGAGTTCTAGCCTAGGTACTAGTAATGAGACGCATTGTGATAAGGGGGCAGCTCAAGTTCTAGAACTGTAACTTACCTCAGGGTAAGATGGTTTGATTGGAAATGTTCATCTAACTGGTCAATCACTGTGTACTCTTTCTTACACATGTCGTGTATTCTATAGAGGCAACTGCAGTGCGGACCTGTTAACGAATTAGTGCCGAATCGGCAGCTCCTGATCTCGGCTTCTTGTTAGCTATATTTCGTCAATTTTTTGGCAGCTGCTATCTACTAGTATCTCTTGGTCACTAGCTATCCACATCTTAGCAAACGGGCAGCTGAGCTTCGACTCCTGATAGCTCTTTGTTAAACTTTCGACTATACCATAGATATCCCCATAGCCTTGCAATTTAAGCAGTTATTTTAACATACATTACAAACCTGTCGAAAGTTTAACACTGTGCAAATGAAATTAAATGGAATCGAATTCAGCTGCTAAGTGGTGGCGATATGAGTTGAGTTGAGTAATGGTGTTTAACGTCCCAGTCAAGAATATTTCACTTATATTGAGACGTCACTAGCTGTAGGCGAAAGTGCAGAAATTTGCCTGTGCATTGCGCTGATGGTATTATACAGCAGGGCTTTTTAGCGTGCCATACCCACCGCGACACCGTGGCGAAAGAACAGTCGTCACTAATCACTTTCAAGTCTTGGGTCAGACCCGGCCGGGGTTCGAACCAACAACCTCCCACTTACGGAGCGAGCACACTACCAACTGAGCTACCGCAGTGGTTGGTGGAGATATGGATATCAAATGTCCGAAAAGCTTCCAGGAGATAAATAGCAACTGCCGAAAAGATATGGCTTAACGACGGACGAGATAAGCTTCAGATTCGGTACTAATTCGTTATTTTAGTTTTAAACTTTTGACATGTCTGTAACATATTGTAATAATAATTGTTATATTTTAGTTTCAGAATGTACCATGTCCGTTTTAGCTTCATAATTATTTTATGTTCCGTGTTACTTAGTCTAATTGAAGCAGATCTTGACCCAAATATATGTAATGGATCGGCTCCCGTAGGTAAGCTAATCATAAATATTTGACACAGATATAGGCACAAATTATATACATATAATAGTTACTAGTTTGACAATTTCATTTTCTTTCCCAGAAAGTTCCAGGTTTGATCATAATCCAACCATAGACTTGAAAGTGATGGAGTGGACACTTAAGATGGATATGGATGGCTGGACATTTAGACCTATACCCTCCCCGAACTTAGTTTGATTGTTTAAATAGATTTGGGGGTGTAGTGCGTCAAGTTTGACCTGCCATGGTCGTTTGACCTTTAATTTGAATATTTAAACAAATATATTAATTGTGCAATTTTGGGGCTATATCAAGTATAGGCAATATTAATACTTGGTACTGGGTGTTCGTAGTAATGAACAATGCCTTTTTTAAATCTAAATCACACAGTCTATTAGCCAAATCTTTTATTCGAATTACAGGTCAAACTTGACGCACTATGTTCTCCTATTAAGTACTTGAGCACATCATGCTGAATATATTTCGTCATTGTATCAATGTCTTGTCTTAATTTTGAGTCTTGTTTTCTGATTTCGTTTTAAGATTGAGGCACAAATCAGTTGTTAATTTTGAATAATAAAATGAAATCAACACAATTTTGTTTTTAGTCCGCCATTTGACTTGTGACATTGGACTCCATTGTTTATTTGAAGCTAACTTCAGCCTTGTTGTGGACCTGCTTTAATGTCTCTGGAATCTTTGTGGCATGTTTATTTTATCCATCCATCTTGTGTATACTATAGGGCTACCGCAATTACCAGCTTTAAGCTTGTGGTGTTTTATAAAAAGATTTAACCTTTGGTGGCTTAACAATTATCACTTCAAAACATTAGACATTAAAATAATTGTTTTTTTATAACCAACATATTGAGGCTTGTTCTGTGTCCAACAGTGTCCCAAGCATTGCTATTCTTATTGGAATCAATTGTTTCTTTGAATAACAAACAAACTGCAGTCGAGTTGTTTACAATATCCTATGGTCAGGCTTTTCATTTTAATGCATTATTGCATGAAAATTCAAAAGAAGCATGTGCCACTATAGTGCTTATGCGTCACCTGATTTAAGCTTGTCGCTCAATAAATACATTATTACACTGTGTATATAATATTTTTATTTAACATTTCCAATTAGGTTATTTAAAATAATAAAAAAAAAACAATTCTTTATGTGAAAAAAAATACATTTTACCACAGAAAACCACTGAACTATGTTATGACATTTGTTCTACATTCCCCCTATTGACGTCACAATGAGAAAGTGCACGTGCATTTTATCACAAGATTCTGTATCATGCGTGTTCAATAAAACTTGTATTTCGTCAAATCAGATAGAAAAAAAACTAGTCTAATGTTAGATAATGACTAGTTTCGACAAACTAACTTTAATCCTGTTGCCTGTATCATGTAGTGCTTCTACCAAAATCGCATTTAAGCTTGTTGCGTTAAAACCCATTCTTCATTTGAAATAAAGAAATAACCCCAGTCCTATTGTCTGTATCCTGCTGTGCCTGTGCCAATACGCTTAAAGCTTGTGGCACTGGGTTTGAACACAATCTAGCTTTATTCCCAACATGTTTCTTTTAGTGGCCTAATAATTACCACATCAAAGCTTGTGGTATTACAACAATTGCTTACCACCCCTCGGAACACCCGGTCTTACTTCCCTAGTGAAAGTTCAAGTGTTCAAGTTAATTTTACAGTTTTCAAGGTATCTACTGTGCTTTGGGATAGCCATTTGGACATGCATCAGTATGTTTTTTTTTCATTTGAACAACACACAAACTGCAGCCAAATTGCTTTTCAGAATCCTTTCATTATGCGCTATTTTTAATGCATTATTCCTGAAAAATAAACCTGCTGGTCATGGTCATTATCATTAATTATTGTTTATATTGAAAAACAAACTAACTTCAGCTTTTGTTTTGTATCCTACAGTGCCCCCGCCATTGCCGCCATTAAGCTTGTCGTATTACTCAGTGGTAGAGTGGAAACTACTACATGAAAACAGCACCATTAGTGTCCACGAGTACCAGGATGCCATCAACAAAGTCGTTAGTTTACACATCAACATGAAAGGAGAGGACATACAGATAATAATGGATACTACATTATTTCCTCAAATGTTAAGAATAACGAAAGGTATGTTGATGAACGATATAATAACGAAAGGTATGTTGATGAGCTACTATAGGCAAAGCAAATTATGACTTGTCTTTCTCCGTCTGTTTCATTCGCTTCTATTTGTAAGCGTCCTTTGTAGCGGTCACACGTGGCCTGCTCTGTTTCGAACTCCGCCGAGGTGTCTTTAGCGTTGAATTACAATTGGGAATGAATAGATCTAAGGGGCCTTCATATATACCCAGGATAATTTTGGATACAGAAAGTATGACGTTTTATTATTGATAACGTTTATGTATCAGACTTCTATTTATAAAACACAAACAAACCGGTAAAAAACAAAGTAAAAACTTAGCAAACTTGCATAATAAAGTAAACACGTGAACGTTAGCAGGGAAGTGAGGCCGGGTGTTCCGGAAGGGTAAGCACGACCCCGGTTTAGCTAGCTTAATCCGCCACGTATACTGACCTGGAATCAAATTTGAAAACGAAAAAAAATATGGAACTCTACTACTTCAAAAATACCCAGGACAACCTTGGATGCAAACAAATCACACTTGACAACAATATTGTGTTGACGGCCATAAGACTTTTTCAGGGCCCCGAGAATCCTTGACTTGTTATCTCTCCGAGACCATAATTTATTTGAAGCAGCTTGTTTTTTTACTATAAACGTAGACGTAAACCTGTCTGTAAAGACCATCAAAGGAAACCAACAAAAGTGGCATTTATGGGCAGGTGGTCTTTATATACAGGTTTAACATAGTAAATAGAGAGCGTTTGAGATCATTTTCACCGGTCTCTAGAAGCAAGTGTGTCCTTATATAGAGGTGACCTTTCCGACAGGTTCGACTGTATATATTTATTTGATCGTGTCTCTAATTGACAGGTGATTGTACAGTCTCCAGTATTATGAGTGAGCTGACATTTGCAGAAAATCAGTTATGGCTTACACCGTTTTCAAATTTATATGATATTATGAAACGAACAAAAGTGGTAAGCAGACCGCAATATTGTGAACTCATTTATTTTTTGCTGTCTCCAATTTTCGTGTCTCAATTTGAAAAAAAATTATTTGGAGTAAAGTCGTGGTTGGTGGCTTCTGTTCTGTTTAAAGTTAGTTTATGAATATACAACTTTGCTGACATGTAAATTCGTCTGTCGGGTTGTACACAAAACGACGAAAACTGAAACACCGCGAAAATAAATGATTTACAATGGCTAGACATTGAGCAGGCTCAATCGCTGGATAAGTGACCCCCAATGGTGGCAACCTTGTACATTAGAAAAAAATGATAGTGTTAGTAGTAGCAACGATAGGTGTATTTGAATGAAGATAAAGGTGTAATAACTTCTGGAAATAGTTACTTTTTATGCTATATAATTATGATGTTTCTATATGCACATTCATAACAAGATGTGTTAATGTTTTACTATCTAAGGTACTGCTACCTTCAAGAAATGCAAAAAAGACAATATACGTAACTTTAATTGAAATTTATAATGTTAGATAAAGAAGACTTTGACATTCATCCTCTGCAAAATTTATAACTTTCTTTAAAATTGATATGTGGTATACGTCCCTCTGTACAGGCAGGCTGCATATCCAGTATAAAACAAGAGCACCGCCAAGCAGGGCCATATACACCGTCAAACTAAAACTAGGTCACAATGACCTAACTTGTCGCATCTAAGTCATTCCTATTAACATGTTGGGGTTACTTAACAAGGGAACAAAAGTTGATTATTGTACATGTACATGTATCAAAAATGTTATAAAAGTAAACGATTGTTTAAATCGAGTTTTACATCCCTGTCGAGAAAATTCATTTATTCGATTCGTCACCAGCTATAGATGAATGGACAGAAATGTCCACACCGATATGTTTTGTTCCACGGATACCGGTTGTGCATCTGTTCACTGGTTACCAGGATGGGTTGTTGCCTTCAAATATCGAGTTGTTTTAAAATTTGTTCCACGGATAATGTACTATTTTGCTTTTTATTTTAGCAATATAAAGGTACCACCACAATACGTTCGACAGAAGTTCAGCAATGGCATTCCTGTCTCTATCTGTATGAATACGACATCACGCTACAAATTGATATGTACTTTTCAAGTAAGTAAAACTAGATATACGCGTGTAATTTTGTATCCAGGTAAAACAAGTAAGACTTGGCGTCATATTCCAAAGATGTTCTACTGCGTTTGAATTCACGTACCCAGAATTTAACCGAAGCAAAAGATGACGCAAAAGACCCATACATATCGGCTTTCCTTGTATTTCCTTGCTGTTTTACCTTTTAAATGTAAGTTCCAAATTGCAGCACGGTTTGCAACTTTAGATGGAAATCACTTGACTTTGGTAAAGGGAATGTCTACTTTTCTGGACTCTAGGATTTGCCTGGGTATTATTCAAAACTAATAAATCAGAAGCGCTGATCGGCAGGGGTTAAAATTATAATTAGTAATGAAAGGTCCAGAACCTTTGCTTTATTAAACATAATGATTTGAAAATCCAATATCAACATGGAAAGGTTCATGTACAATTATGTTTTGCTGTCTTTTTATTCTGATTCAGCTAAAACTGTTTTTTTCACATCTAGATATAGGTTGGGCTATGGCACTTTCCCCACCAACAGAAATGACTCCAGTTCAAGTTGTCATACAAGGTACGGTGTATGATAACGATACTTCAACCCGGAAACCATTCCATGTTGTCGGGGACTATGTCAATTTCACACCAACTCCTAATTTTGACCAGCAGATGGTTCAGGTAACAATATTGTATAACTGAAAACAGCGCATTTATATAATGAAATAAATCATAACAATTCTGAACACGTGCACTTTTTTACGGCAGCGTAGAAGGGCTAAATGAAAATAACGAAAGAAAAATTATTCGTTCATCTATGCGCAATACAAAATCATAATGCTTATTTAGTTTAAATCCTTCCAACTAATTGATAAAGCGTTCTACGAGTCAATAAATCGGTCGAGCTAATTATAATTAAATAAATCGTTCGAACGAAATTTTTTATTTTCATTTGGTCCTTTCACGCCACCGTACTTTGTCGTATAAAATGTGACAAAACAAAATTAACATGTGTAGTATGGTTATGAAGACATGTACAAGGTCCCAGTTTTAAAAAGATAACTTACTTAAAATTTTCCTAACTTAAATTTAGAAAAATTTTTTGAAAAAAGTAATAAATATTTTTTTGCAAAAACTAATTGCAAATGTTTTATGATAGAATTGTTCTTCAAAATGGCACCTTAAATGCCTAAATGTTTTAAAAATTGACAAAATTATCAAGATTTGAAATTTGAACTGGGTCCTGGATTAATGTAAAAAATATTGCCGATACGGCCTTTATTGAAGTGATAAGTACTTTGACTGTGATGTTACCAAAACATTGTAATTTATAAAATTTCCTGCTAGATAAAATCTGAAAATCCTAAAAAATAACATATGCTCTCACATGTAAAGTATTTCGTTAGCTAAAATTGATTTAATATATTTTGGTCCTTTGAATAATTTTTCGAACCATTGAAGACATTTTGTTTTTAAAATATTGGTCATAGAACTACTGATGGGGAGTTATATTCTGAAACGGCCGTCTTGTGCTGTAAAATTAACACTGGTATAATATTAATATACTGTGAATCTACTTTTTTGGATAAAATAATTTTGGCTTACAGTCAAACTTGCCTTAAAGACCTCCTCTCTACATGGGTCATCTGCCAGGAATTTTTTTTATCCCAGTTCCTCTTTATTCACGTTTTTAAAACCTCTATAAAAGGGCCACTTGCCCATAAAAACCACTTTATTTGCTTTTCTTTGGTGACTTTATAGACAGGTTTGACTGAATTTTGCGACAGTTTGTTTTGCGCGAAAATTAATACCGAACAAAAATTATTTTTGCGGATTTAAAAACCTCGAAAAAACTACGCTGATATATGAAAATTGCATTTTCCTCGAAATTAAATACACGCGAAATTAAATACGTTTACAGTATTCTGTATTTAGAAAACTTGTTGATTACTTTGGTAATTATTTTACAGCCTCCACCTGGAGTATTTTGTGAAGGCAGATATATTGGAAAACCAATCTTGTTAATTCCCGCAAGTTTTACAGCTACAATAGAACGGATTGATATGGATTATAAACGGATTAATTATCAGACGGTAGGTTATGAAACATTTATTGCCTTTGAATGTGGAGGATATGAACATTTGTTCACCCACAACAAGTCATACTAGTATTTCCCAAGGGATAAACGAGTGGTTAAGGATCAACAAATGTCTTTGAAGTCTTATATAATGAAACCAGACACAATGGTATATGGGTGTCCACTGTTGTGGGTAAAAGGTTTTGAAGTCTTATAATGACGTTGCAGTGTGTTCCGAAGGGATGAATATGATGCTCTCTCCATTCTGATCACATGATCCAACGATCCAATCAAATTACAGATCTCATAGTATTTCTACCCCCGCCTAATTTACTTCCGGTTGAGATCCGCCTCTTCTTTTTTCGATGTATTCACCCTTGTGCTGTGCACAAACGATGTTCAAGTGCCATCAGCCAAGAACAGAAAAAGTCAGAGTCCTTTCCATTGACCCACTGCTCAATTGTCCACACGGCTTCTTGGCCTAACCGGAAATGACGTACACGGATACAATTTTTCAATTTATGGAATACAAATTTGTCAGGCAAATAGGCAGGCTGTGGTACTAATTCATATCCGGTTCGCTTTACACCATCCATTGCAACTTTGCAAGTGAAATTGAAAATTTTAAGGTACGCGCATACGTTTTAAAATAAGATTTCGAGCAGAGATTGAAGTTGTCACTACATTGTATCTTATAAAATAGAAAATCTGTAATTTTGTGTAAAATTTGACTACAATCTCTGAAAACAGGGGTTTAGTGATAATGAATGTGGTTTAAGTCATGTTCTGCATTTAGTTTTTTGAAGATTGAAGTCTCTGACATTTCAGAACTTTCAGTACTTTGATTACATAACTTCACTACTTTAGGTGTGGTTTGATGCGAATCATAGATTCGTGAGATATGATGACAAAGAAGCTAGAGGTGATGACCCTGATCCGACCTCAGTTGTATCAGATTTCGTAACAGGTAAGATAACTTTCACACAAAATAAATAAATAAAAGACAAAAAAAAAAAAAAAAAAAAAAAAAAAAAAAAAAATGAGAAGAAGACAAATAAAAAAGTTATATAAAAAAAAAGCATCCAAACCCCAAAACAAGGGAAAAACCGATTTTTTCAGTTTTCAAAATGTTTATTATTCTTTTTGGATCGTAACTAAACATGAACTTTTAAGTTTCTTATAGAAAAAAGAAAATACATGAAAAGTGACAAATTAAGTTTTCAAAATTAAAAATTGAAAATAGATCGTTTGAATTTTTATGTTAAAATATTTGTTTTAGTAATCAAGGTAAAAAATTATTAAAGTAAAAACATGCAAACCCATCAGTGTCCAAATCACAATCCAAAGCGAAGTAAAAACAAATATACCCATCCATCTACAAACCACAATTTCAAAGCAAAGTAAAAACTTTGAAACTGGTAAATTGAAGCTTAACACGTGATTTTCCACCAGGAAAGAAAGACCGGATGACAGGAAGAGTAAGTAACTCTTCGCTCAGGCAGCCACACGCGCGTATAAATGAAAGAATCTTGTTTGGCGTGTGAAACACCATTACCCCAGATAGACCTACGCAAGCGTTTTCTGTTTCAAAATTTCCCTGAATATAAAATATTTGACGCCCCGTCGTTCCTTTCACTCTCTCCAAATTTCGATTACACGCTTAGCATATATAGCTAACTGAACAGGTGGTGCTTACCCTTCTAGAGCAGCCGGAACAATTTCACTGGCGGAAATTCACGTGTTTAACCTAATTTGCCAGCTTCAAATATTTACTTTGCTTTGGGTTTTTGGTTTGGACATGGATTGGTAAGTCTGTTTTTTATTGCGAACATTTGAAGCTTAATTCTTCTACAGGTACAAAGTACATTATAGACAGATTTATGGGAACATGTAAACCCTTTTTACTTCAACATGGCGACGATTTTGTTGTAAATGCTTATATCCAGAAGTCACCAGCTGTTGAAATGATCGATTCTTCAGAATTTTTCCATATTAAAAGAGCTGAAATAATTTACGTCGGCAAGGTAAGAACATGTTTTATTATTATAACATATGTTTTGTCCATGGCCACAGCATGGTGAAATTGAGCCACTTGTGAATGATTTGCTGTTATGAAATATTTTGTATCTGAAAATACATTTGGGAGGCGATATTAAAATTTGTATTTGGGCATCTGAAAATACATATGGGCATTGAAATTTACACTTAGGCAGTTGAAATTACATTTAGGGATTAGAAATTACATTTAAGCATTTTGTATTTGAGAAATATATTTTGGTATCAGAAAATACGTTTGGACATTTGGACATCTAAAACATATTTGGGCATCTGAAAATATATTTGGGAATATGAAAATGCATTTGGGAGTATAAAATATTTTTGGGCATCTAAAAAAATCATTTGGATTATAAAATATTTTTGGGCATCTAAAAATCATTTGGGAATATAAAATATTTTTGGGCATCTGAAAAATTATTTGGGAATATAAAATATTTTTGGGCATCTGAAAAAATTATTTGGGAATATAAAATATTTTTGGGCATCTGAAAAAGTCATTTGGGAATATGATATATTTTTGAAAATTTTGAAAATACAAACGTCTGAAAATACATTTTGGATTGTGAAATATTTTTAGGCGTCTAAATATCATTCGGGGAATTTTGAAAAGTACTGCTATCATACACGCCCGTAAAGTATACGTAAGGGCGTGTTTTATTATTTTTAAATATTACTTCATATTCATGAACTTTATTAGTAGCAGAGTATTTTGAAATTTCATTTAGGCATTTTGTATTTGAATATGTATTAGGACATCTAAAATATATTTAGGAATTTTGTATTAAAAAAACATTTGTGCATCTGAAAATGTATTTGTTCATTTAGACATCTGAATATATATATTTGGACATCTTGAAATACATTTGGACATCTTTTGGAATCTGGTATTGCAATTAAGCCTCTGCACATATATCTTGGGACGTTTGCGCTTCTGAAAATAAATTTGGGCATCTTAAAATTATTTGGGCATATGAAAACATTTTTGTGCATCTGAAAATATATTTAGGCATATGAAAACATATTTGCGCATCTGAAAATATATTTGGGCATATGAAAATATATTTGCGCATCTGAAAATATATTTGGGCATATGAAAATATATTTGCGTTTCTGAAAATATATTTGGGCATATAAAAACATATTTGCGCTTCTGAAAATATATTTGGGCATATAAAAACATATTTGGGAATATGAAAATACATATGGAAGTATAAAATATTTTGGGCATCTGAAAATATGTTGGGCATATAAAAATTTATGACATAAAATGTGACACAACAACGTTATGTGTTATTGATGATGATGATGATGATGATGATGATGATGATGATTTTTAAAAAGTATTTCAACGACAAAACTGGATACTACATGTATTTTGTCAATATGTAATATCAACATTTCATGCCAGGATTTTCGTGACCAACTTACGGATCACACCGTTTCTAACCAACTTAACAGCCATCCTCAATTTACTGGATAAACTTATTGTAAAAGAATCATTATTGTTTTTGAATTGTTATTTGAACATTGGCTGTTAAGATTGTTTATGATATTGATACTGATCGGGCATATCCAGTTAAAAAAGTTATCAGTTCGCTTGACGTAAGTTGGTAGTCTTCTCCAGACAACACCACTGCCTCTGTTGAAAACTTATCTCGGGTATAAATTACTAGTATTCGAACTTTGGTCTCAAAATTGAACTTTAAAAAAAACCACTTCTGGTTCAGTATTTAACATTGAAAAACGAACCCCGGGTGAATTTTCAACCCGGATCAAGAATATTCATTACACCTCCACCATCCCAGAACTAAAAATCTCTATGCAAGAGGTAAAAACACTGCCACACCACCGCTCCAATCTTATCATTATTACGTCAAATTTTTTATATATCTATTTATAGAGACTAGCTAGGAATACTTACTGTGATGTATGGAGCGGAATTTATTATGATTACGACTTAAACAAAAATGTAACAGTGGAGTGGTATTTTACTGAGGTAAGTACAGCCAAAACTGTCTTAAATGTCATGTCTATAAGGACCACTTGCTTTTAAAGAACAGTAAAATTTTATTCCAAATTTTCCTTATTCATGTTATTTGAACTTGTATACAGTAAAGACGAATATAACGAACACGCTTAAAACGAATACATGGATAGAACGAAGTCAAATAGTGGACCCGACCACTTCTCTATATAAGTCTATATATAAAAATATAACGAAGTCGGTTTATAAAAAAGTTAAAAATAGAGTCCCTAGGGCTTCGTTATAAACGTGTTTTACTGTATAAGGTCCACCTGCCCATAAAGGTGACTTTTACTGGTTCCATTGGGTGGCATTTATAGGCAGGTTTGACTGTAAACAGATTTTAGTCAAAGTTAGGCCTCACTTCCCTGGTGGAAGTTCACGTGTCTAACCTAATTTGTCAGTTCCAAAGTTTTTACTTTGCTTCTGGATTGTGATTCGGACATGGATTAGTATGTTTGTTTTTGATTATCTTGCGTGTTATTTCCACGATCCTTGATTCTCAATTGATTCACATGTGGCGGAAGTAGCGTAGCTGGCTAAACTTCATCTACCAGCGAACCAGGTGTCACTTTTTCATGCAAGTTGGTCTTCTACTTAATTTGTGATTTAAACACGGATGTGGTAAGTAAAAAACATTATATGGAGACTTCACTGAATACAGATGAAGCGGCAGAAATTTTGACCTTTTGCAATGCGCTGAAAGCAATTTGCAGCGAGAGCGTTTTACCGTTGCCATGACACAGGACATCAGCTCCTAAGGTAGTTTAAAGGTATCTTACCCATACTTGCCTAACATAAGTGAGTTCAGTTGAGTAATGGTGTTTAACCTCCCAGTCAAGAATAGTTCACCTATATCGAGACGTCGCGCCAGCTATATATAGGTGAAGGTGCTGACAATTTTGCCTGTATGTTGCGCTGATAGCACCAAACCAACTTTTTGATGTTATGAGCATTTCATTTCTTTCACCTTTAGACTGGATGGAAGGAAGCAGTTGGGTATGCAGTGAATCAGGGAAGCTTAATTAGGATGGATGTATGGCAGGTAAAATAAACCCCGCTATTTCAATTTTATCTCAATTTAGTTTAAATAATTAAAGTCAAATTTTTAATTTCAAATTACCATTTGTAAAAAAAAACCTCCAAGCCTTTGACGAAAATTAAGTCACAAGTGGCAGGTGTAGCCTTTCAGATTAAACGACATCACTTTCCATGTAAATAATGTTCACAAATTTATTTTAATTTGCTGAAGTTTTGATTTTGTTTTTCCGACTGTGATTTCAATATGGACCGATATGTTTGTGTTCGATTCCAACAATCGGGCATGAGAGAACAGATATTGTTGTCAAATGTTTAATAATAACAATAATGATAATAATAATCACACAATCGAGTCAATATAAGTGTCGCAACTACAGTGAATTTGCGATATCCCGGTACATGCGAAATTTGTGGCATACATTTTTCCATTTCCTTCTGCGAACATGTCATTGGTAAGTGATCACATGATACACTGGCAAGCCTATTTGACTGTATTTAAATTTTATTCTTTTCTCCTCTCTCAGTAAGACTCTCATTATTTTTTTCAGGGCGGTTCAACTAATCCAATCGTTCACAATATATTGAAACTAGACCCAACAGTGCCTAGTCTATCAGTTTTCAACTTAGCAAATTGTTTTTCTCCAAACCAAAAGATCCATTTTGTGATAAAATTTGAAGGTAAGTGATATTGTCGTAGAGGTATTAACGCGTCAGTAATTTTGTATGTTCCTTTAATTGGTTAGTTAGTTAGTTGAATGTTGCTTAATGTCGCATCAGCAATTTTTCAGCTATTCGCGACGAGAACTATTTAATTTATTAGTCTCTATGGATTAATCTATGAACAATTTTTGTGTATGCATGTGAAGTGCGAGTGTGTTGTATGGTCTGCCTTGTACTAGAGCGCACTCAGGGCGACTTTACCGTGCTAGCTCACAGAGTCAGTACGCCGCAGACAATCGTACCACTCCCCCAGTCCATTATACTGATACCAGGTGAATCAGTAAAGGCCAACGGTAAGGAAAATTCACTTTCCCACATGTGGTCCGAGCGGGACTCGAACTCACAGCGGTGAGAGACCCTGGATTTAAAGACTGACGTCTTATCCATTAGGCCACCGCGCCCTCTGTTCCTTTAATTGGGATTTATTTTCGAGGCATATGAAAATTAGACATAATCTCATAGATAAATTTTTGCGTTTTTTATATGCACTCTCAACATAATAAACATAATATTATTTTTCGCTCAGTATTTACTTTCGCGCAAAACAAACAACCTCTAAATCAGAGAAAATTAGTAAACCGCCAAAATAAATATATTTACAGTATGCCGCAAGAAAAACACAACTTTCGAGGAATTAAAGTTTAAATGTATGTTTTCTGATTTTTTTTCAGTGGTAACAGGTGGAACAACTCTGTCTAGTATCAGTTATTATTTTTTGAAAAACACGTTGCAAGAAAATTTAGCCAAGGAAGCATTCATTAATGCTCCTAGATTTGCCGATGTAGTCGTGAGTATTGGAATATATCTTTTTGATTTTTAGTTTTAATCAAAAGCAAACATACGTATCCATGTCCGAATCACAACCCAGAAGTAAAAACTTTGGAACTGACAAGTTAAGTTCGACACTTAAACTTTCACCAGGGAAGTGAGTCCGGGTGTTCCGAAAGCATAAACACTTTCTGTTGAGCCAGTTACACCCGCCACGTGTGTAATCACAAATGTGTGAAAAGAACATTGAACTATGAGACGTCAAATATATCCAGGGCAGACACCAAACTTATCAACAATACTGTGATGACGGCCATAAAATTTTTGAGGCCTTGATAAGCCTAAGGTTGCAATACTTCTGGGTCAAAAATTTATTTGGAAGTTGCCTGCATTTTGTAGACAGTTCCTGTAGTTGGAACCAGCTCTACCATCGCGTATTAATTGGGAAACAATATCGAATACTCGAGTTAAGCTCGTGTATCCTTCGGAACACCTAGTAACGAATTAGAAATATAATACTAGTAATTAGTTATTATACCCCATCAAACTAGATGCCCAAGCAAACTTATTGAAGGGGTATATAGGAATCATCATATCTGTCTGTTCGTCCGCCTGTCTGTCCGTGTAAAATTGTGTCCGATCTATATCTCATAATTGCTTTGAATTACTTAGTCATAAAACTTAACATGACTAATCTTCTTGGTCTGAAGGTGTGACGTGACCTTGAATCAAGGTCAAATCGGAAAGGTCAAGGTCGCGGAAAAACATTCAACTCTTGTTTTACACACTTCTCGGGAAGTGTACTTAATTTGCCTCATTCAACGTTTTTATTTTGTCTTTTGGATTGTGATTTTGTATCTTGTTTTCCAGCTAGAATACAGCGACACGAAGGACTTTTTCTTTATCGGAACCCTGCTAGATAAAGCCCCTTCAGTTAATCCTCAGATCTTTCCGCCACCAGAAGTACAGTATAGTGTTGCAGCATCTTTTGGTATGCTAAATGGGGTAATCAAAGGGAATTGGCTGTTTAATATTACGAGCGCAGTCGGTGAGGTATGTATTGCACAATCTGTACGAACAACAGTGCCGTCAATCCGAACAATAACGACGTCAATCCGAATAATAGCGCCGTCAACCCAAACAACAGCGCCGTCAATCCAAACAATAGCGCCGTAGACATGGATTAGTGTGTTGTTGATTGATTACAATTTTATTGATCCCCTATAGGATAATCTAATTCCCGCCAAATAAATACACAACAAGAATGTGACGCGTATAGCTGGTGACGTCCTGATGTAAGTGAAATATTCTTGAGTTGAGTAATGGTGTTTAACGTCCCAGTCAAGAATATTTCACTTATATCAAGACGTCGCCAGCTATAGGCGAAGGTACAGAAATTTTGCATTATATAGTATTTTATGCGTTTTGCTGACTCCGATCTTACCTCACAAAAGTGCAATCTGTTTTTCGATTTGAAGACATTTTAGACGTTCATTTGAATAAATTGTTGAAAAGTTTGATAATTTTTATAGGGTTATAAAACTATAATTTCATGGGTGTTTTGGGAAAAGTCAGTTCGCTGTATAAGGTATGACCAATGATATAACTATATAGTATTCATTTTATGTTGCAGTTGGTCACCCTTAAGGGTATTAATGTATTACAAATACCTTATGCACAAGATTTCTTGACAACGACGACAAGGATGACCACAACAGAGAGGGCGCCACCCATACCAGGGCAAACTACACCACCACCTCCTAAACCGCTAACAACAACCCCCGAACCAACACCACCTTTCATTCCAATTGGTGGAACGACGCAGACGCCTAGTACCACAACGCACAAACAACAAATCGCAACCACGTCCAGTACAGGTAAAACATATTTTTAGAATTGCTACCATTCGTGTAGTAAAATTTTCAAGGTTTTGCAATTCCAAACAATCTACCACTATATAGCGCAAAAACAACAAAATAATACGATTGTTGCAGATAAACACACGCTTTAAAATCATTACTATTCGCGGGGTTTAAATTTTATGGTTTAGTAATTTAAAACAAAATTTACTACCATAGGGCAAAAACAACGACGTAATACGTTTGTTGCAAGTAAATCATTACCATTCGTGGGGTTTAAATTTCGTGGTTTTGTAATTAAAAAAAACGACGTAATTTAAAGTCAAACCTGCCTTAAAGGTCGCCTCTATACCAGGGGTACCTGCTTTACAGACCAGTAAAATTTTATCCGAATTGGCTGGCATTTTTAGACAGGTTTGACTGTACCACCATAGGACAAAAAGAGTGATACGCATGTTGCAGGAAAACATTGTGTATTCATTCACATTCAGGGAATTCAATTTTCGTGGCTTGGCAATTTGACATGGAATTTTGTACAACTGCCAGTGTACGAAAAACATCATAGAATCATAAATATTCGTGGAATTAAATTTTCGTGGTGGTTTTGCAAAACGATCACTGGGACGAAATTTCATGAAATTGTGTTTTGTGTAAATAAACTATCGGCGTTAAACATTAATTTTTTTTACAATGTCTATTTCAGACTATATGTTGGTAGAATCATACTAATCGTGTAGTTAAAATTTCGTGGTGGGTTTTGCAATGTAAAAACAAATTGCTGTGAGGAAATTTCGTGGAATCTTGTTTTGTAATAATACGTCTCTTTGAGTTTCTTTGTAAATACATTGACATTAAATTTTGTAGCATTTACAAAATCAAGAACACGGGACAATTCAAGTAAGGGATAGAAACAGCCAGAATAAGCTTTGATTAACTGAGCTGTAATCCATTTATCAGCAATCTGCATGTTGTGTAAAAGCATTTTGAGAAAAAATATATATACATGTATATATTTTTATCCTGAAAATAAAAAAAGAAAATTGTTACTCAAGAAAACATGCAATTGGTGTCAGTCGTTACACTTAAAAACAATGGTAGTAATGAAAAGAAAAAGCCATATAAGAAAAAACGACAATATTTTATCAAATAATTCCAGATGATACAGATTATAGACAAGCACTGGAGTGAATATCCAGTGGTGTGGTTAAATTATTCTAGTGTCCTAAATCATCCCATTTAACTTATTTCACAACATGTGGTCTATAAACATGCATTATTCGTTGTTAAAATGTACTGAAAGTGTTTATTTTATTAATATTCCACCTTGCATGACCCCAGGCTTGCACAAAGCAAAATGCCGAGAATGAAAACAGAAACAAATGGTACAAACAGTTGCGCTGTCAATACTATTCAAACTTTGATTGATTGAATTAATTGAGTGGGGTTTTACGTTCCATAAAAAATACTTTCATATATATCGAGACATCAGTTGCTATAGGTGAACTAGCAGAATTTTTATCTTTGCAGTGCAAACAGGGAGTGTGAAGGGAGGGTTTTTTTTAAAATGTGACACGCTTGCTGTGACACTGATCATCGGTTTTAAGGTTTCTTTGGAAGAACCATGTGACGTTCATTTCAAAATGCCGAGTGCTTGGCGAAAAAACAGTCACTACTTATTTTCAGATTTTATTGGTCAGACAGCGACCGGGGTTCGAACCCAAGACATCCCAAATACTAAGCAAGCACTCCACCAAATGAGCTTCGAGCTTATGTAGTGAAATATTCAAACTTTAAATTTACTGTCGTCAATGATTTTCAGAATTATACGAACTTTCCTTTTTCAATAGCAAACAAACCATGCAGCTGTCCGCAGATAAATTGCCCAACGACTCCAACAAATACACCTTGCGCATGCCCGAAGAGTACTTGTCCAAAAGTTTCTACAAGTAGACCTTGTGTTTGCCCAAAGACTACATGTCCAAAACAAACTACGCCAGCGCCATCTATATCCTGTCCACCAGTTAAATGTTCACCTAACACACAATCGGTTACAAAACCACCATCAAATACAAGAAAACCAAGAGCATTGCAGAGTAACAGTGGTTCTAAAGGTGTTAGTTCAGGTAAGGGTCTATTTTGTATTATAGTAATTTCTATAAAACCGTTTATTTTCGTGGTGTTCTTAGATAAAAATATTTTGTACGGTGGTAAATTCGTGATTTGCTTGTGGTTACCGTTTATGTTAAGTTTGTAATTTAAACCACTGAGACGCTATCTCTGCTGGTGGATGCTTCTCCGAGGATATCACAAACTCACTAGACAATAATTGTGTATTATTGTCAGAAATATACTTTCGTCTGAATTTGCTGCTGGTTAAAATTTGACATTCCTCGAAAACTAAGGTATACTCCCTCATGCAAAGTATTTCCTTAACTAAATTTGGTACAATATATTTTACTCGTTTGGGTATCTTTTCAACAGTTTGAAACAATTTTGGTTTCATAATTTTGGTCCAAGGACTACTGATGAGGAATTGTATTCCAAAACGGTCGTCTAGTGCTATAAAATTAAAACTGGTGTAACATATACAATTTAATTGAAATTAGTGGGTCAGATTATCAATGAAAGCAACGAAACTCGGATACCTCGAAAATAAACTTCAAAGTTTTTAGTTATGTTGCTTGAGTATTATTATTAGTTAGTTACGGTTTGAACGGCAACAAAGCTGATTTGTCTTAGCAGTTTAAAAAGATGTCGTTGCGCACTTCATTGAGCTCATGGAGATATCAGATTTCAAGTTTTCCGAGTCGGTTTCTTTCCGATTCCTGACTTAGTCAACTTATTGTTGAATACAATGTGACCGCAATCTGTTGCTTTAATGAGCCCCATTGTAATTTGGGTCAGAATTTCTAATTGTTTTTAATTTTTTGTTTTGTACAATTTTAGGTGGTGTGGCAGGTATTGCCATAGCTATGATAATTGTTGGACTCTTTCTGGGAATGATAGGAACAGTAATATATCTGTACAAGGTCAAGAAAATAGGATTACGACTTCCTTTGCTAGACGTGAGCGAAGACAATGAAAGATATTGAGATTGGTTGAAAACATTATAGGCAACATTGACTGCCCGTTGTATCTTTAACTGTGTTCATAGCTATTTTAAGCGTGTGACACGGGAGGGGCGGGAAGCATGTTCTTTTTGCAATGATGTTGTAGAATGTGCATTGACTGTTCGTTGTATCTTTAACTGTGTCCATAGTTGTCAAAAGTTTTTTATAGTTACGCGTGACAATCACATGCATCACGGGGGGGGGGGGGGGGGGGTCGGGGTTGGGATGGTGGTGATTCAGAACAACGTTCTTTTTGAAATAATACATGTATTGTAAACTTGTATATTGACTGTTTGTTGTATCTTTACTGTCTGTCAGAATTTTTTTTAATAGTTACGCGTGTGACAATCGCATGCATCACGGGGGTCGAAAAAATGTTGTTCCTTTTGAACTAATGTTGTCAAATTGTGCATTGACTAATCGATGTATCTTAAACTGTGCCCAAAGCTGTCAAGGGTTTTTATAGTTACGGGTGTGACTATGGTATGCATCACTAGGGGTGGAGGTTCGGAAGCATGTTCCTTTTGAAATAATGTTATAAGATTGTGCATTGACTGTTCGTTGTTACATATCTTTAACTATGTCCATAGCTGTCATAGGTTTTTTTATAGTTACGCGTGTGACAATCGCATGCATAACTGGGGGATTCGAAAGAATGTTCCTTTTGAAATAATGTCACGGTAAGATTGAGCACTGGATATTCGTTTAATCTTTAACTGCGTACATGGATGTTAACAATTTTTTATTTTATAGTCACGCGTGTGACGATTGCATGCATCACGGGTGGTGGTGGTGGTCGGAAGCATGTTCCTTTTGCAATAATGTTGTAAAATCGTGCATTCTCCTACAGTTTCAGTTATAATATTATCTAATAATAGAACTCCGCCATTTTACGACAGAAACAAAACAATTTTAGCACTTCTCATTTATGTTCATATTCTGAAAAATGCTGTAAACGTATGTAATATCTCGTATATTTACGTATATCTATTTTCGAGGTATATAAAATTTAGACATATGCACGTAGTTATTTTTTTTAAATATGCAATATAACACAATATAATTTTCTCTCGATGAATATTCCTAATTAAAGATGGAGCTGACAGTCTCCAAGTATCGACTGTTTCAGAGAGCAACTATCTCATGTTGTTCTCCACATACTTCAAACACAATACACCTCCAGCAATATGAACATAGTTTTTATCACACTTCAAAGTTCTTCAGACGTCACCATTGTACATTTGTCATTTACCGTTTCTGCCACAGTATGTAATCCCCTGTTTACTAGAAGAGGGCGCGGCGGCCTAATGGATAAGACGTCAGTCTTCAAATCCAGGGTCTCTCACCGCTGTGAGTTCGAGTCCCGCTCGGACCACATATGGGAAAGTGAATTTTCCTTACCGTTGGCCTTTACTGATTCACCTGGTTCAGTATAATGGACTGGGGGAGTGGTACGCTTGTCTGCGGCGTACTGACTCTGTGAGCTAGCACGGTAAAGTCGCCCTGAGTGCGCGCTAGTACAAGGCAGACCATACAACACACTCGCATGCATACACAAAAATTGTTCATAGATTAATCCATAGAGATTAATTAAATAGTTCTCGTCGCAAATAGCTGAAACATTGCTGATGCGACGTTAAGCAACATTCAACCAATTCAACCCTGTTTACTAGAAGGTATATTGAAAGAAGAAGACGACAGGTCAATGTTGTATGCCTTAACATTGTTCAATGTGGTTTTTTGTCTTAAAAACCAACTATATAGGCAATCCATTCAATTGTAATCTCATCTCATGGTTTATTCCCTTATTTACATATCATGATATAATCTACTCGATATTTCCAAGCAATAAAGCAATGTCATAAAAATGTAATATCGTTTTCGCGACCTTGGTAACCAGCTCGCGACATTCTAATATGCTCGAGTATTGACGTCAACTGTTGGTTGTTTTATAGACAACCCTTTATTTAATGTTATTTTGGTATCAGCCAATATTATAATTTTGACCTATTAAACACATCAAAATTACATTATAATTAGCAGTAGTCTTTGGGCGCATAAATATATTAAAGTGATTTCTGTGTTTTGCGACCAATCAGCTCTTTTCCCTAAACGGAAAACTGTTTGTATTTTCACAGAAAAACTGTTTTCATACACTATATAATAAATATAATCTTACATTTGTATTTATGTAATTTTGATTTTATTAAACTCGTTGAAAAATTTATTTATGAAACTATCCAAGATATTTATTCAACTCGTTTAATAAACTCAACATTATATAAACACTCATGCAAGGCCCTCTATGTATGAGATGATTCATATAAAGATGTTGATACCTACAACTTTCATTTTTTTCAATAGCATAAGTTTGACTTTTTAGTTTATGACATTAAAATCAAATGTACCGATATATACAGTACAGGCCTGTCAAAAGTTTAACTTTTAGCTAACGAGAAGGAGTCGAATTTGGGCTGCCCTGTGGCCTAGATATGGATAGCTAGTGACAGAAAGAGTTCCGCAGCTACAAAGATATACAGTGCAGACCTGTCGAAAATTTAACACATATCTAACGAAAAAAAAAATGCTAAGTTTGGTTTTGAGTGGCCGAGATATGGATATCAACTGGCCAAAAAACTGCCGAGAGATAGATAACACATCTATTGAGCTATAAGCAACTGGGGTGAGGGTAGGGTCAGAATTGAATGAGCAGTCAATTCGGCACTTATCCAATAATTTGGTGTCGACAGGTGTGTGCTGTAGCTAACGAGAGCCAAGATGAGCTACCGATTCGGCACTATTTCTAGCTTAGTGTTAAACTTTTGACAGGTTTGTACTGTGCATATAGATGGTACAACGAATAAGTTTGTTTTTTATAATGTGAATTTAAAATGTAACATGTAAACCACAGCATTATGAATGAAATGTGTTAAAATGAGATGCCGGTATAAACGTACGCGTGTTGAAAGTTGGTCGATATTATTTTGGAATTTTCATTCTTGACATCATATGATATGTGTAAAATATGAGATAGACATTATATGATATGTGTAAAATATGAGATACTAGCAACTACTAGTAGACGGGTTTCCGATAGAATAATTTTGACATTATGGTTAATAAATATATAATGAAAAACAAACATATCAATCCATGTCCAATCAAAATCTAGAAACAATGTTAAAATTTTAAAACTGACAACATAGATTCAGAAGACGTGAACTTCCGCCAGGAAAGTGAGGCCGGGTGCTGCGGTAGGGTAAAACTCTCCTGATAAGCTAGAAACTTTTAGTATACTTGTAATAATATCAAAAATGGTTTCAAGTTGTTTTTTTCAGATTCCCGATATTAAATTTTATCTGCTAAGCAAAACGTCCCGTGTATATTTAAATAATAAATTACATGTACTAACGGCATAATTGAAATAAGTTGTAATTTTATTAACACAATTTTACGATGTCTGTGACAGAATATACATGAACTTCGTAGGCCCTGAAATCAAAGACGATAATTATTAGCAAATTTATTTGATACAATGTCGCTACAGCAACTAATCGAAATGGTTTCATACCAGTTTTGTTACAATTGACGTATCGCCGGCCACGCCCACAATGTTCCATCACTGGCCGCCATCACGGTACCAAAGCAGCGTCACGGCAACGAATGACGTTCTGGTGTCCGTGACGTTATTAAACCGCACAATTTAGGCCGAGTTTTCATTCTTTTTGCGTGTGATTTAAGCATGTCGACCCTTTGTCGGAACATAGTGGGCGTGGCCGGCGATTCGTTAATTGATTTCCGGACTGGGTAATAAGATCTTACGTTGTACACGCAATATTTATTGAAGTGAAACTTCCTTCACTAATGCATTTACAAACGCCATAACTCCATCCCGATCTCATATAATAAAGAATAAGTTACAAAACATTACCTACGTTATAATATGTTATCGTCTCCCAGTCATTTGAGCCATTTGAGCCAAAAAAGCCTGTGCTCCCACTGAAACACAAAAAGAAGAAATCAATTGAAAAGTATCGGTACATGAGAAAAAAGAGATCGCAATTTTAACGATTATGACGTGAAACAGGATAGAAAGTGACGTTGCTATTCCCACCTGTTTTTGCCCGGCTGCTCAAACTTAAGATTGTAATATTGTTTTTTGTACGTTTCAGAAGCATATATAGGAAACATTTATAACCGAGGCAAAGGAATAGAAGCGCTAAATGCGCACCTTAAATCTAGGGGGTCTGGGGTATGTTCTCCCCGAAAAATGTAAAAAAATAAAATAAAATAAAATAAAATAAAATAAAAAAGCCGTAAAATGGTGACGACACCTGAACCTAATATATACAGTTGAATGGTACTAGTAAATATAAAAAGAAAACTTACGGATCCCATGTCCCATGATAATAATAATAATAATAATATAATAATAATAATTTATTGCTCAAACACAATTTACATAATTGGTTAAGGCAATATAAAATATTTAACATAACAAACACCATACAAATTTACAAATAAAGAAAAAAAATACATGTTTAGATAAAAGTGGATTTAAGATCAATGTGCAACATCCGAAGGGTTTTGATTGTCTCATTTTTTAAGTTTGTGAGTTTCTGATGTCAAGACTGCAAGTTATGAAGGTTATTATTTCTTTTAATATTTTTTCATTGTTATTATTTAATAAATTTTTATTTGTGATACATCTGACATCTTCGTAAAATAAGGATTATGATTTGAAATTTCTTTAAATAATATATTCCTATTTTGTTTGTATTGTTCGCAGGATAACAAGAAATGAATTTCAGTTTCAATTTGGTTTTTGTTACAACTTAAGCATACTCTGGAGTTAACATCTAAATTATTATATCTTCCCGCTTCAATAGCAAGTTTATGTGCGCTTAATCTGAGTTTAGCTATGGTGGATCTGTCTTTGCGCGTATGGAGAAGATTAAGGTATGGGGGTTCATATTGTGATTGTATTAATTGATTGAATAATTTGAGTTTATGAGACATTGTTATCATTTTGAGTTGTTCTTGGTTTTCTATATCAATGATTCTTTGTTTAATGTTTGTAAGATGCAAGTTTATAAGTTCTGGATTACTTATGATGAAAGAGTAACCTAATCGATTTAAAATATTTTTCACATGTGTTGTCCACGCATTTGTTTTATAAGTTTCTTTATAAATTTTGTATAACAGAGTATTTTCTTGTGAAACGATATGGGCCAAGTATTTAATCATGTTATATTTTATTTTTGCTATTAATGGTATCCGACTAAGCTCTGCTCTACATGCATTATTGCAGGATTTAGAATGTACACCCAGTATTTCTTTGAGGAATTTTGTGTGAATATGTTCGTGTGGTTCAGAGTCTTTATAGTTACTGAATGCACCCCATATAACAATACCAAAAAGGCAAAGCAAATTTTTGCAGAAACCGAACTTTGCAAAATACAGTTAAACTAATAAAACAACTTTGTATCTCACGTTTTACTGAAGATTTTGATTATTCAACTGTCGAAAAGACAGCAACTTACACATTTCCCTTTTCCCTGCCTTATTGGTTTTGTCAACTACTTCTATTTGCCATTGTCAGTCAGAGCTTTACATATCAAAAATGATCGGATGATTGATGATAATTACAGCAAAATTTCGCGATTGAAATTTATTTTTAACCTTTTCTATTTTCTGGACATTCGCCTATATCTGGCGACGTCCCGATATAAGTGAAATATTCTTGACTAGGACGTTAAAGTCCATTACTCACTCACTACTATTTTCTTCGCGTTTCTGTTAAAACTAGAACTGTCTCTTGAGAGCCAAATACCCCCGCCCCCAACATTTAATGTTTTTCCGCGACATTTACGATATGACCTTGGTTTAAGGTCATGACTATGGAGATTATTCGTGTGAAGTTTTATGATAGTAGTTTAAAGAAGCTATGAGATATGGCCTGGACACGATTTTACACGGACAGACGGACAATCATGGTAATTCCTATATACCCACCTCAAACAAGTTTGCGGGGTGTATAAAAATAAGATCCGATTTTTACCGAGGCAGTTGCCCCAGTTGCCTCAGTTGCCTCATAGTAAGCTACGCCTCTGAGTTTATGAATTAATTATATTAATAAAATTCACGAGTTATATATTTTATGTCGTAAGTAATACTTAATATTGTTAGGAGAACCCAGAGATATGTCATTAACTAAATTATTATAGTTTAATTTTCTGAATAAAATATTCAAAATGAAATACTATGACAATTGGTAGCCTATTATTATTATTGTTATTATTATTTATATATAGTCCAACCTGCTTTAAAGGCCACTTCAATAGAAGGACCACCTGCTTATAAAGGCCAATATAATTGTTATCCCAATTGTTCTTTATTCATATTATTTGAACCTGTATATAAAGGCCACCTTACCATAAAGTCCACTTTTACTGGTTCCCTTGGGTGGTCTTTACAGACAGGTTTAATTATATTAAATTTCAATAAATTTCATTCAGAAAATTCAAAATTTATGATATGAGAATTGCATTTATTATAACACAATGTATATACTTTACTTTACCTTGTCCGCTAATGGACATTGAGTTGAAACCTCCTGGATCTGAAAACAGACAAAGTTTAGATAAATTAATTAGTGTGGTAATTACTAGTAAACAATTAATTACAAAAACATCCATGAATATTGTCAAATAAACATTGTGGTGAAATCCGTTTGCGCCATTTTTGAGTCCTTTTCCGCCGCAACCTATTTGTGCCAGTATATCATATCCGCCACCAGCTTATTAAAAACCGTTAGTCCTTTTGCGCCAGTATAGTACCCAACTGTCTCACTTTATTGAGAGTGTGGTAGAGATACCTATTACCTATCATCTTCGCTCCATGTGGAGCATAAGGTCAGTACAAGATTTCGCCATTCAGATCTGTTTTTTGCCTTTGACTCAGCCTCTCCCCAAGTCAGCTGTAGATCTTTCTACAGTTCTTCACCATGTTGTTTTTGGCCTTCCGCGAGGTCTTTTCCCTTGGGGTGTCCATCTTAATGCTTCTTTGGTTATGCATTTCCCTTCCATTCTAAAAACATGCCCAAGCCATCTAAACCTTGTTTGAGTGATTTCGTCAATGATACATTAATTATTTTGAATCTGTCATTTTGCGGTGGAGATATGAACCATAAATTTGGCTTCCCTCCTCATTTAACCGGACCGGGGACATAAAGACAAAATCCACAAATAATTTAAAAATTAAAATATTTCGAGACACATTGTGAATATAAAATCCACGATCATGACAATGGCTTGAAATTAAGATATTTATGATATTTTACGAAAGAAAAGTTCTATTTCTCGGAGTTATGCCGATTCCTGACTGCAGCTGTATTTGTACTTCGGAGCTTAATGTATGTTGAAACACTTATCTATTAACATTTATACCATGAATTACCTTTATTACAGGTAGACTGGCGCAAAATACCTCTAGATTCTGGTGGAAATAAAACACCAGAAATTTAAATTAGTGGCGGAAATGATACCTTTAAATATAAGTAATTGGCGCAAAAGGACGCTTTCCAAAATTACCTGCTTCGTAAATTTTAAAATTCTTCCGAAAAGCTAAACGATGCTTTATCGTTAAAATCTTGGAGATTTGGTAAAATGAATGTTTGGTCCTTATTTCATTTCAACAACTCAATATATATGGATTTCCACTATTTCGGTCCAAGCATTACTGGAAGAGGAATTCTGAAAAGGGTCGTCTAGTAATGCAAAATTTATCCAAGTTTAGTAATAAAAGATTTATGGTGAGGACATGGCCAAATGGTGCTGTCACCGGTTTTTTAATTCAAGAGTCGTGGGTTCGAACCTCACTCAGGACTCGGAAAATTTTCTTAGATGATTTTCATCTCCTGTCCATACTAGAGCTGTAAAAAGCCTAAAGTACTAGAATAGTCTTTCGGATGAGACTTAAAACTGAGCTCTAGTGTCTCAGTGCGCGTTAAAGACACCTTTGTAGAGTTAGAAAAAGAGTAGGCCACCTGTGGCCGTTACAGAGGACGCTTACAACTAGAAGCGATTGAAACAGACTGATGAAGATGGGATTAATATAATAAGATTGAAACATATTATTTCGTTTGCAATAATTATCGGAAAATGCCATGTTAAAACTACTTTGAGCTCATCTAACTGGCTCTTTAAAAACTAAATGGAACGTTCATGTGACGTGGGACTATAAGCAATGATGTAACTAAAACGATCATGTGACGTAGGACTATAAACGATCATGTGACGTGGAACTAAAAACGATCATGTGACGTCGGCTATAAACGATCACGTGACTTTAAATTATCATGTGACGTGTGATTACAGACAATCATGCGACTTGGGGCGATTAAAGATAATCAGATAATTTGACAAATAAACACGAACATGGTCTGAACATACATGTACTCCCATTAGATGTAATATTTACACAGCCTCATAGGCAAATATTGGAGCAAAACAATGTTATTAACGATCAAGTAAGAACTATCACTTATATCAAGACGGTCATATCTTGGATAGTAGAGGAAACCGGAAAACACCTAGAAACCATGTATCGTCAACAAGTGCACTTCACAAATGGAGCTACCCGAGTTGAATTCGACATTAAGCGGTGAGATATGCCGAAATCTGTAAGCGGGTGTTTTAGAGAACAAGACCACCAACGCTTTTTAAGCAAGACAGATGCTGAAGTATGTGTGTCGTTCTGTTTCCCGTACGTTAACTAACATGGAAAAGACCCACAGGACCTAAGAAATCTGAACAGACAGGTGATATTTTTATAGAGGTTATTTTCGTTTGAAATATGAAGCAAACGGGCCTTAAACACTGACCTTAATGGACCGATGGTATAATTTTATGCCGATGTTCTTTTTGGTTGATATATGTAATATGAAGCAATAAAAGTACTGGTCTTAATAGAAAGGTGGTGGTCTTTTTATAGAGCTAATCGCTAAAGTTTGCACAGGAAGGTCTATTACGTATAATATAAGTTAAACTTACTACTGCTTCCGCTTTCTCCACCCATTCCACCGGGTTTAAAGTTAGAACTTATCTGATTGCCACCGGGCATTGAAAAATCTGGTGTACCTCCGGACATTCCTCCAGGGTTAAAGCTACCAAATTGGCCACTCGAGCTGCTACCACTAGATGGTGCACTTGAACTTCCGCTATTGCCGCTTTGTTGACCCATGTTGACGGCACCACTAATACTTCCAATAGATCCAATATTTGCCTGCCCAGTGGCACTTCCACTTACGCCGTTTGGTCCTGCTTGGATATTACCACCGATACTTCCGGCAGATCCGAGATTTAGTTGTCCACTTGCACCACCGCTAACACCATTTGCTCCTGCTTGAATGTTTCCAGCAATACTTCCAGCAGATCCAAGATTTGCCTGGCCGTTTGCACTTCCACTCACGCCATTTGGTCCGGCTTGTAAGTTTCCACTTAAGCTTCCAGCAGAACCAAGGTTTGCATTTCCAGATAGCCCACCACTGACACCATTTGGTCCGGCATTTACATTTCCACTTATGCTACCTAAACCCCCAAAGTTAACACTTCCACTGGTCCCACCAGATACCTTCCCATTTCCATCAACATTTAAATTTGCACCAACGTTGCCTATAGGACCTAATCCAGCATTAGCATCTAGTCCTGTTGAAACTTTGCCATTGGAATCCACGTCGACGTGGACACCAGCATGGGCTAATGGACCTATTCCAACACCCAATTCTCCACCGCCACTTACTTTTCCATTTTTGTCCACATTAATGTGACCCCCAACATCTACACCGTCAATATTGACACCAACCTCCCCTCCTCCGCTGACCTTACCGTGGTCAACATCAATATTTGCGCCTAATTTCCCAACGCCTGGAACATCAACTTTTCCGCCAGCACTGAATTCTCCATTTCCGGCCGATAAATGAGCGTTTCCAACAGGAGTATTGACATTTGCAGCAACTCCGTCTTTCCCTACACTTGCTCCACCAACGAGGGTGTCGACGGATACGCCATCTTTTCCAACACTTCCTCCACCAACGAGGGTGTCTACAGACACACCATTTTTCCCGATATTTGCACCGCCAGCAACTGTATCAACGGATACACCGTCTTTTCCAACACTTGCACCGCCAAGAACCGTATCCACACCAACTCCATCTTTCCCAGCAGAGACGCTTCCAACAGCTGTATCCACCTTCAGCCCTCCTGATCCAACATTGATGTCTAAAAGATGTTTAATCAGGAACCTTTTATCATAATTCTTGAAGTTTTCTAAGGAAAAAAATAATAACAGGTTTTACGTAAAGCTTTTAAGCATCCAACTATACATTATCTGCGCCCCCGGTTGTTCAA
This sequence comes from Anadara kagoshimensis, assembly GCA_021292105.1. Taxonomy (NCBI): domain Eukaryota; kingdom Metazoa; phylum Mollusca; class Bivalvia; order Arcoida; family Arcidae; genus Anadara; species Anadara kagoshimensis. The sequence continues at coordinate 18,969,721 of CM037864.1, forward strand.
AGCTTCGTTTTACTTGCCAAATTGGTAATTGGTGAGTGAAAAATCAGAATGTTAATAAAATACTAATATATATACAATATACAATGTATATAATAACCCGTAGTTTTGACTTAAATTACTGTAACAAATGACGGATTGCCCGCCACGCCCACAATGTTCCGACGAAGACCTGGCATGCTTGAATTACACATTAAAAGAATGAAAATTCGGCCTAAATTGTGTCATTTAACGACGTCACTGACACTAGTACGTCATTAGTTGCCGTGACGTTGATTTGGTACCGTGATGGCGGCCAGTTTCGGAACATAAAAGGCATGACGGGCGATAAAAGTGTGTACATTTACTTTTCAAAAGAAGTTTCATAAATATTAAGTAAAGCACATACATTCTAGAAACTTTGGCTTACCAACTGGCTAAGGTAACTGAGCTTTAACCCTCTTGCTGTCAAATTAATTTTCAGCGCAACGTTGACGGTGCCAATTTGAAGTTCATAATGCGAAATGATATAACGTCAACAATAGAATATGACGTCAGACGCGTTTGTAATCATTTAACGTCATTAGTTAATTGTAGGTTATAATCTCAATTGTCCACATTTTGCATTTTTTTATTTTACGAAAAGATTATAAGTATGTCTTCGTCTTTTATCTAAGAATTGTCAATTTCCTTGTGGGACACATGTGTCCGTATGACAGGCTGTCGGTATAGGACACATATATGCCCGTGTGGCAGTAAGAGGGTTAACAACGAAGTCAAAACAGTTAACTTTGATAGGAGATAAGACAAACAATTTATTTAAGTTTGATATCATTCTAGCGTTAAGATTATTATGTCTGTGACCGTGAGTACTGTTTAAGAAGAAACGTTAACGGTAGGAAACTATCGCGGTTACGATCTTCTGAAATATTTCGAAGCTAGAAATTCTCACGGTTCCGAATGTAGGGAAGGTTTTCCAATGAAATTGAGGAAATTTTCACTGAGAAGGGATATTTGCGATACAAGGGTCGCCGTAAAAATCAGGAATATTTTTTCTTCGCGAATGTTTTATTTTATACGGTTCAATTAAACTTTCCTTGAAAATCCAATGAACTTGAATAAGATTTTGTAATTTTCATTTAATTGAGCCTTGATCGTAATAGGAAATCGATTTGTGCTTCCGCATTTACAATGAAATATGTAGAAACCGCGGTGGTCTAATAGATAAGACGGAGACGACAGTCTACAAATCCAGGGTCTCTAACCGTTGAGTTCGAGTTCAGCTCAGACTACAGAATAATAATAATAATGACTTTATTTTTTTGAGAGTTGCTTATTTGGACTGAGCCAATGTTACATAAGGCCCTCCAATATGAGTGATTACATACTATTAATACAAAATAACATTTCTTTACATGTAGTAATTAAAAAAAATAATAATAATACAAAAATATAAAACATATGCTAAGATGCTAAGTATAAAACTATTTTTTAAGTATGTATATATATATATATATATATACTAAACAATTAAATGTTAAGATTATAATATTATCGAATTAATAAGTAAAAAAGTACTTTGGTAAACTTTTTGAAATTCTTCAAAGTTGTCGCGTTTTTAATTGTGTTGGTAATGAATTCCAAATTATTGAACCTGAGTATGAAATTGATGATTTTACATGTGGGAAAGTGAATTTTGACTTTTCCTTGCCGTAGGCCTAAACTGGTTCACCTGTTGTCAATATATTGTGACTGGGGGAGTGGTACGCGTGTCTGCGACGTACTGACTCAGTGAGTTAGCACCTTAAAGTCGCCCCGAGTGCGGGACCACAAAACAACCTCGCACTTCGTATGCATACATGAACTTGTTCATAGATCAATCCATAGACAATAACAAAGTAGCTGTCGTCGCGATAAGCTAAAAAAATGCTGATGCGATGTTAAGCAACATTCAACAACAAAAACAATGGGATTTTTACATGTTGAATAATCAGCCGAATTGCTGATCCATTTACGCATACGGCGTAATGCGTCATCGATTAATAAGATCGTTTCAGTGTAACACCGCCAATTTCAACATGATGTATCTCCATAGCGGAAACATTTTTCTTTCTACAGTACAGTGCACATATCGATTTCCAGTTACGTCAGGGCACAAGTACATGCAAATGAACAAAGCTAAAATAAGACACGGGGCCGAGTCAATAAGTGACCAGCCTATCCCTTTTCTGATTGTCCAACACGGTTATGGTTTTCATGCTTTTTTCAATACATGTTTTAAACTTTGATACAAAACTGCACGCGTATTGAGTCCTTCTTTAATATGAACTTTAATGTTTATGTCAAACATAGCTAGTGATGCAAAGGAATGGCTTTCATCTCAATAAAATTGAGTAGCGTGCTGTAATTCAGTAATTGTATTTCAAAGGTACAACTTGGAAAGAAATATAAGGCGAGTTATCCATTGTTCTTATACGTGTACCATCTTTTACTCGGGTTAAATTCTAGATAGGAAACTTAAAACGCAGAAGAATGTCTTTAGAAATTGGAACCTGGTCTGGACGCCCAGTGGATGCCACCGACGAAGACATGTGTAACAAAGTTCTGGATCTGGTATGCTCAAAGAAGTTCAAGACGCAACCATTTACTGGCAAGGAGATGGCCATAGTTTTTTTAATGCTAAATGTGTTATTATGTTTGGTTTTTTTTCGAGAAAAGTACAATAACTGGAGCGTATTATGCAAACTTTCTACACCAGTTGAGAACCGCAATTTTTGAAAAGCGCCGAGGTGAACTCTTTAAATAATGTGTTTTGCTGTAGAGCAAAACGGACATGAATTAATACAACGCCCTTGACCATTCGTCTGTCCTAGCTCTTAGCGACTCCTTCTTATTCAAAAAATTAAAAAATGATATTGGTAGACGATAGTTGAGGAGTGTTTCAATGGAAATGTCCCTGGCTTTTTCAGTTCTAGTCCGGTTGTACTTGAACACCGTTGACACAAGTGCATCACGCTAGAGGGTAATTGCGTCGTTTTTAATTACTGAATTCGAACATGAACATTGGTCAAATTTTTGTAAATACTTGAAGATTTTCGATTGTGTGTTATTTATTTTTGTGAAATAATGGTGTTTAACGGTCAAGATTCTTTCGCAAAAACGTAAGCTGTAAGATATAGGACAGAGTGCCGGCCTTCGTAAAGGGAATTTTCTCACATTGGATCTGCTCTAGTTGGATTCTAATCAAAAACAAAAATAGTAGTCCATGTTTGAATCAAAATCCAGAAGCAAAGTTAAATCTTTGAAACTGACAGGTTAGGTTACACTCGTGCACTTCAGGGAAGTGGGGCCGGGTATCTGGAAGGGTAAGCATCTCCTGTTTAACTAGCTACACTCGCCACGTATGTGTTAACAATTAAGTGAATGGAATAGGGAACTATGGAGCGTCAAATATACTAGTATCCAGGGCAATCCTGGACATGGAGACACAAACCTATCAACAATACTGAGAAAATTTTGAGGGGCCTGATAAGCCTAGGCTTGCAAGATCCATGGATCAACTTGCTTCGTTGTATAAAGTTTCCGTAGTGAGAACAAGCTCTACCATAGATTATTAACTGGGAAACAAATACACCATAAGCAGGAGAAGCAAGTAAGGCTATAAGAGGCGCAATGCATGGTGTTGTGTTTTTGAAATGTTATAACTAGTACTCGATTGCAATTGTAATGCTAGTTTTACCTTCATTGAAATCAACCGTCTTTATAGCATTGCGGCATTTATCTGCAGTGTGTACACGAAAACCATTTAGCGGAAATGTTATTATCTGGAAAAAGAGAATAAAACAATAAAAATCACTAATTTAATTAGTAAATGTTGATCTTATTTTCAATTGTAATGCCTTTAAATTTGATGGGTGAAGTGGCTAGCCACAAAATCATGAATTATATCACTGTTTAGTATGTTTTGAGTTTTTTTTCATCTTCACTCTAACCGAGTTTTTTGTATAAGACGTTCTAAACAGAACATAAACACCTTAAATGCTCATTGTCATAGAAATACTGTAAAGGGAAAGAAATTATTTTCGCATGGGTGTTATTTTCACGTAACCAATATATGCGGAGCCTCGTTTGAGATGAAAATATCTGACCATTCGACTGGAATTTCCTTATTTCGGTCTAAAACTCGTTATAGACTATCTTTATATTAACCTGTATGGTAGACTTTTTGGCGTGGGTAAAATGTTCGCACTAATTTCTTTAGCGCGAAATAAGCGAAAATTTTACCCTTTCGAAAATGTTCCTCTTTAAGTACCTGTATTGCACTGATATAATGTTCGTACCATCCCAAATATCTAGTTTTGTCTTAAAATAAGTAATATCTGACTTACTCATCCGCCAGCTAGCCCTATATATACATGTATTTCTATACAGTGTAAACGTTTCGCGTATTTTTATTTTCGCGATATAGGAAATTTAAAAATATTCGCGAAGTTAAATTTTCACGTTTTTGGAATATGCACCTTAACACAATAAGCATAATATAATTTTCGGCCAGATTTTGTTTTCGCGCAAAACAAACGACCGCGATATAAGCGAATATCAGTACACCGCGAAAATAAATACGTTTACATTATTATATGAACAGGCTTTCCATCATAAATTCCAAAAAGACCTGCCTTTCTGATCCATTTGAAACATTTACCTGGTTACTGTAAGTTCTTGCGACCATAGAGTTTTCGGTGGCAACAAAACCAGCTTGGTCATAGCATTCGTCTACGTCCTGTTTCACTGCAAATAAAACATGAAATAGCGCGTTGCAGGCTAAAAGTGATATACTTCAAGAGTTTTGCCACATACAGCACTGGTCAGTACTAGTTTGCATACTCTGTAAATATTTCATTGCTAACGAAATATGATGAGTTTAATACAAACGCTTGTTCGTGCTACTTTGTAATCTGATTTTTTTCTCAAATCGTAGGTACCATTGTACCTACGGATTTAAAAATCGAAGCTACGAATTGCAAAATCGTATCTACGAATTTAAAAATTGTACCTACGAAATAAAAAAAATCGTACCTACGAATTAAAAAATAGTAACTTCGACTTATAAAATCGTACCTAGGAATTTAAAAAATCGTACCTACGTATTCAACAAATTTTAAAAAAAACCGTACCTACCCACCCCCCCCCCCAAAAAAAAATTAAATTAAATTAAACCGGGTGCCCAGGAATGATTTACACATCCTTTTCCTGTTTAGCTAGCTGCACCCATCACGAGAGGAAACATTCATAATGAATGAATGAATGAAAGGAACTACAACTGTATCCAGGATAATCAATTTCATTGATCAATGCAAAAATGTGTCCAAATGCGTTGTTCTATCAACCCCATCCCCATACGGGTATAATGCAAAATATGTTTTGTCTTCGAAATGCACATTTGTATATTTATAAATTTTGAAATGAGTATTTATTAAAAAATTCAATTTCACAAATATTTAATGAGGATTAACAAACTATTTAAAAAAATAAATAATAAAATGAAAAAAAATAATAAAAAAAATAAATAAATTAATAGATTAATAAATAAATAAATAAATAAATAAATAAATAAACAAACAAACAAACAAACAAACAAACAAACAAACAAATAAATAAATAAATAAATAAATAAATAAATAAATAAATAAATAAAAACTTCAAGCTTGTTGTTTCCGTTTCTGGTGAGTTTGAAATATATACAAATTTGCTGACAGGCAAATTCGTGGATCAAAAACAAAAATTGTTACACCTTAGAAATTAATAATTTCACAGTATTAATATAAGTGTTAATAGTGAGGTCTTATTAACTTACGAATGTCATAAAGACTTGTTTTACACAAACAAACGTCCACAGAGAGACACGGACCAAGCAGTCCCAGAAAACTTAGAGTAATTACAACTAGCCTCATGATGGTAGAAATGCTTTCTAAGTTATTTTTGGTTTTAGACACCTTATCACCTTTATTGACCTTATTAAAGTAGCGTTACGAGCATTGTTGATTTCTACTGATAAGATATATCAGGTCGGTCGTACTTCGGGACATTACATTCAATATACAGGCCTGTCCAAAGTGAACACTATCAACAAAAGAAACTAGAAAAACTGTGAGCCACAAGCTCACAAAAAATACCCTCCGCTCCCTCCATATAAAAAAAAATCCATCGGATCAAATGTTTAAATAGAAGGTGCACATCTACATTATATCACAAAGATTGTGTGAAAGTTTCATAAAAATCCATTGAAGGGTTTAAGAGGAGTTGCGGATAAGAGATAGGTACCCTAATGTGTAAAGGAAAGACGGAAGGACGGACGGACACCCATATCACTATAACCCCCCCCCCCTCTAAGCGGGGGTATAAAAAGAAGTTGAGACTCTGGTAATTTGGCCGAATTATGGATAGCTATCGGCAGAAAAGCTGCCCAGATATAGATATCAGGTATCAAAAAGCTTTAGGAAAATATATCGCTATTTATATAACGAGCGTCCGAAATTAGCTGTCATTTCAATTCTGCACTAATTCGTTGCTAAGAGTTTAGTTAAGTAATGGTTTTTAACGTCCCATTCAAGAATATTTCACTTATATCGAGACGTCGCCAGCTATAGGCGAAGGTACAGACATTTTGCTTGTGTGTTGACTGATGGCATTATACAGCAAGGTTCTTTATCGTGCTTAGCCCATCGTGACACGGTACCTCGTTTATTTTAAGTTCCCATCTAAAGTACTGTTACTTTCATTTCGTAATGCCGAGTGCTTGGCGAAAGAGCAGTCACTACCCACTTTCAAGTCTTGGGTCAGAGAGAGAGAGAGAGAGAGAGAGAGAGAGAGAGAGAGAGAAGAGAGAGAGAGAGAGAGCAAAACCGTCAAACTATCTAACTACAATGTACCGACATTTTGGCACTATGATGAAAAACTTTTAATTGACACAATTTCACAATTTTGAATTCGATTGATCATAAATTATGTATATTTCAGAGAAGTTTCATTGCTCAATACAAATTATAACCGACCCTCAAACTATATGCGATATATAAAGTTGAGCTAATGAAGGGACGATCTCTGCTATCCTGATCTGTGTTTCGTAAGAACATTGCTCATGTCTGATCATAAATCGAGCCCCTAAATACTGTAAACGTATTTAATTCCGCGTGTATTTATTTTCGCGGTATTGAAAATTAAACTGTATCCTCGTAGTTGATTTTTGGCGGTTTTGAAATATGCACAATAACACAATACGCATAATATAATTTTCGCTCGGTATAAATTTTCGCACAAAACAAAGGACCGCGAAAAAGCGAAATTTAGTAGAACGCCGCGAAAATAAACACGTTTACAGTAACAATATTGTTGTAGATTGCTTCTTAAAGTACCGTGCCTTTATGGACATGATCAATCATTTAACTTTCTAGAAATGGCGTATATATATAGTGCCAATCCGTCTGTCTGACCGTGTAAAATCGTGCCTGGGCCATATCTCATAGTTGCTTTGGACCAATTTCAAATTAATATTAAAATAATCATCATGGCCCAAAAGTGTGTCATTACCGTTTACCAAGGTCATATCGTAAAGGTCAAGGTCGCAGGAAAATATTATTATTGGGACGGGGTGGGTGAATATTTGGTTCTCGAGAGAACGTTCTAGTTAAATTTGGTCTCAGAGCTCAATACAATAAAACATCACAAATAATGATAATAATATAAACCTTTGAAGCTTATAGACAATACAAATCAACAGCTGGCAAAATTGCGTTAATATATGTAAAACAAAATTTTATTGGCCGTTTATATGTTATGTGAAACATAATTTGATTGACTGTGTGTTATGCAAAACAGAATTTGATTGGCAGTATGTTATGCTAAACAGATTTTGATTGGCAGTATGTTATGCAAAACAGAATTTGATTGGCAGTATGTTATGCAAAACAGAATTTGATTGGTCGCATATGATGTTAAAAAAGAATTTTATTGATCGTATGTTATCATATATAAGGGAATTTACTTTGGTTGAGCGATGCCGATAACACTATCCTCGTAGGGCGCCGCTGAACAGGGACAGCCATAGAAACAAAAACTGAGGAACTTTGAACATTACTTTATTGGCAATATATTCGAAAAGTTTGTCTACACGTGGCAAAATTGCAACAGAAGGAAATAGTGATGTGGAACAATTCAAACACAGTTGAAAGTGAACATCAGTCGATAGTCCTTGTCCTTATCGGATAAACTCTTGACCCTTCAAATTTTATTCGCTCGCTGGCTATATTTCAATGTTTTTCCGAGAACTCGAGTTTCCTCGATAATCCAAGAACTGATTACCTGAACGCTCGTGCGCTTTGATTCAAGAGGAGAACTATTTAATAGGGCGTCGATAGGTTTCTCCAGCGTACACTGTACTTTAATATCGCGAGTATCAAATTTCGCGTACTTACATCTGAGCTTCATTTCGCGGATACGTGTATTCGCGTACACAATCCAGGCGCATATTTAATTTCACGTCTTCTTCGTGTCGGCTATATAGTTATCTACCTTTCTTTATGCTTCTTGTTTTGTTGATCATTTCTTTATATTCCATAGTCATTGTAAACAGTTGAGGGGTATTTTTTTATTCAGCGCCTCAGTTAGTGTATATCGGGAAATTCAATGGAACCTTGTAAGTTACGGCGAAGTTGACGATTTACTTCATTACATCTAATATGGCATGCTATATATATAATTGCCGTCATTGTTTAAATTTGACTTAATAATTTTCGCGATTCTGGGAATATTCGCGTGATATTTGAATTAGCGACTGAGAGCCCTCGCGAATTGAATTTACGCGTTAATAAACCTGTCGCGATAAAAAAGTAATCTACAGTACCGCTTTCATGTATATATAGGACAATGATTTTGATTGGATATTAAACATGTCTCGTTAAAGCGACGTTATTCCGGTATTTCCTGATCTTTACAGTACAGACCTATCGGAAATTAAACAGGCATATCGAAAAGAGGTGGAATCTCGACTGCTTAGTGGTCGAGAGATAGATAGCAGCTGCCAAAAATCTGTTGAGATATAGCCAATGAAAAGGCGATCCTACGAACTTCCGATTAAGCACTGATTTGGGAAAGACTTCCATTTGTAGCCTCTACTAAAATTTTGATTTTTACTGAAAAATGTCTAAAAATGATAGTTTCAAGCCATTTTGAACATTTCTGTGAAAATAATTTTTCAAAAATTTTACATAGAATATAATGGGTGGAGGGTACAAAAGGAAGTCTTACCCAGAATTTTTAGCTTTTTGTTAAACTTTCGAAGGGCCCGTTCTGTATGTTTTCTATAATGTTTTGCACAGAAGATAACGGGTGTTGATCACGCGGTACGTCATTAAGTCAAGTCATTAGTCAACTTAATGCTATAGGATGACTTATCCAGGGTCTAGCGTACTGTGATGCAACCAAGACAACTGCCTCGGTAAAAATAGGATCATACATGTGTTTTGGTTTATTTTTTACAGAAACGCAAAGACATTAAAATGGAAAAATGTTAAACAATAATTCATGATGAACATTTTCAAGACTATTTCCTATTTTGCATTTTATTAACTCAGGATTATGTTATAAATACCACTACAGGATGAACATTAGTCAATATTGATAAATTGCTGTCACTCTTTTCGACAACTGGCTATAGGAAAATATCCAGTAAAACTTGAGATACTAAGTTGCTTTATATTATTTGTTCAACTGTATATGACCATCCATATGCAAAAAGGGCCCTTAGGCAAACAAAATTGAGATTTTCACTTTTTGTTATTTTTTCGAGCACCAACATAGGGTTATGCAAAAAAGTAATACCAGTAATATGAACCAAATAGTTGCGGAGAAATTGTAAAAAGTACAAGCTGACGACCATATTTTTCATACAAACTATACTTTTTGTATTTAAAACATTTTTTGTGCATTACGATTGGATTGTCCTAAGGGCTCTTTTCGCTTACGGGACGTCATATGCAATGTCCGGTTTTGGCAAAGTTTTATCTTTACAAGTTGCTTTTAACACAAAAAAGTCAGGTGTAGATGTCACCAGAATGCATTATTTAATGTTTTTTTCAAATCTTTCATTAAGAATATGCTCCTGATCACCTAAATTTTAAAGCGTGTTTTGGCTCTTCTAGTTTGCCTCGATTATAATAAATAGAGGATCTTAGATGAGTGGTGGTTTAATATGAAATTTATTAAACGAGTTTAATAAATTTCATATTAAACCCTCACGAGTCTAAGATTCTATATATCACTTAAATTAAAATACCGAGGCATAATGACATGTACATATTATTTGATGCCATATAGAAACAGACGATTTCTATCTAGGTCAGACAAATCACCTCCAAATTAACTGCGCAAGTAAGAATATAATACTACATGTATTTGGTTATAGTAAAAGTAAATTAATCACCTAGAAAAAAAAGACAATCAGTATGTAAGTTTAAATCATATTTTTCCGAGTGCAACAAAATTATTTTTCAAAGAATCGGAAAGTCTTCAAAAGTCTAAAAATAAACAACAGACTGACACAGTTTTCATATGACGTCATTAGGCACGACCACTACGTAAATCAGAAGCGTGATAACTGATTACGTCACAATCAAGTGATATTACATGGGTACCTGTGTAATACGAAAAATATTACACCGTTTTATTCCACCAATAAACAGGAGTTAAAGTTAAAGTCTGTCCCGAGCCATTAGGCCCATCAGGCCGGAGCTTATCCCGGTTTCGGTGGCGTTAAGCGACTGAGAGTACAAGACTCTCCCCTGAATGGGACGCCAGTCCATCGCAGGGTTAACCCCCAGCATTTTGCTGGTACTCATTTATTTTTCAGCTGAGTGAACTGGAACAACGTGAAATTAAGTGTCTTGCTCAAGGACACAACACATCGCCCGGTCCAGGGATCGAACCCACGACCTTCGAATCATGAGTCCAACACCTTAACCACTATGCCACGCGCTTCCACAATAAACAGGAGGGTTATGTGATATTTATTGATTCCTATCTACGCCCCTGCCGACCGAAAACGAGTGAAGTGGAGAAATGGTGTTTAACGTCCCAGTCAAGAATATTTCACTTATATTGAAACGTTGCCAGCTATAGGCGAAGGTGCAGAAATTTTGTCTGTGCATTGCTCTGTTGGCATTATACAGCAGGGATCTTTAGCGGGTCAAGTCCACCGTAACACGGGACCTCGTTTATTTTTAGTTGCCAATCCGAAAGAACAATGACTTTCATTTCGTAATGCCGAGTGCTTGGCGAAAGGGCAGTCATTACCCACTTTCAAGTCTTGGGTCAGACCTGGCCCACGACCTCCCACTTACGGAGAAAACACTCTACCAATTGAGCTACCGCAGTGCCGACCATGAACGAGGAAGTAAAATAAACACCTGCTACTTAGGACCATTATCTTATCTACATTGACGATCTTTGAACTTTTAGCAAAATTAGATTTGTTTACTTATTAGATTTGGAAAACAGACATTAGTTTATGGTTAAGGCCAATTGACGGATCGCCGGCCACGCCCACAATGTTCCGGGAAAGACCGCCATCACGGTACCAAAGCAGCGTCACGGCAACTAATGACGTACTAGTGTCAGTGACGTCATTGAACGGCACAATTCAGGCCGAGTTTTCATTCTTTTTGCATGTAATCCCAGCATGCCAAGCCTTTGTTGGAACATTGTAGGCGTGGTCAGCGATACGTCAATTCACGCGGTGTAACATGATTTATGAATCATGCTTTATTAAATATTCCATTTTATAATTCTTTACTGTACACATGTTAAATTAAGGTTTACAATCCAAATATTTCCCACTAAAATGATGGAACAGACACAGGAAGATGAAATCATTATTTCTTTGTTTATAGTAATAATTTGTGCTGGAATTCAGCATTATCAAAGGCGTATGCATATTTTATAAAGCGTTTGTGGGTTCGGCCATGGATAAGCAGAGGGGATAAGCAAGGGGCATACCATGCACTATTAAATGAACTGTCAAATGAAGACCCAAAAAGTTTCAAAACTTTCTTTAGAATGGACATGACGGCATTTAATGAATTGCTTATTTTTGTTAATTTTTTTTGCTTCATCCATGATGTTTAGATATTCGTTTATGTTATGGGAAGCTTGTGAACTTTGACCTTTTTGTCCGTTTCTGATTGATCAGTAGTAGGTCAGAGATTTGAGTTTTAAAACCCTTGATTTACAAAATAGAACATGTTCTATTTTTCAACATGTTTTATAAGCCTCTTTGTGTTTTATGTATCACAGTGTCCACATTGTGTATTTTGATTTACACGATAACTCTTTTGATTTCTTCGGGTCAGTAACCAACTTGAATAGTTTACTTGCACGTGCCCAGGTGTTTCAAGTTGAACCACGTTTATTTAGTTCCCATCCGAAAGAACCATGACTTTCATTTCATTTTTATTGTTATACTCTAGTATATTTTGAACAATTAATTTCAATTTTTATAAATTTTGTACACATTATTTTGAACTGTATTATTGTCACCGTGTAAGTCAGTTACGAACCGCGTCGTCGGGGTCCATCAATTTGAAACACCTGGGCACGTGCTCGTAATCCCTCACCGCTTCGCGGTTCGGGATCACTAAACGCACGCACGTGCCAGGTGTTTCAAATTGATGAAACCTTCTGACTCGGTTAGTAACTATTACTTATAAATCATGATTCATGAATCGCGATACACCGTGTAAATTGGCCTTTAGATTTGGCAAACAGACATTATAGTTTATGGTTAATGATAGGCATCTGGCAAAATTTCAATTTTGTTTATATACAAGGTGGGTGTTGCTAGCTAAAAAGAAGGTTGGAACCTTTCCGGAGCACCCGGTTTCACTTCCATAACAGTTTTTATTCATTCGCCAGTTTTCACTTTGCTTTGGGTTGTGAATTGGACATGGATCGGTGTGTATTTCTGATCTGCTTGCACTAGATTTAAGGCAACCTATTTGGCGCAGGTAAAGATCAAAGACCGAACCAACCAGTGAAGACCTACGGTAAGAAAAGAAATAAGTTGCGTAATGATATTTTATGTCCCAAATATTTTACTTATATCGAGAGGTCGCCAGCTATAGGCAAAGGTGCAGAAATTGTACCTGTGCGTTGCGCATATGTAATTGTACAGCAGGGGTACACCTCTACGTGACATGGGACCTCGTTTATTTTAGTTCCCATCCGAAAGAACCATGACTTTCATTTCGTAATGCCGAGTGCTTGGCGAAAGAATAGTAAATATCATCGTTCAAGTGTTTGGTTAGACCCGGTCGAGGATCGAACCGACGACCTCCCATTTACGTACGGAGTGAGCACTCTATACCAACTGAGCGAGTCAATGGTCAACCCCGAAAGAGAAGCAGTTGTAGTTGTAACTATGGTTCAATAAATTCGATAAAATAATCTAAATGTAGATATTGAAGTAAATCTGGCCAAGAATAGATAGAACCTTATCATGAATTTTGAAATTAATTTAAGTTCAAAGTTCACAAATTAGGTAAAACGATGGCTGTTCCTGCGATAAGATTTCAATCCAGCTGGATTTTTCTTTGCGTTATTGCAATCTTTTTAAATTTTGCTTTACCAATAGCATCAGGTAATTGTATAACAAAAACAACGGTACCGGCCTGTCGAAAGTTTAACACTAAGGTAAAACGAATTGACGTTACTCCGTCCATGCCCACAATGTTCCAACACTGGCCGCCATTACGGTACCAAAGCAGTGTCACGGCAATTAATGATTTTCTAGTGTCAGTGACGTCATTAAACCGCACAATTCATTCTTTTTGCGTGTAATTCAAGCATGTCGACCGTGTCGGAACATAGGGGGCGTGGCCGGCGATCCACCAAATAAGAAGCTTATCTCGGCCCCTCGTTAATTATATCTCGACGTTTCCCATCTTTCTCTCGAAAGCTTGTTAATCACTTGCTATCCACATCTCGGCCACTTGGCGGCCGATACATCGATCCCTCTTTGTTAGCTCAGTGTTAAACTTTCGACAGATCCGCACTGTAGATGTTTCAATAATTCTGCCCGAGTATTCTAAAGCGCGTATTTTCGGATTATTTCAGATTACAGCGCCACTCTCCGTCTTGATTCGAATCACACTTGATTAATATTAATATAAGGCAAATGTTTGCCAGTTCTCTTACTGGTTGTTTTTTCACCGGACACTCCAGTTTCCTCCAACATCCCTGAAATGACCGACTTTAAGTTAAAGGATATTAACTGTTCTTTCAAGTTGGATATCACCTAAATCCATAAGTTATCAAATCACCAGTAAGACATAAGCAATTTAACACTGAATATAATTTTTAATTCATTATTTTAATTTGAGAATAAGGCAAAAGATATGTTTTTAACCGATATATATATATATTATATATATATATATATATATATATATATATATATATATATATATAAAGAAAGTAAGACAATAGCCCTTATAGAGGTCTAGATTTGTTTGTGAAACTATCTAGTCGAATTTGATGTATCGAAAGTAAATAAATAATTAACTGTATGCATGGTCAATTTTCATAATATTTTATTTTTTTAAATTTTTTACACAGAATATGCTAATTGATAGTGTTGCTTATTTTGGATTTACTTAGAGAAACCCGTGCTGGGTCGATATAACACATCCAATGCGACTGGAGGTGGCCATTTATTTGAATTACACAATTCACTTTTGTTCTAATCAAGAAACAATTGTCAGAACCTTCACAGTGACGGGTTAAGTAAAAACAATCCAAGTCCAAAGCAAAGTAAAATCAAACAATCTACGAAATACAAGTTTTATCAAACAAACCAATCCATGTCTAAACTATAATCCCAAAAACAAAATAAAAACAAACATACCAACCCATGTCCAAACTATAAACCCAAGAGGGAGTAAAAACATTGAAACTGACAAAATATGTTAAAAATCCATCTATACCCTTTTGGTGAAGTTAATCAAAAACAAACACACCAATCCATGTCCAAACCACAACCCAAAAAGCAAGGTAAAACGTTTGCAGTTAATAAGATTAAACGCGTGAACATTGGAACTGGTATACTGTGTAATTCTTGGGCAACCAGTATGACTCAACTGAACTCTTAATGTTAAACACATGGGGGATAGCTATAGACATTCGATTGGTAAATTTAAACTTCTGATTAAATCTTTTTAATATTTTTAAATATTTTTTTATAGATACAAACAAGAAATGTCCAGCCATATGCTGTCCGAAAGGCTTTCCACCAAAAACGCCGTTTGAATGTCAACGTCCATCATATTCCAATGCCACAGGAATAAACTGTCCAGGCTGTCCAACAATGGAATTTCCAACATGCAAAAAACAAATTGTCCGTATCCACCTGCTCCGTGCCCCCCACCACCATACAACTGGACTGTTACCCCAGCATATTGCATAGCTGAAGGAGGTGTCTTTTGTGATATTTGCTTCGTACATAAGCCTGCATGTGCTGGTGGTATTTATATATTTGGAAATTGTGTCTAATCTTAACTAATAAAACGATATATAATAGAAAGGTGTTATTTACATACATTTTAGTCACACACACACACACACACACACACACACACACACACACACACACTTGTTGATAGTTATGGTTTCGCTATATCCTAAAGTACCGTAGATATATTTCATTCACGTCCATAAATTCTACTTTGAAAATTCTTCCTATGATCAATTTCAATTGACTTACGTTGCAGGTTAAGCTACATGTAGTTAAACAAGAGATGCTTACCCTTTTGGAGAGCACTTGGCCTCGCTTCCCTTTTAAAAGTTCTAGTGTTTGACTTAAAATTGCCAGTCTTAAAGTTTTTACTTTACTTTGATTGGCGGTTATGATTTGGATATGAATTGATAAGTTCGTGTGTAATTGTACCATTATATAGCCATTGCAAAGGGTGTATGAGAAGCACTTGGCAAGCCAGGGATGCTTGTTTGATGTTCCCAGTTGGTTGTACAATTAAAGCGATTTTAGTCTTATTTATGTTTTTAACTATATGGATAGGTTTAAAAGACATGCTCACTTAAATTAATATACATAATAAATCCTCAACACCACCAGGCATGTTAAACCTACCACTACAGCGTCGATCTGGATAACTCCTCGCTTGCTTCAAAGGTAGCCTATTTCCGGTTTCATCTATACATATTGGCTAATGTCTTTATACAGCAGGAGCGCGTTTCACGAATGTTACTTAAGTATGCTTCGTGAAACGCGCCCCAGGGTTCTTTATTGTGCCAAGCCTACAGTGTCACGGAACTTCGTTTAGTTAAAGTTCCATTCTGAAAGAACCGTGACTTTCATTTCGTTTCGTAATACCGAGTGCTTTGCGAAAGTACAGTTACTTCCCACTTTTAAGTCTTGGGTCAGACCCGGTCAGGGTTCGAACCTACAACCTACCTTAAGGATTTTAAAAAAGTTTTGCAATTTATTGTCTGACCGAGATGGTATGTACCTTGGTGCTCATTTATTACAAAAATAAACACATACGTCACAACGGTATATGACATAATAGAAAATGTATTGGTTTTCATATCTAAAAGCTTGAAGAACATGTGCTACGCCGGACATGAATTAAACAGTGGGCAAGTAAATATTGGTGCCGTGTGATTATAGGTAAACAACTTTGACCTGTCCGCTTTACCTTTCATTAGAAATATTCATATAGAAAGATCCACCTAATACATGGGTAGTTTTAATATCCAAGTTAATATATACACAATGTACAGGTGTACTCAAAGAGGTGAGTATATCTCATGATGTATAGAATATAAACACCTGTGCTCCCTATACATAGATATACTTGGTCCGTGATAAATATTTAAATGAAAGGTCAAGCGGACAGGTCATAGTTGTTTACCTTTATGTATATTCACGTCTTTATGCCTTCAGTTATCGGGACCACCTTTCTGTGTCGCCATTTACATTATATAGACCTTTCCGGGTTTGTAATCACAAAATCGCCACTATATCGCTGACGGATTTTATGTATAGGTAAACAACATTGACCTGTCCGCTTGACCTTTCATTAGGAATGTTCATATAGAAGGGTCCACCCAATACACGGCTAGTGTTAGGATTCAAGTTAATACAATACAGCGTGCCTACTCTATGAAGTGATTTTTACTCATGATATAGTTGACGAAATAGACACCTAAGTTTCCTACACATATGATAAATATTTAAATCAAAGGTCAAACGGACATGTCAATATTGTTTACCTATATATTTTGATATACGTGCATTTTATACATGTATAATATTCGAATTGTTTTAACATTTACATGTATATTATAATTTTTGTCGCATAATGGTTTAACTTGTAGGGTGAAACAGAGAAAATATTAATGTTATTTTTATTCAGGTTCAGGGGAAATCTAACTATACTCATTTTTTTACAGTATTCATGGGGCAATCCTTTACCATTTTTCTATTTTTTTTGTCCAGTCATTTTATTCTTCTTTTATTTCTTTTTCTATTTCAACATTCTCTTTATATAATGAAACATTTTGCACAACTTGTAAAGAAATATGTTTATGGGCCTACCGATTGTTATTGATTCACGATAGATATCTATATAGAATTTATCTAGAAAACAACAATAATAGAGAGCGCAGTAGCGAAGCGAGCTCTTTAGATATCCTGTGCATGGCATGAGTAGAGTAAATGAGTAGTCCCTCAAGTTTAGTTTTGGTTGCCATGTTGATGACGTCACTTCCGTGGTCGTCTGGGAAAAACGGAAGTGAAAAATGTGATATTTATTTTTTTAAAAATCGTTTATGGATAACTATAAATGTAAACACCAAGAACAAAATAATTGTTTATAAAAATTAACTCTCGATGCGAGACTTACAAATACTTGCAATGTCTATTTGTACATAATGATGCAACAGAAACAAGCGAGTTACGACAAACACGATAATGGCTGCAATCGGATGAATTTCGGGTAATAACAGCTTGGCGAGAAACAATAAAAAACTTTACGACAGAAAAGAATATGAGGATCTCCTCATATGGCACAATGGTGATCATTTTGTTTATAAGCTAACAATCACGTGACCGTGATTCAATAATATTCATGAGCAAAGTTTTGAATGCGCCGCCATTCAAATGCGATGCCGGTAACGCAAATTATCCATTTTTTAACTTACCCGGCCGAAAATTGTAAAGTTTTCACAGAAGAAGGACATTATATTCTAGTGGAAGAATTTCAGTAGTCACCGGTGCCATTAGCAAATTGAGTAAGATCTTTTGTTTTAGAATTGAAATTGTGCTTCGATTTTGCAGAAAATGTAGATTTTGAATGAAATTTAACATGTTTTATAATGAAAACTCAATTATAACACGCTGTGGATATTTAATTTGAACGGATCGGTTTTTTAATTAAGTAAATTAACCTTGTTACCACCCAAACAATGCCAGGCGGTGTACAGTCAAAGTATGTATCAACAAATTTTATCCTACTTGTTAGAAAACTTGTACAGGACCAATTTGTCATCACTGGTCATTTATATTTCAACCATATCATGAATCCAATATGGCCGCTATGCAAATTAACAAACTGACCATGATTTTGCCATATGTACACTGAAAATTATCATTGAAAAAGTAAATCGTTACATCATAACATTGTACAATATTTATGTTGTAGAGAAAACTTGACACATACCCAATATGACGTCATGGATAATTGAGGTCAAAGGTTAGAAATGAAATTGTCAGGATCCAACCGAAAACAGGCTGCCGGTGTCCTATGGTCATGTCATGTTCCATGTTTCCTCAATCTTGTCACGAATCTGACAGAAACATGAACGTGATGGGCAGATGTCAGACTCAGAGTGAGATGGTGTTTTTGATCTGTGAACCTATCGTGATAATGCTGTACGACAACAATCGCCAACAGTATAATATAGGTTCATCGATATATCCCTGACGTCATGATATATTTAATATGACATCACCAAATAACGTTGTCTATCACAACACGGTACACATATACATGTGCACGTTTGTTAAACATCACAAATATTAAAATTAAAAAAAATATCATGTTCATTTTTTATAATTTGTTGGAAATGGACAAAAATGCCGTTCCGGTACTAAGCCGGTAATGACAAAATTGTCGTTCTAGAACTAAGCGGGTTAATCATATTTACCCCTGTGACGTTGAAAACGAGAAGACTACTCGGTTCACTCCGGTAGATTTTAGCACGAGAAAGTGCCTTCCGAAAAAAAAATGGCGAAAATAACCAAAGGATTCCAGACTAATTGGTAATTTTATTAGGTTGATTATTTTTACGTTTACAGTAACTGTAGTCATTTATTAGTCAATGGCATCTTTACGAATATAAGTGAAATATAATATGTGCACTGTACTTAGAATTGGATTTTTTTAAATTTATAAACAACTAGCTGAAAATTAAATTTCATTTGATATATCGTAACTAATAAAATCATTATATATATTATCCATATTATCATTTCGCTGCGCTCTCAGCATAGGCCGTGTCTACTATCATATTATAGATCATGATTAAACAAACGGCTTTTTTGTTTAGTCTTATGTACAATTAGTTTTATTCTTCTTTTTTATGACTTAAATATAAAACCAATTACAGAGCTGATCATTCTTTCGTAATCTCAAAGTGTAAACTCAACAATTTTATAAAAGGAAATGGTTTATGGAAATTTAACTCAGATTTATTGAACAATGGAAAATATGTTAAAAAGACAAAGAACTGTAAAGAAAAAATAAAAGCACAGTATTTAGTCCCATTTTAAAACCTCGATAATTTATTAGATATGAACAATAATGACTTACATTTTATTGCTCCTGGCTAATTATTCTTAGAAATGCTTCTTATGGAAATCCCAGGACCAATTTTTCGTATGCGGCATATATTTATAAAACAAAATGAAAGTCGTGAATAGAAGAGATTGAACAAAATATATTAAACTTTGAAATTCAAAAATTGAATGAAAAAATCTTGGCTAATATTGAAATTAAAAAAAAATTCAAATTGGAAAATTAAAGAAAAGAAAAATTAAAGGGCAATATGATTAGATCCATAATGCAATTAATTGAAGAAGACAAGAAACCAAGTATTTTTTCTATAATTTAGAAAATCATAATTTCGTGAGTAAAACTATAACAAAACTAACTAGAAATTCTTGATCAGAAAATTATTTTGAATGGAATAATATCATAAAAAGAAGTTTTACTCTAAATATAAAGTTAAAAAGACTACTACTGTATTTCCATAAATTCAGTGCACATGGAAAATGCAAGAATAAAGTCGTATTTTTCAACAAACTCACAAAACACTTAATACAAAATCTACTGACCTAATAGCAAACATATATTTCATTCATAAAAAAGTGAACTTAATCATGTACATAGAGCAATTTTTGTATTTTTAACAAAACAACTAATATGACCATGTCAGAATTATCCCTTGTGTACCTTCTTACTTGGAACAACTATAAACATTATGTCATAATTGGAATATTCATGATGATCACACATGGAAAAAACCCGAACAACATTGACCTACCTGACCCTAAATGCCCTGATGTAACTTTGAATGAGGCCCAATTGGTGTATAAACTTAATCAAATTTCCAAAATTTTTGTAAAATTTCTCTATGTACAGGAGAACTGAACAATAATGCTTTTAATTAAAAATATAATTTGGTTAGGGCAGTGCATTTTAAATGCATTTTATTGATAGTTTAATGGAAACATTTTTAATTAAAACAAAAAAATAATGAAAACCATGTGCACTCAATTTATGGAAATACAGTAGCTAACATTAAGTAAAATAAACTATGTAATTAAGAAAACATATAGTTGTAAGGTGAAAAAAATAATAAAGAAGCACTAATTGTTTCTAAAAAATGCTTTTTGACATTAAAAAATATGATACTATTTCTTCAAATTTTATGATTAAAGCTTTAGAGTTTTTTTTAACTTTGGCGCTTCCTCTAAAATGGATTAATAATACAGAATAATATATGTGATTGTATCAGGTAGAAAATAATGGAAATCTCAAACTGTCACAAAAATATTTTTTGTCTTTAAAATATATAAAAATTCATTCTCTATCTTTTACAAAATTTTACTTAAAAATTCTAAAGAATATCAAAGTTATGATGTCATTTATGACGTAGCTATTTACGTATCACCCAATTGTAAATGCGCTCAAAACTACTTGAATTTGCCAACATTATCGGAAATTCTAACAATATAGGGACCTTAAGTCAAGTACAATTTTTCAGTCACATGCAGTATAAATGTAGTATTGATTTGCTTGTTCTATAAAATATCTGTCTCCATGTTGAGCACTGTGTTGTTGAAAAAGGTGCACATGTACCTGTTTTCACGGCAATGATCGCGGTATAATGATGACGTTGTTATTCCAACTGTTACATCACAATACTGAAAATGTTGACGTGGAGATTTTGACCGATTTCTACTTGATACAATCACATATTATCCGACGATTTTCTAATAGAAAGAGGGGTTAGGCAAGGTGACCCGATATCTAGGTATTTATTTCTACTCTGTGCTGAAATCTTATCACTTTTGATAAAAAATAATAAACAAGTTGAATGAGTAATGGTGTTTAACGTCCCGGTCAAGAATATTTTACTTATATAGAGACATCGCCAGGTATAGGCGAAAGTGCAGAAATTTTGCCTGTGTATTGCGCTGTTGGCATAATACGGCAGGGTTTTTAGCGTTCCAAGCCAATCATGAAACGGGACCTTGTTTATTTTAAGTTTCCATCCGAAAGAATAGTGACTTTCATTTCGTAATGTTAAGTGCTTGGTGAAAGAATAGTCACTACCAACTTTCAAGTTTTGTGTCAGACCCGGTCGGGCCTCGAACGCACGACCTCCCACTTACGGAGCAAGCACTCTACCAACTATTTAAAAAATATAAAGATATTAAGTGGTTAACTTTTAGAAATGAAGAAGAAAAACATCACAAAAGGTTCAAACTATGCTTTACTGATACAGTTTCTCTATTAAGAGTCAATATGTCCACAGACCTTTATGAAATTTGTAAAATAAACTACTCCAAAGGTTCTTGATATAAGATCCACTAGATTTTTGATAGTTATTTTAAAATCATTAAAAGTATCTTAATTGAATTACTTGTATATCACTTTTCCAAATCCACATGATGATATACTCAAAATATTCAATAGCATTTTGTATGAATTTATCTGGAATGAAAAATGCGATAAAAAATAAATCGATATATTCTTGTCCAAAATTTTAAAAATGATAGAGCTAAAAAATTTTATCAAATAACTTGGATCAGAAGATTAATAAGACAAAATTCAAAGTTTGTTAAACTGTTTAAATCTCAAAATATGATTTATATAAATTATCTTGTGGGGTATGCGACTGTCGAATATCTCAGTCTAATTTTTACAATAATTTCTGGACTGACGTTTTGAAAGCATTAGATACATTAAACTCGAAAAACGTCGCATTGGACTGAAACAAATATTCCTTGTAAGAGATCTAATTAATGACATAGGTAATTTTTACAAACTTGACGATTTTCAATTTAGATATAATTTAAGAACAACCTTTTTAGAATTTAAAAGTATCCCGTGAAAAAAAAAAACCAAATGAATAAAAATTTTGTTGAACGACATTTTATACCTTTTCAACTGCCTTATATACCTTTTTCATATCTGTATCTTTAGCAATGTTGAAACTGAATCTATATCTCATGTGTTTTATGATTGTTTTAGTAAAATCATTGTGGGATCAGTTAAAAGACTTGTTACATTTGCATGTATCACATATTATAGAAATTGATGCTAAAACAACAATATTTGAATTTCAATGTTCCAATATAAGATACAGATATATATATATATATATATATATATATATATATATATATATATATATATATATATATATATATTAAAAAAATATAAAACTTTATAAAAACATTAATGTTTTCCAACAGTTTTTTTTTTAAAAATCTGTAGAAAGCATTATTATTATAATGTAAAGAGTAATATATCTGAAAATATTGGCGAAAATAATACGAAAGTTTTAGCAATTATACATAACTCCAACTTCACACTTTTTTGTTTATTATGTATTTCCTAGAAAAAAGTGGATTTTATTAATATAAATATCTATAACTTCTATATGATCATCTGGTGTTGAAATATTGTAGGCATCATATACCGTTTATATTTTGTAGATATATAGATGTGTTGTATATTATGCTTATGGTATTTGTATCATGAATTTTGTGTTATGTGAAACCGATAAAAAAATTATAAATAAATAACTAAATAAGCAAATAAATAATTAAAAATATAACTTTTGTTAATAATAATGTTAGATTGTTTTTCTTTTGTTGTGATTTACATATTTTTAATCGGATGTTTTCACAGGAAAATACAAAGTATCAAAACAAAATTTTAACGATTATAAACGGATGTTTTTACAGAAATTAAAAAAAATAAAAAATAAAAAACAAACTCCGGAAAAAAAACAAATTAAGCCTGTATATAAGAAGTGTCTTCATATATTTTAAATACTGCTTTGGTTAATCATTGATCAGTAATCATGGCTGCTATGAAAAAAGATGATGAAAAAGCGAAAGAGACTCATGATGCTTTTGTTAAACTCGTTGCAAACTATATGAGGGATGAGTTTGGCATATCGGATAAAGTTAATTTTCCTGTTGAAGTCTTTGATATTATCGCCGAGTTTTCTAAATTAGACGAAAAAGTTGAAGCAAGACTAGAAAAGTAATGTATTTTATATTTTCTTATTTTTTATGCAATAGAATGGTCAGACTTTTCCTATAATTTCAGGAAGAAGTGTTTAATGACACATTCAAACACGTGTATTCAAACGTGAAGTAAAATATTTTACTTGTTTAAGTTGCAAAATTGAATGCTTAGATTTTTGTTTTAACCTTTAATTGTCAGAGTAACGCCATTCTGTTTTTTCAGTATTTTAGGTGTGGTGTTTTCCGCGTGAAAACCTAATTTTTAAACGGATAATTAAAATAATGGTACCATAATAAACCAGAGATGTTTTCTAAATGATTGCCTTATACATATTTTTAGTTATATATATATATATATATATATATATATATATATATATATATATATATATATATATAAAATAAATATATATATTTAGAAATTTTGATTTGACAACAATCACTACCCACTTTTATGACTTAAATCAGACTAGTTTGAATGTATTGATGAATGTTAAAATGTACTCTAGTCTCTCACTTTTATCAGTTGTTTTATGATTTGACCTTTAACTTATGCACCTAAATATTGTATGCGGCTAATCGACTCACGTTTGTTTACATTTCACTTGTTCTAAGTTTAATCAATAAAAAATATATAGCTATAGGCTATAGAACATATAGAAAAAGATACAATATTTGGATAGACGTTCTGACGGACGATTAGGTACGTTGATTCATATATACCTAAAATACATATTATTTATACTATATCTGTTTATATATATATCTGTTTCACATTTCAGGGCGTTTAAGAGAGGACTGGACAAACATGGTTTATCGAAACACTTTGAGGCTTTTAAAAAAGAGAAAACACCTGTAGTGGGTTGGGGTGCATATTTGAAATCTGACCAGTATAAAAAAAGTCTGGCCAATTTATCGAAATAGTGTCTCTGTATTCACGTATAATGATTAATTCCACTGTTATATCATTTCTGCATTTACATAATGATTTCCAAAAGCCTTTCCAGCAATTTTGAGTGACATCGAATCAGCAGATACATCTGAAGTTAAAATACAATGTGCAAATTTTCTGTATCGAGAATAATTATTGGATACAATGAGCCGAGAATTTTGTATCAAGAACAATCATTAGTTAAAATGGGCAAGATGTTGGTATCGAGAACAATCATTGGATAAAATGAGCAAAACTTGTGTATTGAGTGTAATTTTGGACAAAAAGAGAAACTATTAACCTAGCATGGAAATAATTACTGGACAATCAGATGTATTGTAATCAAAGAGGATGATAGTGATTTGTCGATTGTATGGAAAACATTAAAAAATTCGTGTCATCAGTTAAAAAATAATTGAAATTTATGTATTTGCATTTATTATTATTCTTCTTAACACTTTTTGTCTTTTTTCTGTGACAATGATTTTCAATTTCACACTGTACTTGAGGTAAATATATACGCCGCCGTTTTATGTACTCAAAGCTTTTTTCAATTAAAAGAAATTCTCTGATTTTTTCGTTATAGTTGGTTTCTGATTACGTTGATATAATCAAACACAAACATACCTGTCGATATTTAAGTCAAATTCTAAAAGCAAAGTAAAAATTTTGAAAATGGCAAATTTAGTTGAACTTTCTCCGATGGAGTGAAACTGAGTAACCAAATGGTAAGTTCTTTTCTTCTGCCAAGTCTTACCCGCTAAAATCGAAATTCAAAATGAAAGGAACATGAGACCTTGGAAAGGCAAATATGTCAAGAATAAAATTTGATACAGAAACTTTATATTTATTAACAATATTGTGATAACGACAAAAAAAGATTTTGAAACATTGATAATTCTAGGCGCCAAAAACCCTTCAGTCAACAATGTGTTTATAAGGACAACACTGAATCAAACTCACTGTAGTTCCTGCAAACAATTTTTCAAATGTACTTGTTTGTTAATTCTGTGTTAGTAGTACTAATGTAATTAATGGAAATTACTAAACATAGATGATGCAATGTACCTCAGTCAGGTATGGATAGCTAACAGCTGACTAAAGTTATGCCATGCAACGTTGATTGATCAGAAAAACTTGAAAGATATCTCATGATTACAAACGTGGATTTTTCTATGTATTATCAAATATAGCATTAAATATTAATTAACAATCAATACATTAAAAGATAAAAGAATAAATAGACAAAGCATGGAATACTAAGGCCAAGTGGTACAAATGGACACTATCCTACAAGTTTCTGATTTTTCCATACTTGTAAAACATTTTGAGGCGAATCTGAAAATGTAAAAAAATATATGGTCACCTTTTTACTTTTTTAGCAATAAAGCGTCAAACATGCGAAAAATGTCAGACTTTTAACATAGGATCAAAAGGAAATCGCAATTTTTCAGGCTCTGAAAAATTGGAAACAGTGTACAAAGTTTACAGATTGTCCTACAAGTTTTTGAAAAAACTAACATAATGTAGTTCTTAATTAAAATTTTCTGAAAATGTAAAGAAATGCATATGTCTCCTTCCCTTTTCAGTATAAAACTTCAAAGACGTAATCTGATGCAAAAATATGACCATAATTAACAGTAACGTCATGTTTTTTGACGAAATTGCTAAAGGATCGGCAAACTTGCCAACTTTAAGGTTATAGTGTCGTAAACTAGGAGTGTTGTGTTTGTGCTTCTCGCTGTATATTAATTTTATGATTTGTATAAAAATAACTTCATCAGTTAGATAATATTGTATTCCTAGTCACTAAAGAATAATAATTATGATAGAAAAATTAAAGATGTTAAGAAACATTATTACTTCGAATAGCAGAGAGCAAGGCATTATCGTCAAAAATGAGAGACAATGATGATACATCAAAAATGCAAGAATACGGACTGATCAGACCGGGAAATCAATGGCTACATTTGAAACATGAAACAGATATTGAACTATTGAGACAGAATCTTGACTGCAATAAAAAAAAATCATTGTAATTCAAGACATTTTACTTGGCCGAAGAAAACGTGTTTTATGGTTGTTTTTTGTAAAATCATTGTGGGATCAGTTAGAAGACTTGTTACATTTGTATGTATCACATACTATAGAAATTGATGCTAAAACAGCAATATTTGGATTCCAAAACCCCAATATAAGATGCAGACCTCTAAATTATATAATCATGGTAGTAAACAATATATATAATAGGCAAAACTTTATTTTTTATGAAAAAATTAATGTTTCCCAACACTTTTAGAACAATAATCTATATACTGAAAGCAGAAAAATAAAAAAAAGATTTATAAAATAGTAATGAAATAGTAATATATTTGAAAAAAATATTGGCGAATATATTACGAAATATTTAGCAATGAGATGCAGCTCCAACTTCACACTTTTTTGTTTAAGTATGTATTGCCTATAAAAACAGTGGATTTTATTAATATGATTATCTATAACTTTTATATAATTATCTGATGTTAAAAATTGTAAGCATCCTAAACCGTATATACTTTGTATATATGTAGATGTGTTGTATATTATGATTATGATATTTGTATAATCAATTTTGTGTTGTGCCATAGTAATAACAAAAACAATTATAAGAGATAATTTGAAATTTTTGATTACGTACAGATTCTACAAATGAAAACTGAAAACTAATCACTTTCGATGTAACTTGATTATATACAAATGTTTCACGTGATCTTGGTACCAAAGCGGTGGAATGTTTGATTGATAAACATCGTGGTCACAATGACAGTCGTGTTTTCAACGAATTTCATAATTCAAGCGATTAAAATAATCCTGAACAACAATTACTTCGACTTCAATGGAAAACACTACATTCAAATTAAGGGTACCGCAATAAGTACACATTTTGCCCCCCCCCCCCCCATGCAACACTTTTAATGGAATTCTTGGAAAACGAACTCTATTCAGAATTAGAGAATCAATTCAACAATGAAATAGCAGAGTACATTAAATCATGTAAAAGAGATATTAAGATGATTGTTTTACCATATGGAAATCTGAACAGATTAAAGAACTTCTAAACAGTATGCATGATTCAATACAATTTACGATGGAAAGCAGTTTAGAAAAAAGCCCCTTTTAAGATATTTCAGTTTGTGAAACCTAAACAAAATTATCAACATTTGCTTACTACAAACCTAAATTCTTATTCATCACGCATACTTTATTGTTTTGCAAGAAAAATAAGTACAATTGTCACTGGCCACACTTTAAAAGAAACGAGACATAACGAGTTAGAACAATTCCTCCGAGAACAAAAGTATCCAGGACCATTAATTAAGAACGGAATTGCAAACGCAAAGACAATTCCTTTAAACGATCTGCGATGGAAATTTTCAAGACAAGAACCAGAGAACAACATTACATTTGTGTGAACCCATAATCCACGGAATGTAGACATTATGAATGTTATAAAAACAAACGTACCAATTCTAAATCACAGCCGCACAAAACAATAGCTCACAAGAGCAAAATTAAATCTTAGAGGAATTAACTTCATTCTTTCGAACAATGTGGGTATTCACGATGTGGATGATGCTCGTACTTAGATACTGGAGACCAAAAACATTAAAAGACAACACAACAGTAAAACCAAACTGGAACTTCACATGCAAAACACAGAACTTGCTATACATTATCACATGTGAAGGTTGCAAAGAGCATTATATTGGTCAAGCCAGCTATAGTTTATGCGAATATGTGCGTATTCATCGCCAACAAATCAGAGATGAAAGAACAAGACAGTTGCCGTTAAGTACACATTTATAAAAAACATTTCCATTTTATAAATGCATCGGACAGGATGCAACAAATTGCGTCTCATAGGAACAACATTGTACTAACTTACGCTCGTATATAAACCTACGCTAAACGTACAATAAGCGTGATTACGGCCCTTGAATGCACTATTAATGTAATAATCACCCTTTCAACATTTTAACGTCACAATAACGTTACTAAGATAAATACATCTTATTTGCCTGAAGACTGCTATCATTAGCATGAAAGAACTAGTGAAATGTAATTTTTTCACCGTTTCTGCCATTATGTTATAATTATTTATATCATATCTGTATACATAGTGTTAACTTCTTGAAGATATATGTATTCATATATTTGGGAATAATTGTTGGATGATTTCTCTTGTTGTTTACATATTTTAAAACGGATGTTTTCACAAAAAACAAGATACAAAGTATCAAAATAAAATTTTAACGAATATAAACGGATGTTTTTACAGAAATTAAAAAATATAAATAAAAAACAAACTACGGAAAAAACAAATTAAGCCTGTATATAAGAAGTGTCTTCATTTCTTTGAAATACTGTCTTGGCTAATGATTGACCAGTAACTATGGCTGCTTTGAAAAAAGAAGATAAATCAAAGCCAGTGAAATATGAAGAAATTATGTTTGACACTATAGAATATTGCAAGGAAGAATATAAAATATCGAAAAAAGTTGATATGCCTGTCGAAGTCTTAGATGTAATGGCCGAATATAATTATCTAGACCCAAAGAATGAGCGAAGATTAGAGATGTAATGTATTTCTTTTTATTTTATTTTTTTTCAGGCAATGGAAACGAGTTTTCCTATAATTTCATGAAAAATTGTTGGACGAAACATCCAAACTCTTATATTGAAACGCGATGGTGATGTCATGTATTTTACTCGTTTTGCTTGCAAAATTGAATGCTAATATTTTTGTTTACAATTTAATGATTATAAACACGCCATTTTGTTTTTTTTCAGTGTTTTATGTGTGCTGTTTTTGGCGTGCAAACTTAATTTTTGAACGGATAATTAAATATATGGTACCATAATAAATCAGAGATGTTTTCCTTGGTCTTTCTGTTGTTCGTTAAAACAGTCTTTTGTATAGAATTTCGAAAATTGTTAAACGGAACACACAATTCAAATTAGATTTTTCTTGATTTTCTTCTACGGTAGACAAAATATCTTAAAATGATATTATATATATAATTATATATATATAAATTTCAATTTCACTACAGTTACTATATCCACTTTCATGACTTGGCCCAAAACAGGCAGAGGTTCGAATGTATTTGTAAATGTTAAAATACACTGTAGACTATCAGTTTTATTGTTTTATTATGATTTGACGTTTTTCGTATGCATCTAAATTTTGTATGCGGCTAATCGACTCACGTGAGTTTACATTTCACTTTACATTTCCAAGTTTGATAAAACAAAATATGTAGTTTATAGAAGATATGAAAAAGATACAAATTTTGGACAGACGTTCTGACGGACGAACGGGTACGTTGAATCATATATACTTAAAATACATATTAATTATACTATCAATATCTTTTTCAAAAAACTTTCATTTTCATTTCAGGATATTTAAAAGGGGCCTGCAGAAACATGGTATAATGAATCTCTTTGATGATTTTGCAAAAGATAAAACCGACAAAGTAAGCTGGAGTAAATATATGCGCTCTAAACAGTATCAACAATTGCTCGAAAAACTTACGAAAAAATAGCATGTCTGTTTCACTTCACGACGAATAATTAATTTCACTGTTATATCACTTGTGTATTTACATAAAAGCTCTTCCAGCAATTTTAAGTGAGATCGAATCAACAGACACATTATACATGGCTCCTACATCTGAAGTTGAAATACAATGAGCAATTTTACTGTATCGAGAATAATTATTGGATACAACAAACAAGATGTTTGTGTCGAGAACAATCGTTGGATACAATGAGCAAGAAGTTTGTATCAAGAACAGTCATTGGTTAAAAGATGTTTGTATCGAGAACACTCATCGGATAAAATGAGCAAGATGTGTGCATTGATTGTAATTTTGGACAAAAATCACTAACCTAACAAGGACAATAAGGTAATAGTAATTTGTCGATTTATTAAAAAACATTGAAAAATTGGAAGTGTCATCAGCTTAAAATTAATTTGAATTGATGTATTTGCATTTAATATTATTCCTCTTAACCCTTTTTTTGTTTTTTCTGTGACAATGATTTTTTAATTTCACACTGAACATGAGGCAAATATATACGCCGTTTTATGAGCTCAAAGCTTTTTTCAATTAAAAGAAATTCTCTGATTTTTCGTTATAGTTGGTTTCTGATTACGTTGATACAATCAAACACAAACATACCTGTCTATATTCAGGTTACATTAAAAAAGCAAAGTAAAAATTTTGAAAAAGGC
This sequence comes from Anadara kagoshimensis, assembly GCA_021292105.1. Classification (NCBI taxonomy): domain Eukaryota; kingdom Metazoa; phylum Mollusca; class Bivalvia; order Arcoida; family Arcidae; genus Anadara; species Anadara kagoshimensis. The sequence continues at coordinate 19,000,801 of CM037864.1, forward strand.
AAATTTCTTCTGCTACGTTTTACCCGCTAAAATCGAAATTGAGAATAGAAGGAACATGAGACCGTAAAAAGCAAATATATCAAGGATAAAATTTGATACGGAAACATCATATTTATTAACAATATTGTGATAACGACAATAAAAAATTTTAAGAGCATTGATAATTCTTGGCATCAAAAACCCTTCAGTGAACAATGTGTTTATAAGGACAACACTGAACTCACTGTAGTTCCTGCAAACAATTCTTCAATGTAAAACCAAGTAAGACATTTGTGTTTATCGCAATCTATGGGAATTAAATGTTGTCGATTGACAAGTAAACCTAATGAACACATAATAATTGTTTACAAGGAAAAGAAAGACATGTACTCGAACATTTTGCATAAGCTAAATCTTATTTTCAAAACGATTGAACGATTCGGTTTATATTTTTTCGCAATTTTATTCATTTAAATCGATACATCTTAATTTAACAGAATTGTCTGGTACCAATTTAAATGTATGTCTCTCTTTATTTTGTTATGCGATATTTTTTTATGTTCCTTTTTATATATAAATTCAAAACTAGCATTTAAAATATGCAAGTAAAAGAAAAAAAATTGTACCAGAAATGCATTATTCGGTAATATTCACTGCACATTTCCATACGAATGCTGACATTCATTTCAATGACAAATTTACGTTTTTACTTCAAAGTTTCTATTGTCAACTTTCCGTCTTGATGCAGTAATAATTAATGCAACTATAATAGATTTTTTTATTTACTTGTAATACCAGAAAGGAAACCTTCAACAAAATTCGAAATATATTTTGTCCAGGACAAAACTTGTGGGTTAATATTCCTCCTCTATCAGACACCACAAGTAATGATTGATTCTATTTCTTGCATAAATTAAATACATCAAAAAAAAAAAAAAAAAAATCTCAAACTTTCAATATGCCTAGGAATTCATGTATTAATTTACTAATCCTATATAAATCATATTAGGTCAAGAACGCACTGTGTAACGGATATATCTTACAAATAAGCCCTTTTGCCATATAAAAATAAATATAATAGTACTATTAAATATAACACTAAACTTTATATTGGATAAAGTTTGGAGATTTTTCTTTTAAAATGTATCATTTCTATAACAAACAAAATTGTTCAGTGAAAATATATATACTGTCCTCATATTTAAGATTTGTTTATTGTCAGATTATGAATAATTGTAGCATTATTATAGAAAACCCGTGGGGTTGATAGTAGGTTGTTACTTGTCATTGTATTGTGAAAATTGGGATTTCCAAAATCCCCCCAAATATCTCCTAGATCTAACCCTTTTAGATAATAATGTATTGAATTCGACTGGTTACAATTGAGTTTAGATTATTTAAATGAATGACATTTAAATTAGACAAGATCTATGATGTTAGTTTTCTTAATATTTTACAATTCCTGCAGAAACCTCTAGGATTACAGTCTATCCGAACTAAAGTCTACTCTATACCACGACAGTTACAAGAAGAATGCGTATCTAAAATTACTATAGATACTAATATACCAGAATATAAGCGTAATGCTATCATCATGGATATTGCTTTTAACAGATTATTTAAACCTCCTCGGGAAAACGATATTGAGAACGATGGTCAACGCCAATATCTTAAGTTACACTATGCTTACAAAGTCATAGATGCTGTACATATTTCCAATATTCTTTAAAATAAACACTTTCTGCTGATTTCAAAATTAATTCGCCACCTCTAGTTTTCTACTCCTACAATAAACCTATTGCATCCAAAATATTTAATTATAAACAAACATTGCAGTGATTGAACCATAATTTTAACCAACCTACCTGCTCTTGCTCGTCTTCTTCCTATATTTTTGGAGCAGCTGGACAAATAATATTTTATGATCACAATATATTCGAGAACACTAAATTAAGATCTTTGCTTTCAAAAAGTCATAAATAAAGAGAACCTCAACCTTTTACTTGGTGACAAAATTTCAGACTTGTCATGGATTTTGTTGAACAGTACGGCAGACTTTGGGCTAAATTAGAAGATTTGGAGCTTGATACCTTATCCGATTGGATAAAATTTGCGAGATATTTCGTTTAAAGGAGGGTTGCCAAACTTAAAGGGTCTATGAGTACTAAACCGTCTTCAGTACTCAAAGATCCAGAAATGAAGGCAATTCTAACAGACATACACAACAAACATGTTGTTGTCCCTGCTGATAAGGCTTCAAACAACATTATTCTCGTTTGTAAGAGATTCTACCTTGAATGTCGTTTTGAGGAGCTTGGTTTAGATAGTATATCAGATAACCCAGCATATACTAGAACTAATTTTACCAAAGATGAAATTCTTTCCAACCATAGGGGAGTTTTCGAATTTTTCGGTATCAATCTTAAAGAGGAAGATCTTGAACTTTCTTACTTGTATTGGATTCCTAAACTTCCCTAAAAACCAATACAAGGAAAAATATATAGCAGGCTCGTCTCAATGTACTACTAAATCATTATCGGTAACTCTAACACAAATTTTGAATATCATCAAAGATGGTGTACAGTCTTATTCAGAAAAAGTATCTTCTATATCTAGAATCAACCAAATGTGGATTCTCAAAAATTCTAAAGAATTACTTGAACATCTTGCTTCTAATACTTTATCTCATGTAAACAGTTTAAAAACACATTTGATTTTTTATTTCTTTACACTATACATCACTATCCCTCATTCTAAACTAACAAAAGGAAGAAATTGTTCACTTGTAATTCTTTTACAAAAACGGTAAGCCAAGATGCAAACATCTGGCACTGAACAGGGATTCTAGTTATTTTGTCAAGCATCTTACGGAATCCAAACAAAAATATACCGAAGATACTATCAACAAAATGTTGGAGTTTTAGATAGATAACATATTTGCTGTTTTTGGTAATATAGCTTTTCAGCAAACAATCGGTATACCAAATGGTACAAACTGTGAACCATTGGTTGCAGATCAGTTTCTTTATTCTTATAAAGCAGAATTTATGCAGAACCTTGTTTAATCTGGAGAGAAGACTGTCGCCAACTCAACATAGAGATATATAGATGACGTTCTGCCTCTTAACAATCCTAAATTTGGAGACTATCTAAATGTAATCTATCCCAGTGAGCTTGAAATAAAAGACACGACTAATTCCTTATGTTCTACTTCATATTTAGGCTTATACCTGAACTATTGCAACAACAAAGGCTACATTTGAAACTTTATGACAAACGTGACTTTAATTTTTCTATTGTCAACTTTCATTTTTTATGCAGCAATATACCTGCTTCTGCTGCTGATGGTGTATTTGTTTTTCAATTGATACGCTTTAGTAGAGCTTGTTCCCAATGCAGGGACTTTGTACAACGTAGTAGGCTGCTTGCAAATAAATTGTTGACCCAGGGATATCGCAAGCTTAGGCTTATCAAGGCCCTCACAAAGTTTTTTGCCGTCATCACAATATTGTTGAAAGGCTTGATGTCTCTGTGTCCAGGATTGCCCTAGATATATTTGACGTCCCAAGGTTCTATGTTCCTTTCCCACAATTTTTATTACACACGTGGATGGTGTAGCTAGCTAAACAGGAGTAGCTGACCCTTCCGGAGCACCTGACCTCACTTCCCTAGTGAAAGTTCACGTGTCTAACCTAACTTGTCAGTTCCAAATTTTTTACTTAACTTCTGGATTGTGATTCGTACATGGATTAGTATGTTTTTGACTAAACTGGTATAAGATCTTGTACAATGATATCATTTTGAACACATGAATTGATATATCTTGACAAAAGTGCGGGTCGCGATGTTGTAGGTAGGGCTTCCTTCACTGAAGTTGGAACATCATTGTTAGATATTATTTGACCAATTTTTATTTTTATCGTCGTTGTCACACTTTGGTAAGTTCATGCAGTTAGAGACTGCACGGACTTGTAACTGGTAACTGCCATGATTTATACTGCGTCATACATATCCTTTGACAGAATAGTAGCCCCGGTTGCCCTGATTGAGTGATTGGTGTATATTTAGGAGAGTCTACACTGTTGCTAAGATAAGACATGAAAGTTCCTATCTTTTTTTCTCCTATCGGCACATTGGCATACCAAATTTCAGACGTATCTGAGAAAGTATCAAGAGGTGTTTCATTGTGTTGCTGAAGTACACTTATATACTTTTCAAATGATCTCACTAAGCTATATGGTGAACCTAAAAAACCTATTAAATTGTTCGATAATTTTTGTGGATAAAAGTAAAGTAGTTTATTCATTTTTTCGTAAGTAATGCATATAATGCTGTAGTGGAGATAACTCAAATTAGGCATTCCTTTAAAATGTTTTTCCGTTTCCAATTGACGTATCGCCGGCCACGCCCTCAATGCTCCGACATTAGACGCCATCACGGTACCAAAGCAGCGTCACGGCAATTAATGATGTACTAGTGTCAGTGACGTCATTAAATGGCGCAATTAAATCCGAGATTTCCTTCTTTTTGCGTGTAAATTAAACATCCGGTCATTTGTCGAAACACTGTGGGCGTGGCTGGCGATACGTCAATTACAACTCGAAAACTAGCATAGCTCACTTGTATCCTTTTGGACAATCTTTTGAGATCAAAATAACAAGATATGGAGTTTATTTCGACATAAAGTTGCAATAAGTTAGGCAGGAGATCATTTATTTAATCAGTGTAACTTCGGAATTTATTCTTCATATGGAGGGCGGTTTATGATCTGGTATAAGAGGGGTTATTAGGTATTAAAACATTACAACTATTTGAAGGTCAAACAAAATTAACGATGCAGTATTTTGTTTTGTTTCTTTTGATTTCAATGCAATGGGTTTCACACATATTGATTTCAACAGCCCATTAAAAATTTATTTCTTGAGTTGAAAACGTATTCAGTTACAAGGTACATACCTAGTGATTCTGGCATTATTCCGGAATAGTTTCCCTTGTAATTTTTTGTCAACTCATCAGCATTTTCGTCACAAGCTTTTATCCAGTATTAGGGTAATCTTTAACGAGAAAAGTCGTTTTAGTCATTTTGTTCATATTTTCATGCCCTCTCCGAAAGAACTAGAACCTGATGTCGAACTAAACCTTGTTTGCAAGGCCACATGGTGTTTCTGATGACATATACAAGGAACTATATATCTTCAATCTATCTGCTTCATTAATAACGAGATGGTGCTTTACATTTTTTAAAATCCTAGTTTGTTTTCAATTCAACCGTGAGTGCCCTAAAATTGATGTTTGCCTCACTGAACGATGGGTTTTTTACAACATCAATTTTTTGTTACATGGTGGAGACTTTAGATACCGCTTCAAAGCATTTTTCACACCTTCAAACGAGAACGATTTTATCTTTGGCCATCTGATTTTCTCAGATCGATATAAAATTGTGAAAGAATTCCATTCAACCTCACTTCATTATATAGTTCAAACGACTCATTTTGATTCTTCTCAGATAATTAATCCTTCAGAATTCTTGTTATTAGTTCTTATGGTGTTTTCTGCATTCAATAACATCTTTTTTTCGTTGATTTCATCGTCCATGATGCGCGAAGGCTTAGCAGCCGCCATATTGTTTATAATAACAACGGACAAAAGGGAGATTACTCTCATACACACAAGTTATGGAACAGGCCTAACCCGATATGGACTATATTAGACCTACGTAAATAGCATTGTTTCTATAATATAAGTGACTAAAATAAACAGTATCTTCAGTTGACGTTAATGTGTGCAAGTTTGCCGATGTTTTTGCAAAATCGTCAAAAAAGCTGGCGGTTTTGATGATTTCAGTCATATTTCCGCATCAGCTTACGTTTTTGAAGTTTAATATCGAAATATCAAGTGAGGGAGAATATATTTTTACATTACCAGAACATTTAAATTTATGTTAGTTTAAAAAAAAATACTTGTAGGACACACTTTTTGACATATGCATAAACCTTTTATAGCATTTAGCATTCGAATGTTCTACAATCAACACATGTATATACAATCGAACCTGCTAAAAAGTTCACATCTATATATATGAACTATCTGCTTTTAAAGGCCAATTTAGTGTTAATTTTAATTTACCTAATACAAATACAGTATAAGGTTTAAAACAACATACTTAAGTTAATTGCCAAAGGATGTTCAGATTTTAAACAGCAATGAGACAGACAAAGGAAGACGTCCATGATGTGTTTGAGCTAGTCGTGGCAAAATATGATGGCGATGATGACATGACGGCAAAGAAATGAAATTTTGATTTCAAAACTGTTTGAAGAAAGATTTATTTATAAATGCACCAATTGCGTCCAAAACACTGTGGTCATGTGGCCTTGTTAACAGTTGGATGTGTCTTGGAATTTTTTGGGACCCAGGCCCTACCCACTGAGCTCTATTCTCTGTTTCATAATATAATAAACCCAAGAAAATAATTTTTTGACCTTAAACACATAAAAAGGCGCTGTATACTGATGCTGTGGTTGCAATTGCTAATCTCCCAGAAATTTGTTAGCCTGCGCAAACATAAACGATCCTGTAGTTACTAGTGAGATCTTAAATACATAAAATGTTAATGGTAATAAAGCTACAAAAATATGAGAAAGGGAAAGCAGTTTAGTTTTTGAGACGTTTTAATTTGTAATTGGTGGTTTCTATAGTCAAAGGGCATACAGGTTGGGTTTGAGTCCCATAAGCATATTTTGCTATTTGAACAAAATGTAAGCCAAAGACACTGAAATTAATCAATCATAATTGTCCCCATATATACATTTAACATTATTGAGCTCATTTAAAATTAAATAACAGTTCATTTTAATCAGCAGTTCTATTTTAGTGTTTTGCAATCTAATATTTCTAGTAATGAAGAATTAATGACAGAATACTCAGACTAATGCTGTAGAAGTCAGTATGGAAACATTATACATTATATTACCTTTGTATGTTCATATCTGCCTCAAACAAAGGCAATAGATTGTTTATTATATCGAAAGATAACCATGGTAATAAGAAAGATAGAAAGAAAGAAAAAATACAGCCTCAAAACATCAGTCCTTCTCCGATTCATTGCTTTTTTTCCTATCGGAACTCATCGGAGACAAACGCTAGAACATCGTGACTAATTCTCCATCGATGATGTCATATCATTGTGACGCCATGGTGTGTTCTAAAGGGGTAGGTTATGATGTTTTCAGAGGGATACACGATGTTTTCTCCACCCTGATCATCTGTTCCAATGATCCAATCAAATTACAGATAGTATAAACAGGAGGTGCTTAGCCTTCCGGAGCACCCGGCCTCACATCCCTGGTGGAAGTTCATGTGTCTAACCAAACTTGTCAGTTTCAAAGCTTTTACTGTGCTTCTGGATTGTGATTCGGACATGGATTAGTATGTTTGTCTTTGATCGTATTCCTATAATGAGGTATAATAATATGTTTTTTTAACCTGGGATACACTTATCATATCATTTTTGTCCATATCAAAATATATTTGAGGTTACTTAACCCTCTTTCTGCCAAATTAATTTTCAACGAAACGTTTTCAGTGCCAAATTAAAGTTCACAATGCGAAATGATGTGACGTCAATAAGAGATGGTGACGTCAGGCACGCTTGTAGTCATATGTCATCATTAGTTAATTGTAGCTTATCATATCAAAAGTCAACATTTTGCATTTTTTGGCTAACATTTCCAAAGATTATGAGTATTTCTTTCAATCAAGAGTTGTTAATTCCATTGATAGGACATATGTATCCGTATGACAGGCTGTCTGTAGAGTTGGCAGCAAGAGGGTTATTTTTTCCCCTTTTAATCATTCCTATATTACCGGTTTGCATAAAGTCTTTCAACAAATATATTTTTAATTCCATATACATATAGCATTCAAAATGATTCATTCAGTCTTTGTATATGTTTTCATCTAATTCCTAGGTTGTTCTCAATATACAGGTCCAACAAGAAAGTTTGGACACCCCCTTCTATAACCTTTGTAAAAAAGCAATGTTTATGGTCTTAGTACTTGGTCTTTTGTTGACTTATATTCGTTAAAAGACTATTTTTATATACTACCTAGAATGTTATTGACCACTGGATAGCAATATTGCCCTCGGTCAATATTGATATCCAGTGGTCAATAAAACATATATTGACCTTAAATTGGTGCTAAAATTGTATATTAATTATGGATCCTAACGCTACATGACTATACCCAGTGTCGAGCGAACAGGTAAATGTTGTTTACTCAATTTGTGTTTTCCTTTTTTTTCAGTCTCTACGTGCCGACGTTTTATTGAACTTATGTGTGTTCATATAATGTTCATTTCTTGGCTTCGTAGCTTTGACGTAAGTTTTGCATATATTTTTTCACAAGAAATTTCTATAGTTTACAAAATACTATTTTCCCATTGTTTTTTCTTGTATTGTAGTAATATTTCTAAACAAACTGAAACTGTATAATTTTTCGCCTCAAAAGAGTGAGGCAATATTTTTACTTAAGGAATAATTAACATCTGCCCGTGATATCGTCGAATAATATACGGGCCGAAGTTCATAAGCAGGAAAGACCACCTCGTAATATATTCGCCGCATGTTAACGACGGTCCGTGTATTATTCGACGATATGCCACGGGTAAATGTTGATCATTTCAATTCTAACTATCTTGGATAAAAAGGATTTGAAATAAACATTGCAAACTCTTTTTTCGAAAGTACATTTTACTATTTGTTTGCAAAAAAATCCATTAAAACAATTAAGCTGTTGAGATTACCTCGATTGAAATAAATGACTAAATGAATGAAATTTACGTCACAGCCATTGTTCGATACACATAGAATGACGTCATAAGATAGGCAAGGGAGTACGTCATTAAAACAAAACCGTGATGGGTATATCGTTTGTTATAACACGGCTGGCTCTCTTCGTGTTTCATATGAAGGAAAACGCAGGTAATGTTAGAATTATAGATTTGATGTAAAGTAAAACTTTACCTCATTGTATTTATGTTGGCAATTGTTATGGGAAATCAAATTATCTTTGTCGAATAATGAGCTTATAATCACTTGACTTATACGGCTCTTTTCAAAGACACGTTTTATATAATTGCATGTGAAATTGAAAATAAAATATTGCTTATTGAAGATACTAGTACACAAGTTATCTGAAGTTCCCTTGCCAAAGAACAACAATTAATTTCCCGTAGGTTCTGCAAACACTTCGACAATGAAAGACCATTTCTGATATCCGTGTTGATCGCTACATGATTGACACATTGTTAAAGGTTTTGTAGAAAGAACGGGAAGTTAATTGTTGTACTTTGGCGAGGGGACTTAATCCCATATTTGATTTTAGGTATGTTTTCAATATCATCCTTTTCAGTTTATTTGATAATAGTTTAATTCCATGTATCTTTTCAATACCATCCTTTTTCGGTTTATTTTTGATAACCAATGTTGGTCACGTGATCAATAGCTAAACGACGGACTACTTTTTGTGTTTGGTTGAAAAAGTATACAATGCGCTTTCTACATGTTGTGATTTTTGCGGTTTGTTTTGATAGCTTTTTTTTTTATTTTGCCGATTATTTATTCAGTGTAACAAAATCTAACCAATCAATTTGATCTAAGATGCAAATACAATGTCCGCCATTGCCAGTACTTCTGTAGAATTTATTGTTAACAATCCACATCAGTGCCGTTCTCAACTTTCTGCTCCATATTCTGTGAACAACAGTAACATTTGAATTCATTTCAAATTCCATTTTTAACAACTGTGTTTTCCAGTTTAAAAACTAATCGTGTCCACTGAATGATCAACGTAAAACTCCAGTACCGTTGATCATTGAACATGTGTTGCCGTCGCCGTCGGCGGTTGTTAATGGTAACGAGCTAATCATGCGTCATAATTATATGACGTCATTTGTATTGATGCGCCATACGACGGTGGTAATTTGAATGTAAAATGTTGTTAAAATCAATTTAATTATCATTAAAATTATAAATATTATTGCAAAATTATTAACATTGTTTCTTAATTAAATTATACGAAATAACTTTGATATTTTTTTGGTTTATCATTTTTAACCCCAAAAACCGGTGTGCAAACTTTTGTATAACCCGCTTCGCGGGGTTATACAGTTTGCACATCGGTTTTTGGGGTTAATTAAGAATTGAATTGCACTTTTTACGTTTTATCGGGGTGTAACAACGTGAAAATTATCACAAATTGTGTAAAACCGCGTAGCGTAGCGCAGCGGTTTTACGCATAATTTGTGATAATTTTCACGTTGTTACACCCCGATAACAACGTAAAAAGTGCAATTCAATTCTTATAATTACAAACCAACCCGAAATTTAAGTTTTTAAGCTGACCTACATTTCCGAACTGAGCAGCTGATTTTCAGAAAATCGACGTTACAAGGTTGAACTGCGTATTAATACAATAAATAACAGCTTTATGAAACAATAACATATCCGCAAAAAAGCTGAAATATTTTTGAATTTATATGTTTTTATTTATTTCCTAGTTATTTTCAGTCAACATATAAATTATGTTACATTTAAATCCATTGACAAAAAGGGACTATATTATGTCTCGCAATCATGAAAACAAACAACACTTTGTACAACGTCATGCTTGACGGCCATACGTTTGTAGGACAGGCGTGTTTACATGTTGTTTTTACCAATAACATAAGAACAAACTGCATTAGTTGAATGAACAGTGTGTTAAACAAAACCTGAAACCAACTATTGACATGGAATTAATGTTTTCTTGGATGAATCAATGTTTTACCACCTATGGACTTGATGTGAGACGAGAGATTCTGTCACCGGTGGTAGCCTGTATGGGCTGATCAGGGACATTTGGAGATGGTAAACAAGCGGTATTTACGAGTGAATTTTGGAATATAGTATGTTTTCAATTTTATTAAATTATTATAGGCAGGCCTACCACTGTCATTATCATTAAGATCCAGTTCAGGCTTAATAATCTGACTTATCTGCACACTGACAATGACATTGCATTCCTCAAAATATTTATCCTGATCCCTGTCTATACATTGTCGTGGGGGATAAAAAGTCTTTGCTTATAAAAGGATGCGTATGTGATGATTTTCAAACAAAACACCCCGCACTGAGGTTTGTCATCCGAGAATACCATGGTGCGTGTCATATTGCTTATACTTAGGCCTATAGACACGTATTTGCTTGGTGACGATAAAATGTCGATTTTGAAAAATATTTCATAAATATACAATCTTAAAGGTAAATTATTTAAAATATCGGTGAAAATTAACCAGAACTTGTTTGAATTAATTCGTCAAAATTTTAATTTATAAAAAATCGAAGTATTTTAATGTTTCTATGTGAAATCGTTCCCGATCTCCCCATTTTTTACAGTTATTAATAGAATTCAGAGATGGGTAATCCCCGAAACGGTCTCAAAGTAGTTCCGGTAGAAAACGTTGTTATTGGAAAATAACACCGTGTTTTTGCAAGACAACAACCAATGAAAATGCTCTAAATTGTGTAACAACGCGAAGTTTGTAATTATAAATGATAAACCAAAAAAATATCAAAGTTATTTCTTAAATCAACATTGGTCACGTGATTAACATAAACGTCGCCGGTTGTCAATGGTTACGAGCTCATAACGTCAGTTGACGCCATTTGTATTAATGCGGCATATGACGATGGCGATGTGAAGGTAAAGTTTTGAAAACATTTAACTCTTTAAAATTATAAATATTATTGCAAAGTAATTTCTGCATTGATTTTAAGAAATACGTTTTGTTTAAACCGGTGTGTAAATGTTTTTTTTAACCCGCTTATCGTGAAAGTGATTAAAATGGGGGTTAAAATGATAAACCGAAACATAGCAAAATTAATTTTTAAATATATCTTCCGTAGCATATACCTTTAATTCAAAGTTTTTACTTTGCTTTAGGATTGTAGTTTAGGGTTGGTATGTTTTTATAGTCAAATCCACGCGCTATCACATAAAACTTAGTATAAGTATATATAAAGCAAAGCAAACTTTATGTCCTTTTCAATGTTATCATTTCTCTGCTACATGTTTGTAATTTTATTTTAAATAGTATTGAATAATGTAACATATATGTATAAGTTTTATGTAAGAATCGTTTTTTCTGTGGGTCTGTTGACTTGTGTAGTGCTGATCAGGCGATTCCATGTTGATGGTATCGCGTTATAAGGTGGTTCGCCACTGTTTCACTTGATATACACTAACGTAAATCGAATTTGAAGCCAAATATTGGCTATAATTTGAAAGAAAATAATACATTATGAGATTATTCCTGTATGATAGGGAAATCTCACCCTCTGGGTTGAACATTTCTGATCAGACACTCTTTAAGCCTTGTCTCTTACTGAAATGTTTAACCTCTCAGGTGAGATCTTTATTTATCCTACACGAATACTCATTATGGGTTCTCATTTTCCATTAGATATGGCGTAATGTCTCGTAAAATGTACGTTATTCCGGGTTTTTATGACGTAAACATTTTCCAAAATCACCTTGCACAAACGTTAAAGGATGTTGTTCACGATGTTCATTTAAAATTCATGATCTTATATTTATAAACATCAATGAATCACCAGAAAGTGTGTAACTGGTTTCAAGATTATCAACTGCCACAGGATTCAACCGCCTTACAAAATGGCGCCAAAGGTTTCCACTTGCGCTATAAATCAAGATATTCTTGTCTAAGAGAATCTGTGTAAATCCATTCCATAACCCTTAACGGCGGTAACAGCTTGCAGTAAATTATACCACCTACATCATCATGATGACGTGATAATTGTTTTGTAAAGGAATATGACGTCACATAAACCACACGGCCATTGGTCTTAACAAGCAGTGTACTTTTTTCCCACTGATATTCCGATGTTAGCTGTATATCATCATTAAATATCATGCCTGGGTTTGTTTTGTCATATCGAGATCGAGCTGAAATCGAGGCTTGGTGATACGCTGTCAAATAAGCAGCCTGAAAAAGAAATAAAATGTTAAAAAAAATAGCACTTTCATTTTTTCGCTAAATAAACGGTCTATCTAACAATATTGTGTTTTACGTCTCAGTCAAGATTCTTTCACTTATATCGAGACGCTAGAGTTTTTGATGATGGAGGAAACTGGATAGTTCTGACAAAACACCGGCCTTCCGTCAGCAAACTGACAAACTCCACACTAGGAACCTCTCTTATCTTTTTCTCGCGTTAATTGTGCGCTACTTGTCTATCTATTGACTGACCTGTCAGGTACCTGTTTAACACCAAACTAATCTGTAGCTTATTTCGACTCCACGTTGGCTATACCTCGATAGCTTTGTGATCAATCTTACTGCAGTTTTTCGGCCGTTTGTTATTCCAATATCTCGGCCACTCAAAATCCTACCTTCGGTTCTTTTTCGTTAGATAAGTGTTAAACTTTAGACAGGTCTGTACTATATATATATATATATATATATATATATATATATATATATATATATATCACACTTCAAAAATTTCTCTCGCAAGCTTATTGGTTAAATTGCAGGGTACATAAAACTATGTTCGGAATTCTGCCGGGGTACATGAACGCATGAGACGCGATTGTAACTCGTACATCGTTGACGTCTAGTTGCGGTAAACAAACATACCATCTAGTCATACCAAATACGAAGTGAAAGTTAAAAAAGATCCAATAGGTAACGCTTCGAAGGTTCACAAAAACGTTTTACAGGGCTTTGGCAGGTTACACAGCCCCCTGCGGCTCAGAGTACATAAATCTTTGACGGGGTACATGGAACCTAGTAACCTGCCAAAACCCTGTATAACTTATAGATCTAATATATATTAATTATTATTATTACTTACATAGTTCATGTCTCTACAAGTTCGTTTTGTTGTAGTATTAGAAAAAGTACCAGATTTTTGTAGAGCTAAATGAATCCTATCTCCATCAATTAAGCGTGACTTTATTTCTTTAGGTGATTGAGGTCGACTTGCATTATCTGCTACATCTGTTGGCCATGCAACATCAGAAAATGTAAAGACAAGGGTTGTACCGTCTTCTTTCTCTAATGTCTTCGGTTGATAATCTGCATTTACGCCTGTTAGATATACGTAACTGTCAATCTAAAATATATCCATACTGAAATTTGAATAATAATCTTTAAAAAATTAAAGTAATATTCTAATGTCTTTATGAACTTGCAAAGTATAATGGGCTGTCTCAAATTGCATTTAAAAGACGAACTCTTTTAAAATCCGAAGAGCACCGTGACTTCCGTTTCTAAAAAGTACGTGCTTGGCGAAGGAACAGTCACTACACATTTTAAAGTCTTAGTAAGACCTCGGTCGGTATTTAAACCCATAATCTTCCACATAGAAAGCGAGCTTTCTACTAGTTGAGCTATATAAGTTGTATCTATATTATATTAAGAACTATTTTATATGGAGTTAATGTTTCTTAGGTACATTGGGTGGTCTTAATATAGAGGTTTTTTCTATATAGTGTACATCAGGTCTTTAGTCTTTTACAGTCATGTACCGGCGGATCCATCATATGTATGTGACTGTTAACATGTTGTAGCGATATTTATAAATTGACATATTTCGTCATAATAACGCCATCGGTCTGCACATTGGCCCACAGGTTACTTGTAGACGTTTTTAAATCGCCGACAATCAAAACCATGATGACGTCATTCCTGGACATTTTCAAGCGTGTATCTGTATTTTTAAATACAACAATCCAACCTACATTAAATGCCACCTCTATATAAGGGATACCTTCTTCTAAAGGCTAGTAAAATTGCATCTCAATGGTTCTTTATTCATATTATTTAAACCTGTATATAAAGGTCATAACTGGTTCCCTTGAGTAGAATTACAGACATGTTTGACCATAGTAGAAAGATACTGTTGTTGTAGAATGTTGCTTAACGTCGCATCAGCATTTTTTTCGGTTATTCGCGACGAGAACTGCTTTATTCATATCTATGGGTTAATCTATGAACAAGTTCGTGTATGCATGTGAAGTGCGAGTGTGTTTTATGGTTTGCCTTGTACCATCGCTCACTCCGGGTGATTTTAAGGTGCTAGCTCACCGAGTCAGTCTACCACTCCCCCAGTTACTTTATGCAGACACCAAGTGAACAAGTAAAGGTCAACGGCAAGGAAAATTCACTTTTCCTCATGTGGTCTGAGCCGGACTGGAACTAACAGCCGTGAGAGACTCTGGATAAAAGACTGACATCTTATCCATTAGGCAACCACGGTGTAGTAGACAAGGAACACCTGGTGTTCTTTATTGTTGCTGATAGTCTTACATTTATTTTTGGTGTGTGTTCCATCTTTAGCCCCGATAACCACATCTGTACCTTGGATACCCAGTTAGACTTATGTTCATCGTTTTGTAGGTCCTTTCTTGCATTGATTATAGGCTAAAAGCAGAGATAGAATACAATAATTAATTACAATACCGGTACCGTTTAACCAAAAGTCCAGTTGGCAGCTCAACTTGTACCCTAGCTATTTATGGTCCCCTAAAAGGCTCAAATTTGCGACGGCAAAAAAAAAAAAAAAAAAAAAAAAAAAAAAAAAAAAAAAAAAAAAAATAATTAAATAAATAAATTCAATCAATCAATCAATCAAATTATGATATTATCATATCAACTGCCTAGGCAAGCCAAGTGTCGACAGTCGAGTGTAACTTGAACTAGATCTGTGTTATCTTACTCATGATGACAAATGACAGCTTATTAGTTGGTAGGGTACTTGCTCCGTATATGGTAGGACGTGGGTTCGAACCCCGGTCAGAGACTGACCATGACTTGAAAAAAGGTAGTGATTTTTCTTCGCCAAGCACTTGACATTAGAAATGGAAGAGACCCGTACGCTTCACGACAGGCGTGGCATGATACAGAATCCTCACACTGTCCTCAGCCACTGAGCGCATGCAATGCAAAGGTAAACATTTCTGCAAGTTCAACCATATCTGGAGTAATTTTGTCTTGGACGTAAAATCACATTCAATTAATCAATCAATCAATCAATCGGAAGCAACAAGTGGGTATATCAGTACTAATCACACGTGTGTACATATTGCGACTCATGGGGATGTCAATGTGTAAAAAATTGCTGAGAAAACAGAGAGAGAGAGAGAGAGAGCATTTTAAATATATGTCAAATAAAAGACTTAAAATTGCCGAGAATAAAAAAAATATCACTCATTACTTATTTTAAATTGATTGGTACGTGCTTTGTACATAAGATTGCTAGGCATATTATATTATTTTTTAAATAACTACACAATACAGGCCTGTCGAAAATTTCACAATATGCTAACCAAAAATGTCGAGTATTCAGCTTATCTCGGCTATAGACCACAACGGTAGCATAGTTGGTAGAGTGCTCGCTTTGTATGTAGGCGGCCGTGGGTTTGAATCCTGGCAGGTTTGACCAAGACATAAAAATAGGTAGTATAGTGACTATTTTTTGCAAAACACTCGTTATTTAAAATGAAAGTCATAAGGTCCTTCGGAGGAGACCTTAAAAATCGATGTCCCGTGTCTGGGGAGTCATGACACATTAAAGGATCTACCATGTAAAGGTCAAAAGTTCTGTCACCTCACATTTAGCTGATGACGTCTCGATATAAGTGAAAGATTTTTGACTGGGGCGTAAGGAGACCTTAAAATCGATGTCCCGTGTCTCGGCAGGCATGACACATTAAAGGATCCTCCCTGCAAAGGTCAAAACTTTTGCCACTTCACATTTAGCTGATGACGTCTCGATATAAGTGAAAGATTCTTGACTGGGAAGTAAGAAACCCTTAAAAATCGATGTCCCGTGTCTCGGCAGGCATGACACATTGAAAGACCCTCTCTGCAAGGTCAAACATTTTGCCACTTCACCTATAGCTGGTGACGTCTAGATATAAGTAAAAAATTCTTGACTGGGACGTAAGCCCATACAATCAACAAATCAAACTCAGCGTTATATGGATAACTTTTTGGCAGCTGTTCTCTATCTCCAAACAGCTCTTCAGTTACAAGCTACAGTCAGTCTGCAGCGTAAATTCGATTCATTTCTGTTAGCTCAGTGTTAAACTTTGGACAGGTCTGTACTGTATTCCCGTATAACAAGAGGATCGGCATCAGAAGAATGTGCAAACAGTCAATAATTATTTAACTCCTAAATTAACTAACACACTGATTTTTTTAAGTCTATTTTAATTACTTACAGTACAGGCCTGCCGAAAGTTTAACACCAGGCTTACGAATGAGTACCGCATCAACAGCCCATCTCGGCCTTCGTTATAACTGACAATTTCTCGGTTGAAGCTATACAGCTCTCGGCAGTTTTTCGATTAAAAGCTCTCCATATCTCGGTCACTCGGCTTCGAAACATTTTCAATAGGTCAATGTTAAGTTTTTGACAGGCCTGTATTGGAGTACGTTATGCAGGTGTTAAAAATGCAGTACAGACCCGACAAAAGTTTTACGCTGACCTAACAAAAAAAATCAAAGCTCCCGAATGAATGATAGTGGCCGAAAAAACTGCAGATATATACACTGTAAATATAGCAGCTGCATGCAAAAAAAATGCCGAAAATATATATTTCACGATGAACTGCAGATTCGGCAAAATTTCGTAATTTTAGTGTAAAATTTTCGGCAGGTCCGTACTGTAGTTGCTTTTATTATGACAAAGAATTTCTAAAATTAAAACATGGATACGTACCAAAAGAATTTCTTTAGTTTTATTATAAGCATTCCGGATGTAATGTTCAGCGTCTGGCGAGATTCTTCCTAAATTAATGTTTATAAATTTATTAATAATTTCCGCAACTTTTCTTCTGCATTCTAACGGTGTTATCTGAGCTTTGAGGTCCAACATGTTTAACTGCCCTGGCAACATGTCAGCTACGAGAACTCCGTGGTTTACTCCCTCCAGAACGATAAAAGGACTTCGTATTTGTAATTCGTCGTCTATTTCTACTTCAGACATAAATTGTCTACAAAAAATGAAATACATTTATAAAATAAACGTACAGCGACATAATGTCGTCATGGTACGCCATACTGATCAATGTATTTAATTTCGCGTGTGTTTATTTTCGCGGTATAGGATATTCAGACATATCCACGCAATTAACTTTCACGTTTTTGAAATATGCTCTATAACATAATAAGTATAATATAATTTTCGCTTTGTATTAAATATTCGCGCAAAACAAACGACCGCAAAATAAGCGAAAATTAGTACACTTCGAAAATAAATACGTTTACGGCATATTGTATTATAATCGTTAAACATATTCGTCTATCAAGTGTTCTTTAGTATGAACAGAAAGAAACATATATCTTCAGACAAAACAAAACCGTTTGTATCGGCTTAAATAAAGATTATTATTGAAATATTTGAAGCAGCATTAGGGTGTACCCAACGATTCCATAGCCAAAGCTAACCTAGTATCGTCACTGCCATTTTGGCCTCGATTACGTTGTTATTTGGTTAACGCTAGTATGTATTTTAACGTCAACTTAGTTTTTTTTTTTTTTTTTTTTTTTTTTTGACATATATATTGCTAGCATATAGCTCTAACATAGATTAGTATTATACACACGATACTGTCATATACAATTTTTAATCATAAAATACATTCAAAAAATGATATATGACAATTCAGCTAACTTTGTATTTGACAAAACACTTATCTTAACTAAAACGTATTAAATATAATTTTTGCAACATTAATTTTTCCCCATTTTCCGCATTAAACAACAACAACAATAACAAAATTAATAATAATAATATAATAATAATAATAATAATAATAATAATAATAATAATAAAATAATGCATTTTGAAATTTATACCACTGCGGTAGCTCAGTTGGTAGAGTGCTCGCTCCGTAAGTGGGATGTCGTGGGTTCGATCCCCGGCCGGGTCTTACCCAAGACTTGAAAGTGGGTAGTGACTGTTCTTTCGCCAAGCACTCGGCATTACGAAATGAAAGTCACGGTTCTTTCGTATGGGAACTTAAAATAAACGAGGTCCCGTGTCACGGCGGGCTTTGCACGATAAAGAACCCTGCTGTATAATACCATCAGCGCAAAGCACAGGGGAAAATTCTGCACCTTCGCCCATAGCTGGCGACGTCTCGATATAAGTGAAATATTCTTAATTAGCTTGACTTGGAGGTTAAACACCATACTCAACTCAACTCTTAATAAGTTAAGAAATTATTGTTAAACTGAAGCCTGATCTAGTTGGTGATATTATCAAAAACAGTTATCCATAAAATCGTATTAATTAAGAAGTTTAAAAATCCTCAGGCCTGTCTATTATATCCATTCACCAAAAGAAAATTCAGATTTATGTTTTTAAAGAGCCTATTTTACGAACAAATAAGTTTCATTTCATTCTATTGGGTTTTAATGAAATCTCGTTCACGTATAATTTACGAGATCTTAATCTCAAATTTGCAATAATGTACATGTTTTTTCTGTACAATTGTCGTTGGAGATACATTTTAATGATAACATATTGAAGGCAAATTACAATACGTTACATGCACAGACCTATCGAAAGGTTTAACACTGTGCTAACGAAAAAGGCTAGAAGCTCGCGGTTGTCGAGTGTCTAAGATGTCTGGGTAGTTGTTTGCCGAAATACTGCCGATCGCATTGTATATAGATACATGCTTTCGAGATTCACGTCAAGCAAACCAGGGTCGGAGGTATGCTGTCGATTTGGCACTTATTCGTTAGCTTAATGTTAAAATTACGGCAGGCCTGTACTGTATAAACTAGGGACCGAGGTATGCTGTCGATTTGGCACTAATTCGTTAGCTTAATGTTAAAATTACGGCAGGCCTGTACTGTATAAACTAGGGACCGAGGTATGCTGTCGATTTGGCACTAATTCGTTAGCTTAATGTTAAAATTACGGCAGGCCTGTACTGTATAAACTAGGGACCGAGGTATGCTGTCGATTTGGCACTAATTCGTTAGCTTAATGTTAAAATTACGGCAGGTCTGTACTGTATAAACTAGGGACCGAGGTATGCTGTCGATTTGGCACTAATTCGTTAGCTTAATGTTAAAATTACGGCAGGTCTGTACTGTATAAACTAGGGACCGAGGTATGCTGTCGATTTGGCACTAATTCGTTAGCTTAATGTTAAAATTACGGCAGGCCTGTACTGTATAAACTAGGGACCGAGGTATGCTGTCGATTTGGCACTAATTCGTTAGCTTAATGTTAAAATTACGGCAGGCCTGTAATGTATATTTTATCGGCAACTCAATGACCATTTATATAGTATCAAATTGGAAGGTAGTGCATTTAATATAACGCTTTCTACATTCCCTTTTATTAATTTCTAGACTTACAGAACTGACTTGTCGAGGGTTTTTCTCTGAGAGAACGAAAAGGTGTCGAAGTTTAATTGCCGATCGGCCAAGATACGAATAAATAGGAAATGCTTTTTTTGATTATAATAATATTTGTATGATATGAGCAAGTAATGCCGACTAACATAACTTAAAATATATATGTGACTTGTCGGAAATACTAAAATGAAAAATACCGGAAAAGAAATGTTTTTTTAATTCTTGGCGGAAACGTAAAAATAAAAAGGGCGGAAATTTAACAAGACAATCCGGACAAATAACGGTGGGAGATACAGTACAGACCTGTCGAAAGTTAAACCCAAGGCCTCCTTATGATAAACAAATATACTGTTGGAATTGGAAGTGATATGAAACATGTACACCTAGGATCATGAATATTAATTTACTTATCGGACTATAAAAGAGGAATCGGAGAAAGTTTTGTGTGTGCGGTTTTGTATTCTGTAGCTACTCCTTGTGTACCGGGAGCTAGCACGTAGTTTATACAATATGTTTTTGGACAATTGGATTAAATTTATAGTTAGAAACAATCTGAAAACACACGTGGAAGTACTTATTGTTGTAGTCTAAATATATAATGTTGTGAATACATTTGGAATGTTATAAATAAATTTACGTGTACAATCAAACTAGTGCGTAGGGTCACTAAAATAAGGATGTTACTTGGGTTGTGTCACACACTATTTGACGACGGTAGTGTGGCGGGTTTAACTCTGAGAGAGCGAAAAGGTGTCGAGCGGCCAAAATACGGATAAATAGCAAATGCGTTTTTTGTTTATAATAATATTTGTATGATATGAGCAAGTAATGCCGACTAACATAAAAATATATATGTGACTTATCGGAAATACTAAAATAAAAAATACCGGAAAAGAATTTCTTTTAATTTTTTTGGCGGAAATGTACAGTACAGACCTGTCGAAAGTTTAACACAAAGCTTGTAACAAAGTTCCCTTCCACAGGCCTCCTCATGATAAATATTTACAAACATACAAATATACTGTTGGAATTAGAAGTTTTTGGCGGAAATGTAAAAATAAAAAAGGCGGAAAAACACGACAACCCGGACAAATAGCGATGGGAGATACAGTCCTGTCTAAAGTTTAACACAAAGGTAACGAATTTGTGTCCATTTGGCACCTCATGATCACTTACCCACCCTCTAACCGTTATCTATATTGTGACAGCTTTTCGACAGCTGTTATCTGTATCTTGCGTCGAAAGCCATCACAGTCTCCACTACTCGACAGCCTCGCTTTGACTCATAATCGTTTAGTCGGTGTTAAACTTTATACAAGTCTGTACTGTACTATAATTCTGGGAGTACAATGTTTACTGATTAGGTTAATGTCCCTAACCCCTTTTGGAATCGCCTTTATAAGGACGTCAGGGGTTAGACATATATATATATGTATGTTCTGGTTAACATAGAAATACAAAGTCCCTTACATAAGGGACTTTAGGGGTTAGACACACACACACACACACACACACACACACATATATATATATATATATATATATATATATATATATATATATACATAAGAACCTAGTTATAACAATACATTTTACAAAAATGCAATGCGCGCGCCTATGTGTACGTGTGTGTATGATACGGTGCATATATGTGTATGTACGTTTACGTGTTTTTGCTTGTGTGTACAGGTATGTGTGTGTGTGTACGTGTTTGTGCACGGGTACATGTTTTATATAAAAATCACACATGCCTCTGTTAGAATTCGGTCTGACAAGACTTATAAAAATAAATATGGCAAGATTGCACAAACCTAATAAATTTTGCAGGAATGTTGTGGGGTAAAAAAGAAAATTTATGTCAAGATTATACAAACTTAACAAATTTCGAAGGAAATGTTGTAAATAAATCGAGAGAGATGAAAATGATCTGATATTCAAACTTGATTAAGCAAAAGTGTGGGTTTTAAAAACATTTAAATAATTTAATTTGACAGATGTAAAAAGTATATATGACACAGAGAACATTTAATTACATACTTTTTATCACTTTAAGATTTGCCATAAAAACACCTCATAAACTCTTAACTAGATGTCTAATGGTCACAGTGAACAAAAATGGACCACATCTTTGTTTACTAGAAATCGTTATTGTAATTTGTCTGAAATTGGAAATATTAAGTATATAGCCGATTAGCAAAAAATCGCAGTTACTGTTGTTGTTGTATCGATGTTTAACGTCACACCAATTGTTAGGCTATTTCACCACGATATCAAGCTTATTTATCTGTAAGTCGAAGAACATGTTATATTTTAATGCATGCGTCAGATGTGCATGTGCGAGTGTGTTTTATGATCTACCTCGTGAACTCAGAATGACTTCCATGTACTATGTGACAGAGTCAGTAAGCTACCGACAATGTGTAGACTCTGTTCTCTTAATACTGAATGAGGTTGTAGTATCCGAAATGTAAGACCAGACCCGGGTTCGAACAGACAACCTCTCGCTCTCGTCTTGAGACGTAAGCTCTGCCACTGAGCCACCGTGGTGATAAAATAACAAATTAAGCTGTGGGTTTTCAACTGAGTGAAATAGATAAAAACTTGCTTACACGTAATACAATTTTTTATTTCAAAGTAAAATTTAAAATACCGGAATAGTTCAGCAATCCGTGTGATCCGTGTGACCCCGTCCAATTCACCATTTATAGTAAGTACCGGAACCGGAAATGACGCCATTGTTTCAACCATTTTCAAGTGGGAATTCAAAAGAACAATTCCATTCAAAGTATGGGCATGAAACTCTGCATAACTTTGCACAAGGAAATCTGTAAGATATTTTTAAAATAATTAAATTAATAGTTGTGTTTAAGACTGTTTTTTTTAATTTTTGAATCCTAATTTCGATTTCTATGAATCTAGCAACCGGCATTTGCATATACTTGTACTTGTAAACCGTTAACAATATACCAGATCAACCCAGTTCATGAGAACAGTGCGACATCAATATCGTAATATGGCTGTTAAAACTAGTGGCGCCACATGATCGTCTTCTAGTGGCGCCACATGATCGTCATGTTATTTAAGGCGGAAAATGAAAATATAAATCATCAAAATCCATGTCATGAAACTGTCAGTGTTCATTTTAGAACATCGCTCCGTACATGTATGTGGGAGGTCGTGGATTTGAATCCAGACCGAGTCTGACCTAGAGTGATTGTTCTTTCGCCAGAGGCTCTGCATTTATAAATAAATAAAAGTACATGTAATGGGATTCTTTGAAAGAGACCATAAACCCAATGGCCAGTGTCACGGCAGACGTGGCATGTAAAAGAACCCTCCCTGCACAATGCACTGAGCGCACTGCAAAGATAAGATTGTTACTGCACCTATAAATGGTTACGTCTCGATATAAATAATATGTTCTTTACTGGGACGTAAAATCCCAATCAATCAACCAATCAATCAATCAATCAATCAATCAATCAATCAATCAATCGTTAGCTATATCTGTATCTGTTATCGATCTCTCGCCTGCGTTCAATAGATATATTGACCACTCGGCAGTTGGGTTGAGTTTAGTAATGTTGTTAAACGTCACCGTCAAGAATATTTCACCCGCCAGCTATAGGCCTAGGCCTACCGTGACACAGAATCTCGTTCATTTTAAGTTCCCATCAGAAAGGAATGTGACTTTAATTTCGTAGTGCCGAGTGCTTGGCCAAAGAACAAAGAAAAGTCACTGCCCACTTTCAAGTCTTGGGTCAGACCCTGTGGGGGTTTGTGGGGTAACTAATGGAGCAGTAGCTCACAGATTTATTGTTTATTCTAAGAATGTTTGACGGCCATTTCATTTTATTTGTTTTCCTTCTTGTTCATTAAACACCTTTCCGAACCATTTTTTCAGAAGTATCATGTAAAATTCTGACAAATCATCAGTAATGTTTTTATAAAAGACAAACTGTGCAGACCTGTCAAAAGTGTAACACTTGTCAACGAAAAAGCGGTTATTGAGTTGCCAAGACATGGATATCAATTAACCGGAAAAAATGCCGAAAGATGTGTATTATCCAGGTACATGTATAGCGAACAAGGGGTCAAAATAAGCAACAGATGAGTTGGTAAAATATATTTTGTGGTCATTTGGGTATCTGTTCAACATCTATGAAAAAAGTCTGGTTTCGCAATTTTGGTCCAAGCACTACCGATGAGGAATTCTATATCAAAACGGTTATCTAGTGCTGTAAAGTTGAAATCGATGTAATATAAAAAAAATAAGAAAAAATAAGAAAAAATACATTAACTTGGTGTTTCTATACAACATACATGTACCTGCTTGACCATGTCCAGCTAAAAATAACGGAATATCGTTTATTCGACCATTACTCATGTTTGTAACATTCTGCATCAATCTGGACACGACGGTCAGTAGTTCTAAAGTTGTGGGTTGTACATCTGTTAGTCCTATCCATAATGAGTAGTTATCTTCCGACCTCTGTATGGCAGTACCTACGAATAAATAAATAAATAAATAAATAAATAAATAAATAAATAAATAAATAAATAAATAAATAAGTAAGTAAATCTAAACCATCGAGATAATATGTAGACCAATATATGATTATATCTATTAATACAGTAATGAAACTATCCATGTTCATTTAAGAAGGAGTAAATACATGTAAATAACTAAATAAATAAATGTAACTAACTAAATAAATAAAATTCGAAATCCCTCAAAAACTAAGGTATACTCCCTCATGCAAAGTATTTCCTTAGCCAAATATGGTAAAATATATTTTGGCTTTTTGTGTATCTATTCGACTTGGAAAATAATTTGGTTTCACAATTTTGGTCCAAGCACTACTGATTAAGTATTGCATTTCGAAACGGTGGTCTAGTGCTGTAAAATTAAAACTGGTATAAATAGTAATTAGAATATTACAATATTACATCAAGTATTACATTAGGTGCTTACCCTTTCGGAACGCCCGGCCTCACTTAATTACCTGGTGGAAGTTCGCGTGTGTATTAAATGTTTCAGCTTCAAAGTTAATACTCTGCTCTGGGATGGTGATTTGGGCATGGATCGGTATGTTTGGTTTTGATTAAAACAACTGCGGGCGAAAGATGTTTGTAAATGAAAAATCCTAACTTGACCACAGCCTGGATGAGTCGGTTCCCAATATGTTATTTCCTTCTTGTGTTGCTTTGTTGTTCCTTTATGTTTGTATTTTCTCATGCCTTTGATTGCGATGACTGTTCCAGAACTCGACAAGCCTCGTTCTGGACCAAATATATTAGAACGAAGGTTGAGATTTCCCTATCTGGTACCAGAAGTTGTGATTGATTCTATTTCTTGCATCAGAAAGTACAATTTGTCAATTTAAAATTAATTTCAACTTTCGATACACCTCTGATTTTGTTGATGGAATTTTGCAGGGAAAAACGGCATGTAGGCTAGTTGGTTGTTGGTTGAATGTTGCTTAACGTCGCATCAGCAATTTTCCAGCTATTCGCGACGAGAACTATTTAATTAATCTCTATGGATTAATCTATGAACAATTTTTGTGTATGCTTGTGAAGTGCGAGTGTGTTGTATGGTCTGCCTTGTACTAGAGCGCACTCAGGGCGACTTTACCGTGCTAGCTCACAGAGTCAGTACGCCGCAGACAAGCGTACCACTCCCCCAGTCCATTATACTGATACCAGGTGAATCAGTAAAGGCCAGCGGTAAGGAAAATTCACTTTCCCACATATGGTCCGAGCGGGACTCGAACTCACAGCAGTGAGAGACCCTGGATTTGAAGACTATGTAGGCTAGCTTGCACAGAGGGGGGGGGGGGGGTTACAAGATGGAGATATCTTAGACCACTCTTGTTATGGATTGTTCTGTCTTGGGTGCAAGAATATATCTATAACACAAGTCACAAGTCGTAAAACAGTCAATATATACAATATAGCTATCGAGGGTCCGTGGAGGGCTGTCATAGAAATAATTCGTTAGCTAAGTAAAAAATACGAAAGATCTGTATTGTAACTGAAAGCATAATCCGGTCAGTCCGGGACGTAAACAAGCATCGCTCTTTTGGACGTAAACAACCGTCACTCAACTGGGACGTAAACAATCATCACTCAACTGGGACGTAAAAAAACATCACTTCACTCGACGTAAACAACCATCACTTCACTAGGACGTAAACAATCAGCACTCAACTGGGACGTAAACAATCATCACTCAACTAGGACGTGAACAACCTTCACTCAACTGGGACGTAAACAGCTATCACTCCACTGGACGTAAACAACCATCACTTCACTAGGACGTAAACAACTATCACTTCACTGGACGTAAACAACCATCACTTCACTAGGACGTAAACAACCATCACTTAACTAGGACGTAAACAACCATTACTTCACTGGACGTAAACAACCATCACCTAACTGGGACGTAAACAACCATCACTTAACTGGGACGAAAACAACCATCACTTCACTAGGACGTAAACAACCATCACTTAACTGGGACGTAAACAACCATCACTTAACTGGGACGTAAACAACTATCACTTCACTGGACGTAAACAACCATCACTTCACTAGGACGTAAACAACCATCACTCCACTGGACGTAAACAACCATCACTTAACTAGGACGTAAACAACCAACACTTCACTAGGATGTAAACAACCATCACTTCACTGGACGTAAACAACCATCACTTCACTAGGACGTTAACAACCATCACTCCATTGGACTTAAACAACCATCACTTAACTAGGACGTAAACAACCATCACTTCACTAGGACGTAAACAACCATCACTTAATTAGGACGTAAACAACCATCACTTAACTGGGACGTAAACAACTATCACTCAACTAGGACGTAAACAACCGTCACCTAACTGGGACGTAAACAACGATCACTCTACTGAGACGTAAACAACCATCACTTCACTAGGACGTTAACAACCATCACTCAATTGTGACGTAAACAACCATCACTTAACTGGGACGTAAACAACTATCACTCAACTAGGACGTAAACAACCGTCACCTAACTGGGACGTAAACAACGATCACTCTACTGAGACGTAAACAACCATCACTTAACTAGGACGTAAACAACCATCACTCAATTGTGACGTAAACAACCATCACTTAACTGGACTCTACTGGGACGTAAACAACCATCACTCTACTGGGACGTAAACATCTAATACTTCACTTGGACGTAAACAACCATCACTCCACTGGTACGTAAACAACCATCACTCTACTGGGACGTAAACAATCATCACTGCACTGGGACGTAAACAATCATCACTGCACTTAGACGTAAACAACCATCACTCGACTGGGACGTAAACAACCATCACTGCACTGGGACTTAAACAATCATCACTCAACTGGGACGTAAACAACCATCACGCAACTGGGACGTAAACAACCATCACTTAACTGGTACGTAAACAACGATCACTCTACTGGGACGTAAACAATCATCACTCCACTGGTACGTAAACAACCATCACCCAACTGGGACGTCAACAACGATCACTCTACTGGGACGTTAACAATCATCACTGCACTGGGACTTAAACAATCATCACTCAACTGGGACGTAAACACTCATCACTACACTAAGACGTAAACAACCATCACTCCACTGGTACGTAAACAACGATCACTCTTCTGGGACGTAAACAATCATCACTTCACTGGGACGTAAACAATCACCACTGCACTTGGACGTAAACAACTATCACTCAACTGGGACGTAAACAATCATCACTCCACTGGGACGTAAACAACCATCACTCCACTGGGACGTAAACAACAATCACTCCACTGGGACGTAAACAACTTTTACTCTACTGGGACGTGAACAACCATCACTGCACTGGGACTTTAATAATCATCACTCAACTGGGACGTAAACAACCATCACTCAACTGGGACGTAAACAATCACCACTGCACTTGGACGTAAACAACTATCACTCAACTGGGACGTAAACAATCATCACTCCACTGGGACGTAAACAACCATCACTCCACTGGGACGTAAACAACCATCACTCCACTGGGACGTAAACAACCATCACTGCACTGGGACGTAAACAACCATCACTCAACTGGGACGTAAACAACCATCACTCAACTGGGACGTAAACAACAATCACTCCACTGGTACGTAAATAACGATCACTCTACTGGGACGTAAACAATCATCACTCCACTGGGACGTAAACAATCATCACTGCACTGGGACGTAAACAACCATCACTCAACTGGGACGTAAACAACCATCACTCAAATGTAACGTAATCAACCATCACTCCACTGGGAGGTAAACAACCATCACTGCACTGGGACGTAAACAACCATCACTGCACTGGAACGTAAACAATCATCACTGCACTGGGATGTAAACAACCATCACTGCACTGGGAGGTAAACAATCATCACTCCACTGGGACGTAAACAACCATCACTCCACTGGGACGTAAACAACCATCAATCCACTGGGACGTAAGCAACCATCAATCCACTGGGACGTAAACAACCATCACTTAACTAGGACGTAAACAACCATCACTCAACTAGGACGTAAACAACCATCACCCAACTGGACGTAATCAACTACCACTCCACTGGGACGTAAACAACCATCACTCCACTGGGACATAAACAACCATCACTCAACTGGGACGTAAACAACCATCACTCCACTGGGACGTAAACAACCATCACCCAACTGGGACGTAAACAATCACCACTCAACTGGGACGTAAACAACCATCACTCCACTGGGACGTAAACAACCATCACCCAACTGGTACGTAAACAATCACCACTCAACTGGGACGTAAACAACCATCACTCCACTGGGACGTAAACAACCATCCCCCAACTGGGACGTAAACAATCACCACTCAACTGGGACGTAAACAACCATCACTCCACTGGGACGTAAACAACCATCACTCCACTGGGACGTAAACAACCATCACCCAACTGGGACGTAAACAATCACCACTCAGCTGGGACGTAAACAACCATCACTCCACTGGGACATAAACAACCATCACTCCACTGGGACGTAAACAACCTTCACTCGACTAAGATGTAAACAACGTTTACTCTACTGGGACGTAAACAACCTCACTCTACTACAATCTATACTGTGTAAGAGTGGGTCAAAGCCAGACATAAATTAAGGATAGAAGTATATTTTATTCACATAACTTTTCATGGAAATTGCAATTTAATATATTTGTGTCAGAAACAAATATACATTATATGCCTTTACTACTTAGAAACACTAAACAAGCGAATTGGTGCCGAATTGACAGCTCATCTCGGACCCTGGTTATAGTACAGGTCTGTCGAAAGTTTAACACTAAGGTAACGAATTGGTACCGAATTTGCAGCTCATCTCGGACCCTGGTTATAGTACAGGTCTGTCGAAAGTTTAACACTAAGCTAACGACTTGGTGCCGCATTGACAACTCATCTAGGACCCTGGTTATAGTACAGGTCTGTCGAAAGTTTAACACTAAGCTAACGACTTGGTACCGAATTGGCAGCTCATCTAGGACCCTGGTTATAGTACAGGTCTGTCGAAAGTTTAAACATTAAGCTAACGACTTGGTGCCGCAGTGACAACTCATCTAGGACCCTGGTTATAGTACAGGTCTGTCGAAAGTTTAACACTAAGCTAACGACTTGGTACCGAATTGGCAGCTCATCTCGGACCCTGGTTATAGTACAGGTCCGTCAAAAGTTTAACACTAAGGTAACGAATTGGTACCGAATTGACAGCTCATCTCGGACCCTGGTTATAGTACAGGTCTGTCGAAAGTTTAACACTAAGCTAACGAATTGGTGCCGGATTGACAACTCATCTCGGACACTGGTTATAGTACAGACCTGTCGAAAGTTTAACACTAAGC
Organism: Anadara kagoshimensis; assembly: GCA_021292105.1. Classification (NCBI taxonomy): domain Eukaryota; kingdom Metazoa; phylum Mollusca; class Bivalvia; order Arcoida; family Arcidae; genus Anadara; species Anadara kagoshimensis. The sequence continues at coordinate 19,031,190 of CM037864.1, forward strand.
TAACGAATTGGTGCCGGATTGACAACTCATCTCGGACCCTGGTTATAGTACATGGTCCGTCGAAAGTTTAAAGACTAAGCCAAAGAATTGGTGCCAAATTTGCAGCTCATATTGGACATTCGATATTGCACATGTCTGTCGAAAGGCTTTCAACATGTGTATCTCGGTAGCTTCGTTTTGGTAGTTGCTTTTCGCCAGTTTTTTTGTAACCACTACATATCCATTTCTTTACCACTCAGCACCCGTGCATCTACTCAATTTTGAAAGCTCGATGTTAAACTTTGGACAGGTCTGTGCTGTTGATATACGATTAAACAGACATATTGCATATATATATACGATCGGTTGATCGTAAAACATATGAAAATCATTAAAATTCTTTTAACATGTGTTAGAGTAAAGAGAAATTTAAACCTCATCATTGCCCTATAAATGTATAAAGTAAATATATGTACATCATAAATGTTTTTAAATTGGGCAAATATATAGGTTACTGTTTTGTATAATACAGTACAGACCTGTCTAAAATTTAACACTAAGCTAACGAATTAGTCCTGAATTATTAACCCGACTCGGCCCTTTTTAATATTTTTGGTTTATGACAAGGACCATTGTACTATTGTCGTTGGCATTTACTAGTTGCCAAGATAAACTTTGCTAATTTGAAATAATGTATGCAAAGTAGACCAGGAGTAGCGCACTGCGTGGAACATAGGTGCGAAATCGATGATGTGATGTAAAACTACCGACCAATCATCCTCTTTCCCCTGAGGTATGTAAATCTCTGAGTTCAACAGCTGTTTACTTTATCTCTGCAACTTTTCGGACACCCATCTCGGCCATCTCGGCCACTCGACAGTAGAGAATCGAGAATTTTCGTTAGCTTAGCGTTAACCTTTTGGCATGTCTGTACTATACATGGGAAACACATCACATATTTAACACAATTTTTGAAATAATTTGAAATGTGATTTACTATAATAAAGCTACATCGTATAGAATACAATTTTCAAATGGCTTATAATGGCCTACTAGTTATTAGAGTACATTAGTTTTGGAGAAATTACTAAATAATTTAGAAAAATGCAATAAATAAATAAATAAATAAATAAATAAATACATTTAAGGCTAATGGAAATATATAGTGCGTCATTTTTGACCTGGCCGTTTGACCCTTAATTTTGTAATTCTATACCAGCAATATAAAATATAAATTGAGATTGTAAGGTACGTTGATTTATGGGACTTCAAATATTTGGGTACAAAGTTATCATGCTTGCATGTATCAACAATATTGTGATGACGTATATAAAACATGTCTACTGTATTTCCATAAATTGAGTACACATGGTTTTTATTATTTATCTCTTTTAATAGAAATTGTTTCTATTAAACTATTAATAAAATGGATTTGAAATGCATTGACCTAGCCAAATTATATTTTTAATTAAAAACATTATTGTTCAGTTCTCCTGTACATAGAGAAACTTTACGAAAATTTTGGAAATTTTATCAAGTTTATACACCAATTGTGTAGTAGTTAATTTGTGGAACTACAGTAGGTCCTTGGTAAGAGTAAGATTGCTATAACATGGTTATATATATATATATATATATATATATATATATATATATATATATATATATATATATATAACCATATTATATATATGTTGTGTACATGTTGTAATTTTGTACAAGTTATAACTTGTACAAAATAAGCATACAAGTTATAACTTGTACGATGAGATTATACAAGTTACAACTTGTACAATTTTTGTTATGTACAAGTTATAACTTGTACACATTTTTAAGCCAAAAAATAATAACTTGTAATAGACCAGTCTCCCATATTCAACATTATTTGGTAGTGAACCAAAGGTTGGGCTTTCATCTTCAAGTGTGCCCAGAGAACTTTTACATGGTGTTGAAACAGAACAGAAGAGGATTTAGAATATGGAAGTTACTGATGTTCCTGATAGAAGGGATGTTTCAATCAGACAATCCGTTCAAATTTTATCATTCATTGGTGGTCAGGGCGTTTGCCACCCATTCTCAGTAATAAGGCCCAAATAGTGTTATATTACAGTATAATGAATTGGCTTTGGAAAAGACCAAAGAATAAATGTTCCAACAGAAACTACACATTATATTTACAATTATCAATCACAGTTTTCTAGTTAATCCATGTATTTGATTATTTTCCAATCTCATAAACCTTCAAAATGATACAAACGTTACTGTTACCGGGTAAGGTTTTTATGTTTTAAATCGCCAGATCTTCAATATTTGGAAAGTAACAAAAATTTAAAGAATTGCTTTTGTTAATGCTGCATTGTTGTCATATCTAAAACTGGTTTCTGATGACAATGCAAGCTATTGGTAAAATCTGGTGCCAAATAAAGATGTGTTACCAGCTGTCGGATACAAACGTTACCACATATAAAACTGTCTCCATGGTTATCATATATTAATGTCATACTTACCACTGACGTGGGCAAATTGAAGCTTATCTTACGCATACTTAACGGAACAATAAAATTTTCAACTTAACAGTCGCTATTGGGCCTGAACAAGCATGACACAAAATTGAATGGAAGGTTTTATTTTCATCAATACTTACGTTACGTCATTCATATGGTTAAATATTTTATCCAAGTCAAAATTAATATATTGTCAAACGAAGTACTTTGATATAATATTTAAAATATATCATCTTTATTCCGCACAAGTTCCTATTATTTAAACCACATATTGTAACAGTTGAAAAAAATACATACGTTACCGATACATACGTGATAACATCATTTGAAAATACACCTAAATCACGTCAAGTGACCACTATAATTTGTATAGTTCTAGATTTAAATTATAGAAGTGTGCATGTGAAGTTTTAACACATCGATTGTTGTTAAAATAAAAATTCTCAAGCAAAAGTGAAACAGTCGAAGGTGACCTCTTTGGATGGCAAGAATCCATTCAAAAATTTCAATTTGAAATAATACATCTGACTATATAGATAATAAACCTTGTCATTTCCATCAAACCCATGATGGTATGTCTACCCTTGATCCATAGTCTGGAATTCATTTTCCAAAAAATGATATATACGTTACTATAGGTAACGTATGTAATTAACACAAGTAACGTATGTATCAGTACTTTCATTTCAATTACAATGAAATAGTTAAGCAAACTGTCATTAGATACAACAATAAACAACACTTAAAGTTTCTAGTTTAGTTACGTGTAGAGAAATTAAACAATTTTCAACTTCAAATTGGATTTTGAAACGATAGATGTCACTGGTCTAATTTATTTGGATAATTTTCTCATAGATTTGAATACAACATTGTTCATTTTAATATTTGTTATACATACAAATCAAATACCTGCAATTTCATAAATTCTGATTATGAAAGTGTAAATGCAGCGTAAAACAAAACTTCAATGGTCAAATGGGTGGTCAATATACATCCATATATCTGCAGACCCCCAGGTAACGTAAGTATTGGTATCTACGTTACTGGTCTGAATTACAAACACAGTTGCTGTCTAATGTTTCATGATGGATAAATCATGTCTTGAAATTCAGTCAAATTACAGAGATAAAGAAAATGGGATATGATCGGAGTTCTAAATTGAAGAGAAACTAAGAATTAAACTGAAAAAACAAACCTACTATTCCATGTGTCCGAATCACAAATCCAGAAGCAAAGTGAAAACTTTGAAACTGACAAGTTAAGTTAAACACATGAACTTCCAGAACAGATAGCCGCCAAGGATGTTTCAGATAGTGGTTATGTCTCTTTGGAACCAGTCCCTGTTACGTCATTAACAACAGTGGTCATACTCTTCTTAGTTTTAGGTTACCTTCTATTTAAACTAGGGGTAAAAACTATACAAGTTCTGACAAGAAGCTAAGAGGGAAGCTTAATGTAATGTATCTAAAGACGTTAAAATTTTAAAAGATAAATCATGAGAAAGAAATTTCAGATAGAAAACTTTCATATTAGAAAGGATAAAAGAGTTACATTTTCAAATGAGAAGTTAACATTATGAAAGCAAACAGAAAGTGATGTATCCATTATTGACACAGCGAAGCTCAGCAAGAAAAAGTTCTTCTTGGTAACACCTTATTGACAAATATTAAATACATGTATAGTGATAGAATCAACAACAAAATATGAGTGATTTTGAAAGACACCATATACATGTTATGTTTAGCAATATAATTTTCCAACAATAATCGGTAATGGGCCTAAACTGTGCATCATTGCTGGCTGATTTATTTCATATTGCAGCAGAATTTATGTAAAACCGTTTTTTTAAGGATGACTGTAACAAAACCATTTAACTCCACATATATACAGATACATGATGTCTGGTATAGGATTTTATAATTCTAAATTCGAAGGCTTTTGTGAATGTCATCTATCTTAAGGATATTGAAATAAAAGATACAACTGATCCTTCATGTTCTGCTTCATATTGGGACTTGTACCTCAACTATGGCACCCATGTGGACTTTATAAAACGAAGCAAACTGCTTGATTACTAATACCAAAATACAATGGACATTGTTGATTTGTTCTCACTTTCCTGGTGAAAGTTCGTGTGTTTAACTTTATTTGCAAATTTTCAACGTTTTTCTCTGCTTTGGGATTATGAAATTGGCATGGATCGGTATGAGAGACATTTTAAGTCACATGATTGATTAAAAGATAATTAGAAGAAAAAGAGATCGACTTTAAATAAATTGACTGGTATAGACAGTAAATGTTTGTAAAAGGCACATAGCATGTAAGATTTTTCAGTCTATCCTGAATTTAGAAACAGTATAACCAATCGGGTGGAGAAAAAAGTTGTTAGAAATAAAGGATAAGTCCAGATTTCAGGTTTAAAAACTAAATATGAAAAGTACTACTGGAGAGAAAAATACAGACAGTGGTTCCTTTAAAGATATGCATTTTAATCAGCAATTAAGACTTTCTCATTCCATTAGCCTTGTTTTTTAGAATGTAACTCGGGTATATTTTATTGAATTTCTTTAAAGGAGGACATGTCACTGAGTGAAGAAGTTTTAAACCCCAGTATGTAATTGTTACATACGTGACTAAACAGTTACATACGTTACTTACTTAATTAATTATTTTTGTCACTAGAAAAGTGAACATTTACATCGTGATAATTGATAATTTTAAAGGCTTTATATCTCTTGTTGTCTTAATAAAGAAATTGAAGACTTCATTGTAAACGATACCATGTACATAATCTTATTATCGGTTAAACTGTTACATACGTTACCGATAAATAGTTTTTGTCATTTCGCTAGAAAAGTGAACATATATACCAATATCATGTGTTCTATTGATAAGTTTTACAATTTTATTATGGAAAACAAGAGTTAATAATTTGTAATATAATATAATTTAGCTGTCTTTATATTGACTCAAAGTCATCTAGAGGTGCTACATACGTTACCGAATACACTGTTTACTTAAGTGAAAATTATCTTGAAGATAATAAGTTTTGTACAGTTCTTTTGGTTAGCAATTTCATCAAGACATATTTGCATTTTGATTTGAGTGTTGATTAATGACTACCTGTTTGAAATTTTGTTTCTGTTACCAACTTGAGAATACAGAAATAAATTTATTGTATTTTTGCGTAAAAATACTTTAATTTCTGTAGACTACAAACATCGTCATTATCATTTCGATATGCCGAAGTGGTCTCAAGGCACATTTTTAAATTAATAACAATGTAACCTAATGTTCAAGCATAATAAACATATAAATACTACTACCTGGTAAGAATATGATGAACTTTAACTACGGTCACGTAAATATCAACTCATTTAAATACAAATGGTATGTATGTAACAATAAAGTGAAATTACAACCAAAATAATCAATTGGTGTTAATAATTTTGTTGTTTCTGAATCTTCTGATATGTCCAGTCTCTGAAAATACCAGAAGTTCATTGCTTGTAAGACTTTTATTTTTCATCATCTTGAAATAGTGAATTGGGCCTTATTACTGAGAATGGGTGTTGCACTGTAGCTGTAGGTCCGGCTGTAAAACTGCTAAGTGTAAATGTAAACGTTCAGGATTATTATGTAATTTAAGGTGCCATGCTTCACTAGGATGTAACAACAAGTGAAAAATATATCAGTTCAAAAATTTTATATTCTAAGATTTTTATCAATCTTTGCATGTGTTCGCTGACTTATTGACTTGTATTTTCCAAATGTTAATTACTCATATTTCATTTCACCTTGTTCTTTTTTTTTCTTTTTATCCCTTGTCAAGTTTTTTTTCACTTATATCGAGGTGGTCTGTTTTTGAAGAGTGGAGAAAACCAGAGCTTTTGGCAAGCGAACTGACAAACTGTCTCACACTAAGATATGTCACGAGATGCGTGATTTTCACCCTTGAGCAATCGAGGCCCATTCCTTGTCACGTTCCTTCTAAAATTTGGATTATTCATCTCACTATGCATCAATATTTTATGTAATAATTCATCTGCTGTTGAACGTTATTTGAAATATCGTTCACAGTGTGCAGCTGAATAACAATAGTGTATACAACAAAAAACAAAATATAAATTTAAGTATTGAAAAATAACCAGACAAAACAAGATAATAAGACAAACACATATAGAGACATGTCAAAAACAAAACTGTACAAGTTATTATTTTTCTGCTTAAAAAATTTGTACAAGTTATAATTTGTATGATTGCAGCGTTCAAGTTATAACGTGTATGATTATTCTGTACATGTTATAACTTGTACAAAATCATAACATGTACACGACATATATTTAACTTGATAATAAAGACAAAAAAACAATTTTATTATTTATAGATTTCTAATGATTTGCTTAACACTATAATATATACTACCTTTTTAAATAAAAAATGAAAATGCATCACCTCTGCACTATAATAATAATAATAATAATAATAATAATAATAATAATAATATCATTATTATTAATAATATTGGTTATGGCAATACAAAATACAAAACAAACATACATACAAATTTAAAATGGAAAAAAAAATGTTTCTGGATTGGTATGTTTGTTTTTGATTGATTGCTTGTTAATAAGCAATATTGGTGACCTTCAACGAAACATTTTTTACCAGAGGACCTCCCTAAAGTTTTACACGACTATATGAGTGTATAAAATACATGTATTACGGAACACACATTCCAATCCACCTGCATGGTTTTCAAAAAGATTGGCTTAAAGCACTCACTTACAAACGATAGCATAACTTCGAATCCATTTGATCATAATATGAAAACAAATTGGTTGTTTAAATTTGCTGCTAGTTAAATTGGAAAAATCATCAAAAACCTAAGGTATACATACTCCTTGATGCAAAATATTTCTTAAGCAAAATTTGGTTTATTGTATTCTGGTCTTACGGATATTTTTTTTAATCCCTCGAATAAATTTTGGTTTCTCAGTTTCATTCCAAGCACTACTGTTTGAGATTTGTATTTCGAAACGATCGTCTAGTGATGTAAAATTAATTAATACTGATGAAATAGTGCAAGGTATGCATTTCTTTTTTTCGGATATTATGTCATTGAAAAATGACTGTCATCATATCAATGAATTAGCCTTGGCAATGAATTTTATTATTTTTGTTTTTGACATTGACGAAGGCGTTACAAATAAAAATTCAAAATATTTCAAATTATTAAACTCACCTAAATCCATGTAATGTTTGCCTTCCGTTCCAGTTTCTGGAATTATCACAAGTAATACATTATTTCTGTTGTGTCCGACTGTCGGTTTTATAAGAATTTCCTGTATTGCGGTTACAGGGTGTACCATCAACAAAAACATACTGACCAACATAAACCTCCAAAAAATCGTGTGTATCGCCATGACGCTGAAGATACATTTTAATGTGTAGTTGTACAAAGTGATCGCGTAATGCTGCGAATATTCAATGCGTAGCCATAGAGTTGATAATTCGGTAATTCAGCTTGCCATTAGTTATAACGTCTAACCCACATTATTAGAATTACATATAATAGTAATTGTCCTCATTAGTTAGTTTTTACTATAACAACATATGTGCACACTCTTAAAGGCAAACAACTTTAACCTGTTCGCTTGACCTTTCTTTAGAAATATTCACACAGAAGAACACATCTGTTACATAGGTAGTGATATAGGATTTGCGGTTAATACATAAACCATATGAATACAAGTTCCCGTGATTTAAACAGCTGTGCTCCCTATATATAAATGTACTGGTCCATGATAAATATTTAACTTCAAAGGTCAATCAGACAGGTCAATGTTGTTTGCCTATACATCTGATTTCACATCTGACATATACGATTATATCAACATCAGAAAAAAGCCTAATCTCTCGTCAATCATATAGCATAATATATGTTTCAGTAGATAGATGTAACGAGAGTAGTATTGTGAAGTAAAAGAGTTTTACGCCCCTGTCAAGATTCTTTAACTTTTACTTAAATTGATGGCGTCAGCTATCAGTCAGTGATGAGAAACCGGAGTACCCTAAAAATCACACGAATTATGACCTCAGCAATAGACTAGAGAACTGAAACATATTCTCAGGCTAGACGCTAAGTATGAATCCGAGTGCGGTTCAAACAGAGGCTTGGGGTCACTGTGATTCGTAACCACGCGTATAAACAGCTCAACCCCAGTCACAATATTTGTCAGTAGTAGTGCTGCTGTCGTATACCATTTTTTTTAAAAATTTAATCATAAAATACATTCAAAAAATGGTATATGACAAATTCATATACCATTTTTGAATGTATTTTATGATTTAATTTAAAAAAAAAAGGTATATGAGAATGCCATAAGTTTCTTACGAGTTTACCAAAATAGTGCTACCCCATGTCTTTCAGTCTTTTTAAAATTGGTTATTTAATAAAATGTAGTGAAAGCTATTGGAATAACAGAGCTTCTGTTTGATGGTCAGAAATATAAAACATTTAAAATTACCAACTCAGATTTTATTGGATGTGTTCATCAAAATCGGTCAATAGAACAAGGTAAATATATTGACATTACGTTGCATATTCTGGGAACATATATACACGCAATTTATCATCTCCAGTTTGTACTCATGTATATTACAAGCAACTTCAGTGATTTAGAATCCCCCGCCGCAAGGTCCTATTTTTAGATTAATTGATTAATTAATCTTTTTGTGATTTGAACTTATGTTCAAAGATCCATAACTCCGACGAAAATGACTTAACCAACTCGGTTTAACAATATGCGTATATCCTCTTTGCAGGTAAAGTTTTGGAGAATTAGCGCAGACAAGGATTTCAGACGGACGGAAGAACGGACGGAAATTCGAATTTATTATTCTCTCTTTATCTGAAAGGTGGTGAGTAATAAAATAGGAAACTATACGGTCACTTGTTGCGCAAGTTAAGCAGAGTTGTAAGCGGGAAAATAAATGTAAATGTCTAATCTTTTTTTAAGCACGTCTGTGTATACTTGTATAATGGCGGAGACGGATTTCTTTGAACTGCAAGTTTTATAGTGTGACAGGTTTGTCCTGGTCGTTTGACCTTTAACTTGAATACTTGATTGGGCTAATAGACTGTGTGTTAGGCAGCATAATTATTTTCATTACCAAAAGCACCCTCTACCCGGTATGACTACAATTTATCCTTATATATTAACTTTATAAATAGCCTCATAATGATAAAATAGATACGTCTGTTTGAATATTCAAATGAAAGGTCAAACTGCCAGGTCAAATTTGACGTACTATACCATGAACAATCGTGTTCGTTTGTTTTTCATACTGCCAAGTATATACAAACGACATTCAAGGGCGTAGCTGAGCATACGCACATACGACCGTGCGTAAGTTAATTTTGTCAAATATCATATTGAAAAATGTTAAAAATAATTATATGACAGCTATATATTAAAACTTGAAAGCAATACAAAATTTAACCCTCGAAACTACAACTATCATAATGAACAAGACGATTTATGCATATAAAATAATATACAATTTAGTGGTCGTTTGAATTTCGTTTGAAGTTTAGTTTTATTTTTAAGTCATATTTCCCGAGGGCGAAGATTTGTTAAGGATTAACAAATGTTCATATTTCCCTCAGACCAAGGCAATAAAGTGTTTATTATACCAAAAAATAACTATGGTAATAAGAGAGACCGAAAGAAAGAAAATATTTTAAAAAGACAGCTTGAAAACATCAGCCCTTTTCCGAATCATTGCTTTTTCTCCTATCGAAACCCATCGGAGGCAAACGCTAGAAAGTCGTGACCGATTCTCCATCGATGACATCATATCATTGTGACGTCATGGTGTGTTTCGAAGAGGTGGGATATAATGTTTTCTCCACCCTGATCACATCTTCCAACTATCCAATCAAATTACAGATAATATCGTATTTTTCTAATGGGATTTAATAATATAGGATATGTGTAGTGTATATAAATCAATATACCTAATAAAAGGTCAAACGGACAGGTCAATGTTGTTTGTCTAAACATTTTTTTTTTTTTTTTTTTTTTTTTTTTTTTTTACATTAGTACTTCTTAAAAACACCCATACTAAATGCGGTTTGTATGAATCCATTTCCATACTAATGGGGAATGATATTATTAGCTTTATTCAGTCTTTATTGTTTAAGCATTTACTAAAAATTTCATTAACGATAAAGCTTTTATCAATGCCCAAATCTGTCGCATTTATCACAGAGGTCGAGTTTTCCTTATCGAAACTAATGTCAGCTTAATGTCGTTTAAATCCTATTTTGATTTTTCTCTTAAATAACACTGATGCTAAATCATGATAAAACTATTGTTGATCAAGTAAAAAGCATAACGTTTATTTAATGCATAAACAAGCGTAAGATATTCATTAATATTAATATGGCCGATTTTTGTATTAAAGTTCATGTAAGCAACCATTTTTTCTTGCTCGACAGCAACCAAAAAAAAAAAAAACGTAAATAAATTATTATACGAGTTTCAGGAGTTGAGAAATGGTGTTTAACGTCCCTGTCAAGAATATTTCACTTATATCGAGACGGCGCCAGTTATAGCCGCACAGTTGCATACCTTTTGATTGGGCATTATACAGCATGGTTCTTTATCGTGTCACGCCTACCGTGACTTTCATTTTGTAATGCTGAGTGTTTGAACATTCACTACTAACTTTCAAGTCTTGGATCACCCGACCGTTGATCGAACCAACAACCTACCACTTACAATGTCAGTTTAAGGGAAAATGCGTCCGAAACGGAGATATTATGATAACGTTGAAATTATATACATGTATGTTTGAATTAGAAGTCATGCCCTCTTAATAAATCTACCACTACGTGAGCAGCTCAGCCGGTAGAGTCTCTTTTCGTATGATGGCGGTTTTTGGTTCGAAACCCGGCCGGGATCTGACCATGACGTTCAAATAGGTAGTGAATTTCTTTCGCCAAACACTATGTATTTAGATACGAAAGTCATTGGTTCTTAAAAAACGATGCTCCGTGTTACGGCAAGCATAGCACATTAAAGGACCCTACTTATGCCTTAAATGCACTGCAAAGGTCATAATTTCTACTATTGTACCTATAGCCGGTCACGTCTCGATATAAGTGTTATCTTCACTTGAATGTTGAACTCCATTTAACCAATCTTTAATTTGTCGTACCGTGGCGGATGCTATTCTATTGCTTCTTCCCTGATTCGGGGATTTTTACCTGTTGAAATGAGTGTGGATGACATCTTTCGCTAAGGACTCGGATTTTAATAACAAAAGTAACCTCGGGTGAGACAGTATAAGCCGACGTCCCGTTAAGCACAAGTAATAATAGAAACCGCAATACCAATTGCTTTGAGAACACTGAATTTTCAAAATATGTGCTATTTTACTTATACCTGGTGATGTCCCGATATAAGTTTGGAGGAACTCCACTGCTGATGTATCTCTTAAAACAAGAAAGATGCATTTATATCAACAACATTTTATTCATAATTATTTTTTTTATACATAAATGCATACATGTGTGATAAAGAAATTTACAATTGCATACCAATGGCAGGCGTTGTATCTTTTCTCCATCTTGTCTTTTCATTGTTTTTTTATAAATCAATTAAAACACAACACCAATAAAATAACGTAAACAGCATTTTTCCAAGATGTATTAGCAAAATGACATTGACCTGTCCGTTTGACCTTTATATTAAATATTTATGATGAAACAATATATATATGCACGAGTGGCTCATGCATTATTTATGTATCAACTGCACACCCGACACCACTCTTAATGAAAAGGCACCACTAGTACTGCGGTAGTTCAGTTGGTAGAGAGCTCGCTCCGTAAGTGGGAGATCTTGGTTATGAACCCCGGCCTGGTCTGACCAAAAACTTAAAAGTGGGTAGTTACGGTTCTTTCGCCAAGCACTCGGCACTACGAAATGAAAGTCACGGTGCTTTCGGATGGGAATTTAAAATAAACGAGGTCACGTGTCACGGTAGGCTTGGCACGATAAAGAATCCTGCTGTATAATGCCATCAGTGCAACGCACAGACAAAATTTCTACACCTTCACCTATAGCTGGGGACGTCTCGATGTAAGTGAAATATTCTTGATTGGGACGTTAAACATCATTACTCAACTCCTTATAAATAGGTCAAAGGGACGAGTCAAAATTTTTTGCCTACACAGTTATAGACAATATAGTAAATAGCATATGAAGAGCAAAATTATATAGATTGTAGATTAAAGATGGGTAAATTTATTTGCAAAAGTGATATCAAACTAAAAAAGTATATACACAACACCAATTTTTATGTTATATGTATAATAATAATGTTTGAAATATATACAAATATATACAAATACAAGCTATTAATATCCGACCAGTTATTAAAATGACATAAGGTTCAGATCTGTTGAAAGGTTAAAGTGCAAATTGATAAGGTCGTACTAATTTGGGGAACCCGTGTCGTGACGTCATTTAAGTACGAGCCCCCACAAAATTCTATTTATTTACATTAATAATATACTGGACTAGCAGAAAATTCTTTAAATATTTTAAGAAAATTCATTTACAGAAGAGGAATTAACACCTTAATGAAACCTATCGATAATTAGAAATTATTATTAGTCCACCTAGCCAAAATGTTTGTTTTCATCAGACATTCCTTTACATTGGAACCAGTACCATAAGTACAGATTCGACACCTGATCGTTACAATCTCGTAGCTGCTGTCTAGCACTCGGTGGCTTTTTAGTAAGTAAGTAAGTAAGTAAGTAAGTAAGTAAGTAAGTAAGTAAGTAAGTAAGTAAGTAAGTAAGTAAGTAAGTAAGTAAGTGAGTGAGAGAGTGGGTGAGTGAGTGAGTGAGTGAGCGATCAATAAAGTAAGTAAGTAAGTAAGTAAGTAAGTAAGTAAGTAAGTAAGTAAGTAAGTAAGTAAGTAAGTGATCAAACCAACAAGTAGGAAGCGAGCAAGTAAGTAAGTAAGTAAGTAAAAAATAAGAGACATATATACGCATTGAAATTTTGCATCACTCATCTTTAAAGAATTATAAGATGTTATTTAAAACACTTCATTTTAGGTACAAATCAATAAAACGAAC